>JANAVB010001997.1:10883456-11380956 GCA_029216955.1 Iris pallida
GACCCACTTTCCTTCGGTCGCTGCGCTCTACGCAGGGGGCAGGTCAGGCTTCTCCACTCATGTCGTGGCCCCCACCGCCTATACTGCGTACTTCCACTCCCCACCCTCTTACGCGTACGCGAGTGGGCCACCCCCTTCTCCCTAGCTTTACGCTCCTCCCTATTCGCACCCCGGCCTCTACGCAGACCACTCCTTCCATCCTCCCTCCTCCCAGGCCCTCGCCCCCCCGTTTCTCAGTTGCTCTCCCCCATGCTCCCCTCCACTCCCCTGCCTCCCGGCGCGTCTAATGCATCTGCGGCGCTGCAGGTTTCCGAACCCCAACTACCCGTAGCCATCCTCCCTGCGCTTCCAGTGGTCCAGCCCACTACGGGCGACGCTAGTATCGGAGCCCCCTCCATGTTGGTCCCGATCGTCATTCCTTCCATTTCTCTGGATGCGGCAGGCCAGCCGACGGCGCCTCCCCCTGAGCGTGGGGCGGCCCCCACCCCGTCCTCCACCGTCTTCGGGGTAACTCCCTCCTCCCACCCCCTTCCAGGCAGTACTATCCCGGCCGATCCCGCCTCCCCACCCCCCCGTACTGTTCTGGCTCCCTCATTGAATGCCCTTCCGCCACTCGGTGCAGTCTCCCGGGACCCTTCTTCGTACGGCACAGCCCAGTGTTCCTATGCGGCCAAGCTTCGCCCGGACTTAGCTCTGTCGAAGGGCCTCATATTCCCCGACGTCACTCTCCCGGACATAGTTTACTCTCAGGATTTACCCGTGCCTCTGGTCCCCTTCTCCGACGCAGAATTGACCTCGCTGTCATCCTCATTCCCCCACACATTTATCCTTAAATTTTCTACCGGATGCCCCAAACTCTCCAAGGTGCAGGAGGTGATAGCCAGCTGGAAACTCTCAGCGAAGTACCGCGTAGCCCCCCTCGACCCTAGGCATATTCTCCTCCATCTCTCTTCCGATCCTGACCACAGGACGGTCTGGTCCAAAGGCACTTGCAGGGTCGACCAACACCAGATGAAAATCGTCAAGTGGTCACCAGGCTTTAGTACCCGTAAAGACTCAGCGTTGGTCTCCGCCTGGGTAACCCTGCCCAATTTACCCCTCATTTGCTTTGTCCCGGTGGCACTGAGACGTATCGCTAATTCGTTCGGAACGTACGTGGCTATGGCTCCAAAGACGAGCAACCTCACCAAGGCTCACTACGCCAAAATCTGTGTGGAACTAGACCTCAACTCCGAACCTCCCAATTTTATTACTATAGAGCTCGGCAACCAGACCCACACCCAACAAATTCTATACGAAAACCAAATCTTGTTCTGCAACCACTGCCATTTGAGAGGCCACCTCCCAAAACAATGCCACCGCCTCCACCCAGAACTCAAGAAGAAAACAACCCGGAAAGACAACGTGCAAGCGGAGGGAAGGACACCCATGCCACCCCTTCTACCATTTTCGAACTCGCACACTAGATTCGGCTCCAATGACGGCAAATCGGGCAAAAGCGAGTCCCCCAGCAATGCCTTGGTCCCTTTCAACTCCCAACCTCTCAACCTCTCCAACCAATTCGACATTCTTGACTCAGGAGACGCGGAAGCCACGACGGAGACAACATATCCCCAACCTGATCGCGCCTTCACCAAGATAGCACCCAATCCCCCTAACTCGGAGGAGGTTGAGGCGATCACCGTCACCGGCGACGCAGATCAACAACGCATCATCGAAGACCAAATTGAAGAAGTTCTTGCTATCCTCGGGACTGACCAAGCCTGGAGAGGCCTACAGGTTCTAGCCGCTGGTTTCCCACTCCAGCAAACTCTTCTACAAATTAAGAGTACCACTGATTCCCTAGTGATTCCCCCCGATGAGCCCATCCCGGACTCCGTCGGGGAACTGGTAGATCCCCCCGCGGACCCAAACGACCAATCAACTAGCAACCCGCCAACCCCGAATAAGTCAGCGGCGTCAACCTCACGTGAGGACAACATCCGGAATGGCACTGCCGAAACCTCAACCATCCAAACTAGATCTGCCGCCAAGCGGAACAAAAAACCCTTCCACATCATCAATAATGCTTAACATCCTTTCATGGAATGTCCGTGGTCTGGCGAACAAACCCATAATGAGGAGAATCTCCAGCCTCCGAAAATCCCACAAGATCGATATCCTCATTATTCTCGAACCCAAAATCCCCCCAAAAGATTAAAATCTATCCAGCTGTAGCTCGGCCTCCCCACGGCTATAGCAGGCAGAAATGACATCTGGATCCTAAGCACGAAAGACGCCAATATCGGGGTCATCAAGGACTCCAGACAGGCTTTTTCCTGCTGGTTGGAACATCCCATGCTCCTCGAGCGAGCCATCCTCTCTGCGGTCCACGGCAGCTGTGATATTGCTGAGCGGAAGCTCCTCTGGAATGATCTTCATGACATCCATCTCCACCACATCAACCATCCTTGGCTTTGCATTGGGGACTTTAATGCGATCACTTACAGAGAAGAAAAAAATCGGAGGCAGGCCCCCTCCTATTGCGGCCATGCAAGACTTCAACAATTTCATCTTCAATGCCCATCTCGCCTCTCTCCAGTTTACCGGCAACGCTTTCATCTGGTACAACATGCAAGAAGGGGATCATTGTCAATACTTCCGACTGGACAGGGCCCTCACGAACGCCAGCTGCCACGGAATGGGAATTAATACCCACTTATCCCATCTCAATTCCTCCGAATCCGTCCATGCCCCGATGTTGGTCAAAATTAAAAGCAACACTAATCCATCCAAAAAGAACTTCCAATTCTTCGACTTCTGGACCGAACACCCCCAATTTTTGGGCATCGTTACGGAAGTTTGGAACCGTGAGGAATCCTCCAACCCCTTGTACGGGTGAGCAACAAGCTTAAAGCAACTAGGATAGCCCTGTCCGGTTGGAGCAAACTGGTCTACGGAGAAATATTTCAAGCCGTTAGAGTAGCTGAGGACGATGTCACTCGTGCTGAATCCACATTCACTACGGATCGAACTCCGGCGTCCAGAAAAGCCCTGAACCTCACCAAGGCCGTGCTCAAATTCAGAATAAAAGTGGAGACCGATTTCTGGAAGGTTGAAATGGGACAGGAAGGAGACAAAAACTCAAAATATTTCCATGCTTGTGTCAACGACCGTAGACAGAAGCTCGTGGTTCACCACACTGTTGACGAGAACGGGAACATCCTTAAAGACCATAAGGCCATCCAAGCGACCGTCGCGAATTTCTACTCTAAATTATTCTCCAAAGAGACGGTTTATAAAGATAGATCCTTCCTAGACCAAATTCCCCTTCTCATCAACGACACTGACAACGCCCAGTTGGAGCGCCCATCGACGGATCAGGAAGTGAAAGACGCTGTGTGGGCTTTGAACGAACACAGTGCACCGGGCCCGGACGGCTTTTCAGGAGCCTTCTTTCGTAAATGTTGGGATATTATCAAGCAGGACATCACCGAAGCGGCTATTGCATTCTTCGAAGGAGCCACATATCCCAAGGCCATCTCTAGCGCCAAGCTTCTCCTGATCCCGGAAAAAGAAAACCTGGTGTCCTTCCGCGACTTTCGACCCATAAGTCTCTGCACCTTCACCAACAAGATCATCTCCAAGATCATCGCTACCAGAATGGCAGGCATTCTTTCCAAAATCATTTTCGAGGAGCAAAGCAACTTTGTTCGAGAGAGGAACATCCAGGATAACATTATGTTGGCCCAAGAGTTAATCACCTGCATGAAGTTTCCAGCTAGAGGGGAAAACATTACCGTCAAAATTGACATGGAGAAAGCGTATGACAGACTAGATTGGCAATTTATAATCTGGGTCTTCAGGGCTTTCGGATTCTCAGAAATTTGGACCAACACCGTGTGGAGATCCATAAGCAACTCGTGGTTCTCCATAGTTATCAACGGTCAAACAGAAGGGTTCTTCAAATCCAGCCGAGGAGTTAGACAGGGGGACCCTCTGTCTTCCACTGTCTTCATCATAGCGACAGAAGCTCTGAGTAGGAACCTTAACAACATGGTCAACATTCCGAACTTCCAGCACTATCATACATCCAATGGATGTCCTATCATCACCCACCTGGCGTTTGCCAACGATTTACTCATCTTCTCGGCTGGTGACGTTGGAGCGATGGATGTTATCCTTAACACTCTACAGAGGAATTCTAGATGTTCCGGCCAGAAGATCAATCCCTCCAAGAGCGTGATCTATGCCCACCACACCATCAAAAGAGAGCAGGCCATCAGTCTATCCAGTTTAACTTCATTCTCTGTGGAGCATCCTCCGTTCAACTACCTCGGTTGTCCTCTTGGGTACGAAAGATCCAACGGTAGCTTATTCCAGAACTTGATCACTAGAATCAGGAACAAACTCGAGGGGTGGCATAACGCCATGTTATCCCCAGGCGGCAAGATCATCCACGTCAAACACGTTCTCACCTCCATACCTATACATACTCTGGCCGCGTGTTCCCCGCCCAAGAAGGTTCTTTCTATGATCGAGCAGATCTTTTGTAATTTCTTTTGGGGGCACAACAACGGTCAAGACAAGCACCACTGGACGAGTTGGGACTCCATGGCCCATCCCACTAAGGAAGGAGGTCTCGGATTTACCAAACTCACTCACATCATTAATGCTTTCTCGATGAAATTGTGGTAGAATCTTCGCACGAGCAAGAACTTATGGACCAGGTTTATGAAGGCCAGATACTTCAAGCACATCCACCCCTCAATAGCCTCATCCAACAGCAGATCCTCTACAGCTTGGCGTCGTATTCTTATCGGTCGCGACCTCGCCGAGCCCGCGATGAGACTCCACCTGGGGGACGGCGACTCAGATCCCTTCATGGAGCGATGGCTTGGGGATAGACTGATCCCGAGCCTCACGGCGACCCCCAGCGATAGTAGAATCAGAGACTTGTGGTGCTACAACACCAACCTCTAGAACTGGGATAAGATTCGCGAATGGTCCGGTAACAGAACAGTTGCCAGCATCCGCCGCCTCGGTTTGAGCCTTAATAGCGAATCCGATGTGCTGAGGTGGACGCTCGAGGCTTCCGGTACATTCTCGGTGAGGTCGGCGAGAACTGCTGTCCAGGAGATCGGCCAGCCGTATCATCCCTTAGACCGCTATTGGCATACCTGCATCCCTTTGAAATAGTCCTTCCTCATGTAGAGAGTCATTAAAAAGAAAGTGCCCACTGACGAGATCCTCAACAACATTGGGATAAGCTTGGTTCTGCCTGTACGTGTTGCTCCGACCGTCAGATGGAGACCATAGACCACATCTTCTGCCAGGGGAACCTTCCAGGCAGCATCTGGAGGACCCTTAACCAGTGCTACAACATTGCTCCGGGGGGTGGACGCTTCCACGATATGGCGGCCTCCTGGGCTGCGGCTTCCCACGGCCACCAGATCGTCGCAGCGGTCGCAATTGGGCGATTTGGAAGAATCGCAACAAAGCGATATACGAAGGTCACCAATACTCAGCCAATCAGCGTATCTGGAAAATCTTCCGCCAATGCCGCAAACGGAGCACCCTTTGCTCCCACAGTCCGACATCCTTTTGGGCTTCGATCCACCCCTAGGTCTTGCTGTTGTCTTTTCATCTCCTCATCCCTTTTGCTGTATACTTGTTTTCGCTTTGTTTTTTGTTCCTTGTATACGTGGTCGGGCTTCGGTATTTTGAGCCTTAATTAATAAAATGAGGGGGTTTCTCAAAAAAAAAAATATATATATATATATATATATATATATATATATATATATATATATATATATATATATAAGGAAATATCTACATACTAACAAAGTATATATGTAAAAAACTATATAACATATATAGATTATATGAGTAAAAGCAATATCTAATCTATATAACATAAACTAACAATAAAATCTACATAGACTAAACTATCAAAGCCCTAACTCAAACTCAGTAACCCAACTAAAATCAATCCCAAAACTGAGAACAAAGTAAAACATAGATATATATACATGAAATATATATATATATACACACTACTATATATATATATATATATATATATATATATATATATATATATATATATATATACATAGAATGTATTAATGAAAGTATGTCACCCTCATTTCCCGTATTTCGTATTTATACTCGTAGATTGGATTTTGGCTTGTATTTTTAATTTTTTCGACTTGCAGAATTTTGGGTTTTCTCGTATTTCGGGTTTTGGTTCGGCTCGGTTTTAATTGGTTTGGTTTGGTTATTTTGCATTGGAACCCCTTAACCTACTCTACACCCTCAAGAACACCACAACCACCCTCATTATATCCCACCTAACTTTTCTCTCTCCTCTTTATTTTCATTTACTTCTCCATATTCTTCTTCTTCCTTCTTCCACACAACTCCTCAACCCATAGGCAAGTGCTTTTGGCCACCACATGAGAACCCCTTTTATTTGTCCATTAGATAGATTAGTTCACCATGAACAACATTAGAACTTGGAGTTTCTGGATTTGAAGCATGGATCTCCTTAGATCTAAACTTTCATGAATCTCAGTTTTCCTCGAATTTATTTCATAAACTTTGATTTTTGGCGTCTTTGAGGTTTCCATGTTGAGGAGAATCAAGTTTTACACAACTTTGGTTTTTGCAAAATCTGATTTCGTTTTCAATTGAAAGAGTTATGGATTTTTGCAAGTTTTTGGGGTGGGTGTTCTTCCTCTCGGACAGAGGTAGGAGAAGAACACAGCCTTTCTCTCCTGTTGGCCACGCGGCTCCCGCGTACGGCCTTTGCGTAGAGCTCCTGCGTAGTGTTGCTTGCGTAGAGCCCTTGCTTAGGGTCTTCTGCGTATTGCACCCTGCGTATTGCACTCTGCGTAGCCTCCCCTGCGTAGTGCCCCTCTACGCAGCCAGCACGTGGCCTCCTCTCCCTTGTCCCCATCATGAGCCTTTGAGCCCCTACACGCACGCCCACGCGCGTGGGGCCCGCTGTTTTGGTTTTCGTGCACATAGCCCCTGCGTATGCTGGCCTGCGTACTGTGCATTGCGTATGGCTTGCGTACTGCTCCCTTGCGTATGGCCTGCGTATAGCCCCTGCGTATGCTGGCCTGCGTACTGTGCATTGCGTATGGCTTGCGTACTGCTCCCTTGCGTATGGCCTGCGTATAGCCCCTGCGTATGCTGGCCTGCGTACTGTGCATTGCGTATAGCTTGCGTACTGCTCCCTTGCGTATGGCCTGCGTATAGCCCCTGCGTATGCTGGCCTGCGTACAGGACCTCTGGTGCCCGTTTGACCTTCAATAGCCCTCTCGTTTTATTATGAATTGGAGCTTCTGATATTTTGTAACTCACAACACTACCTGGCCCGACTTGATACACTTTGGACACAACTTGGAGTTGATTTCCGTATTAATGGTCTTGGCTTATTTCTGGCTGGTTCCTTATGAATTGCAGATTTTAGCTTATCTTTTATAACTATCACCTGTAACCTGTAGTTCATCTTGCAATCTAGTAATCCTTAATATTAGTAACTTGTAACTTGTAACCTGTTAATCTTCAACCTGTACTTGTAACTGGATATTTGTAGCTTGCACTTGTATTTTCACACTGTATCTGCATACGAACCAACCAGACCTGGGTATGAAGTTCCTTGACTTGACTTGATCATGGCCCGTAGCGGCGCACACCCGACTTGGCATGACTTGATAACTTAACTTGACTTGACTTGGTATGACTTGGCTTCACTTGATAGTGGCCCGTGGCGGCGCACTCTTGACTCGACTTGACTTGTCTTGACACCGTGGGTGTACTACCTGTTGCTCTGTGCAAATCACTTGTCTTGTCTTGCATCATGTCTAAGGGGTGACTCCCTGGGTACCACGGCCAGGGACTCACACTAAAATTGGATTAGGTAATGAGTAGGCCAAATTAGAACATGGAGAATTCCCGATCACAGGCAGTCTCGTTATCTGGAGGCATTAATGGACTTGTAGCTTGCCGACGAGTAGAGCATATTTCCAGCACACTGTCATGTGTTGCACCCTCTAAGTCACCTAAGGGTACATTTGTCTCCCGGGCGATGTACCCACCTATAACTCTCAACCCGCGGAAGGATAACTGGATGGTCTGCAGGGCTTGGGACTGGGAGTTTCTCACTTGCATCTTGTTAGTAATTAGGCTTGTGATAACCCTAGTTAGTTAAAGTAGTAAGCCGTAGTACTTGCTTGGCCGATTGCGAATGAATGGTGTCCAGCCCTGTCTAGAGTCTTGTCTAGCCCCTGTACCTGGAACCCTTGATCATGATTGTTTTACTTATCTCTAACGATAAATGGGTAGAGACAGTGAGCTATTCAGGCGAAGGGGTACAATCCCGGTCCTTGTTTGGTTTGAGGATTGTAACCTGGCTCCCGGAATGGTTCCACGTCCCTAGTCGTTTATCGCTCTGTGTACTTTTATTTTACTTGTACTTTCCTTTTATTCTTTATGTTTTGATATGCTGGCTTTTGTTCTTATTTGTGGCCTCCTTTGTGGCACTTGCTCTTTCTGGGGTTTGACCCAGCTGGTTTTGTATGGCCAGATTTCGGAGCGGCTCCCGAGGATCTACCAAGCTTCCAGCCTAATGGTGACAACTAGACGGAACCCGGGCCAAGAGTGGGTTTTCCCTTTTTGTTTCACCCACTTATATGTAAATTTATTCTTTTGAGGCGTTTAGCCGACGAGCACCTGTTAGCTCGATGCACATTTACTTACTGTCTGCCTACGGGCTGTAAACATGATTAACAAATCCTAGGGTTGATCATGTATGACTGAACTCTTGCTAGTCCTATCATTTGTACGACTAGCTTCATGATCATCCAATATGTAATATTTGGGACGCCTTATATATATATATATTTGATGCTCTAAACATCTTGTAACTCTGTTAATTGCTGGAGATTGAGACAATAGGCTTGACCTTAAGAGACTGCTGGCTTGTAGTAAACCCTCATATCTAGACAGCCGTGACCGTATAGTTGAGATATATTCTATTTCAATATACGTAGCTGGCTGTGTCTGCCCCCGCTCTCCAGTATTCTGGTTCTGGGGCGTGACACGGTTTAAGTGGTGGCCCATGCAGGTCTTGGCATTCAAGAAATGTGAGGGTTTACCGAATAGATGTCTCAATCAGTATTCGCCCTTGATCTCTGCTCGTATCTTCAAATCCCTGAGATTCTTGACCTGATCACATGCTTGTATCATTGATCTGTCCTGGTCCTTTCCTTACTGTTCCCTATGTCATCTTCTTCAGCGGCATTACTCCCGGACCTGCCAACCAGCCAGAGGAAGCTCGACAAGCACTCCAGCGCCAGGAAGATCAAGCTCAGCACTCTGGAGTAGCCTCTCGAGTTATGCCTTCCGGAGGCCCGGAACCTCCAGTTCAGGCAGCTCCGCCCGTTCAACCAGCTAGACAGGATGAGGGACCTTTGGTAGGGCTTATCAGAGAACTGCTTGCATCCCAAGATCGTCGAGGCGACGCCTTGCACCAGGAAGTTCATGATACACTAAATCGAGGAGGTCCCCAAGGAAATCAGGCGGCCAACAGTTTCAAGCGCTTGAACCCTCCCTTCTTTGACGGCAGTGAAGATGCGATTGCCGCGGATGCTTGGCTTCAGGATACCGAGGTGGTTCTAGAAGCAGCTAGGACACCTGATAATGATAAGGTGGCGGTGGTACGCCTGCAGTTGTTAGACTTGGCTCGCGATTGGTGGGCAGCTCAGGCCATGGGGTTAGCAACACCAGTCACTTGGGCGACGTTCAGAGAGAGGTTTCAGACAAAGTACTTCGATGCGGTGGCACGGTACGACCTGCAGACCAGATTCACCAACTTGAAGCAAGGAGGCAGGACGGTCGATGGCTATGCGACCGAGTTTTCTAGACTGAGTAGGTTCGCCCCCACCTTGGTGGCAACCGAGTTCGATAGGGCTCAGCGGTTCCAGCAGGGACTGCATTTGGAGATATTATTGGCTGTAGAACAGTTCGAGCACCAGACGTTCGATGCAGTATTGAAAGCAGCAAGGAGGCATGAGTATACCTCCCGGAGAATTGTGGACAGGACCGGAGGCAGGAAGCGGTCCCATAACCAGATGCACCAATCTTCAGCTCCAGCCCCGGCAGCTAGGGGTATAACCATTGGAACTCCGAGGCGGGCGGCCTCAGTGACGTCGGTTCAGCATTCGACCCCGACGTACCCGCAGCAGCAGAAGCAGAAGCAGTCTTCCGCGGTGGGATGTTCTCATTGCGGGAAGCCGGGCCATGTAGTGGCAGAGTGTCGTAGGGCACAGGGATTGTGCCTGGCTTGTGGAGGAGCAGATCATAAGATAGGGGCCTGCCCGAATAGGGGAGGTCCATCCTCATCCAACCTTTCTAGTTCTTCGGTGAGGGGACCAGCCCCAGTTCCAGTCCCGCAGCAGCAGCAACAGCAGTACCCGAGGCCATTGGCGCCCCAGGCCCAGGCCTTTCAACAGCAGAACCAGCAGCAGTTCACCCAGGCTCCAGCACAGAGCCGACAGAGGGGTTTCCAGCAGAGGGGACCCGCAGCTAGAGGTCAGGCTATGATGATGACCATGGAAGAAGAAGTTGCACCAGGTGAGGTAGTGGCAGGTACTATTCTCGTCAACACCTTTCCAGCATCCGTATTATTTGATTCTGGTGCATCGCATTCATTCATGTCTGCACGATTCGCGACACGGATAGGGTTGGAGCCCGAGTCATTATCAGTGAGGCTCAATATACTTACTGGTAATGGTCTTGTGGGAGTAGATCGAGTGTTCTCCTCGTGTCGGATCGTAGTTAGCGGTAGAGAATTCCCCGCTAGATTCATAGAATTCCCTATGGCGGACTATGATATAGTCCTAGGCATGGATTGGTTGAGGAACCATTATGCTAGGATAGACTGCCATGTTGGCAGAGTTGTCTTTAGTATTCCCGGAGAGCCAGAGTTTTCATTTACCAGAGGCACAGTAGAGCCATCTCCTCCAGTATTGCGGATGGCAGTAGCAGCAGTGCAGTTGCCCCGGATAGTTGAAGAGTTTCCAGATGTCTTCCCAGAGGAACTTCCAGGGATGCCACCAGAGCGGGAGATCGAGTTCACCATTGACTTGATTCCCGGGACAGCACCAGTATCAGAGCGAGTCTACAGAATGGCGCCTTCAGAGTTGGAAATTTTGTACAAGATGATTGAAGAACTCAGGACCAAGGGATTCATTCGTGCAAGTGGATCGCCTTGGGGAGCCCCGATGCTTCTTGTGAAAAAGAAGGATGGTACGTCCAGGCTATGTGTTGATTATCGTACCTTGAACTCAGTGACAATCAAGAACAGATACCCTCTTCCAAGGATAGATGATTTGTTTGATCAACTCAAAGGGGCTTCAGTTTTCTCGAAGATAGACTTACGGTCAGGATATCACCAGATCAGAGTCAGAGAGCAGGACATCCCGAAGACGGCGTTCAGATCTAGGTACGGGCATTGGGAGTTTCTAGTTATGCCCTTTGGAGCGACCAATGCGCCGGCAGTGTTCATGGACCTTATGAACCGTATTTTCATGCCTTACTTGGATCAGTTTGTGATAGTATTCCTTGATGACATCCTGGTCTACAGCAAGAGTGAGGCGGAGCATGAGCAGCATCTCCGTGTGGTTCTTCAGATTCTCAGAGAGCACCAGTTGTACGCCAAGTTCAGTAAATGCGAGTTCTGGCTCGATCGCATTTCATACTTGGGTCACATCATTACCAGAGGAGGAGTGGAAGTGGATCCCCAGAAGATTGTGGCTATCGAGTCATGGCCAGTACCCAGTTCAGTGGCAGAAGTTCGCAGCTTTCTTGGATTGGCCGGCTACTACCGGCGGTTCGTCTCTGATTTTGCAAGGATTTCAGCGCCGATGACCCAGTTGACCCGCAAGGATGTGCCGTTCGTTTGGACAGCAGAATGTCAGGAATCATTTGAGAAGTTGAAGCGAGGTTTGATAACGGCTCCCATTCTCACCCTTCCAGATGGGACCGGAGGATTCACAGTTTATTGCGACGCTTCAGGCAGAGGATTGGGATGTGTTTTGATGCAGCATGGGAAGGTAATTGCTTATGCGTCACGTCAACTTCCGTGATCATGAGAAGAATTACCCGACCCACGACTTGGAGCTAGCAGCAGTAGTGTTTGCACTTAAGTTGTGGAGGCACTACTTGTATGGAGACAGAGTGGAGATATTTACTGATCATAAGAGCCTGAAGTATGTTTTCACCCAGAAGGATCTTAATATGCGGCAGAGAAGATGGCTCGAGCTACTGGTGGACTATGATGTGGACTTGCAGTATCATCCAGGGAAAGCCAATGTTGTAGCAGATGCGTTGAGCCGGAGAGCCGGAGTCTACCTTCTAACGGCGCAACCAGAGCTATTGGCAGATCTTCAGAAGATGGGAATTGAAGTGATTCTCCCTTCCAATGTGGCCTTGATGGCCAGCCTACAGATACAGTCCACCATAGTTGAGAGGATCCGGACAGCACAGTTAACAGATTCCAAGATTCAGCGGCTCAGAGCAGAGTACGAGGCAGGAAGAAGGCCAGAGTTATGTATTCATGAGGATGGTACACTTCGACACGGCACGCGTCTTTGTGTACCCAGCAGAGATATCAGACAGGAAGTCATGGCAGAGGCTCACAGTTCGCAGTATTCCATTCACCCAGGCGGCACGAAGATGTACAGAGATATTCGTCAGCACTTTTGGTGGAATGGTATGAAGAAGGAGATAGCCCGGTATGTCTCCCGATGTTTGGTTTGCCAACAAGTCAAGGCTGAACATCAGAGGCCAGCTGGACTTCTTCAACCTTTACCGATCCCAGAATGGAAATGGGAACACATAACCATGGATTTCGTGACTAGGTTACCCAGATCTCCGGCAGGCAGAGATGCTATTTGGGTCATTGTGGACAGGCTTACCAAGGTGGCACACTTTCTTCCCTTTAGAGTTGGACAGTCGACGGCACAGCTAGCAGAGATGTATCTCAGGCAGATCGTCCGACTTCACGGAGTGCCAGTCAGCATAGTATCAGACAGGGATACGAGATTCACATCACACTTCTGGCGCAGTCTTCATCAAAGTTTGGGGACTCGTCTCAAGTTCAGCTCAGCGTATCATCCGCAGACAGATGGGCAGTCAGAGCGTACTATACAAACTCTCGAAGATATGTTGCGGTCGTGTACCCTTGACTTCGGAGGTTCGTGGGAGGATCACCTGCACCTGGTGGAATTCTCGTACAACAATAGTTTCCAGGCCAGTATCCAGATGGCACCCTTCGAGGCTCTGTATGGCAGGAAATACAGATCCCCGTTAGCATGGGACGATATCGGAGAGAGGCAGATGCTCGGTCCAGAACTGATTTCTCAGACGGTTGAAGTGGTCAGGAAGGTCAGAGATCACATCCGAGTTGCTCAGGACCGCCAGCGCCATTGGGCCGATGCTCATCGGCGTCCCTTAGAATTTGCCGTCGGCGACCATGTATTCCTTAGGATCTCGCCTACCCGCGGCGTCATTCGTTTTGGCGTACGGGGAAGGCTTAGTCCTAGGTATATAGGGCCGTTTGATATTCTGGAGCGAGTAGGCGATGTGTCCTATCGTCTCGCTCTTCCGCCGTCACTAAGTGAGGTACATGATGTATTCCATGTATCCCAATTAAGACGGTACATTCCGGACCCGAGCCATATCCTAGATCATTCGGAATTGGTTGTTGGTACCAACCTTTCGTATGAGGAGAGGCCCGTGTCTATATTGGACCGGAGAGAAAAGACGCTCAAGAATAAGACTATTAACTTAGTCCGTGTTGCTTGGGGTCATCACTCTCTAGGTGAGTCAACGTGGGAGCGTGAGGACGACATCCGATCGCGATATCCCTACCTGTTTGACTCGTGAGGTATAATGTCTTTCTTATGCCTTACGCTTTCCCTTCCTTGCTTGCATTGTATGGTTGTATGATTGAACTGCTTAGTGTAGCTTGTCTGTGCTTAGTATAGCTTGTTGTGGCAATCTCTAGCTCCTTGATTAAATTCCGAGGATGGAATTCTTTGAAGGTGGGTAGAGTTGTCACCCTCATTTCCCGTATTTCGTATTTATACTCGTAGATTGGATTTTGGCTTGTATTTTTAATTTTCTCGACTTGCAAAATTTTGGGTTTTCTCGTATTTCGGGTTTTGGTTCGGCTCGGTTTTAATTGGTTTGGTTTGGTTATTTTGCATTGGAACCCCTTAACCTACTCTACACCCTCAAGAACACCACAACCACCCTCATTATATCCCACCTAACTTTTCTCTCTCCTCTTTATTTTCATTTACTTCTCCATCTTCTTCTTCTTCCTTCTTCCACACAACTCCTCAACCCATAGGCAAGTGCTTTTGGCCACCACATGAGAACCCCTTTTATTTGTCCATTAGATAGATTAGTTCACCATGAACAACATTAGAACTTGGAGTTTCTGGATTTGAAGCATGGATCTCCTTAGATCTAAACTTTCATGAATCTCAGTTTTCCTCGAATTTATTTCATAAACTTTGATTTTTGGCGTCTTTGAGGTTTCCATGTTGAGGAGAATCAAGTTTTACACAACTTTGGTTTTTGCAAAACCTGATTTCGTTTTCAATTGAAAGAGTTATGGATTTTTGCAAGTTTTTGGGGTGGGTGTTCTTCCTCTCGGACAGAGGTAGGAGAAGAACACAGCCTTTCCCTCCTGTTGGCCACGCGGCTCCCGCGTACGACCTTTGCGTAGAGCTCCTGCGTAGTGTTGCTTGCGTAGAGCCCTTGCTTAGGGTCTTCTGCGTATTGCACCCTGCGTATTGCACTCTGCGTAGCCTCCCCTGCGTAGTGCCCCTCTACGCAGCCAGCACGTGGCCTCCTCTCCCTTGTCCCCATCATGAGCCTTTGAGCCCCTACACGCACGCCCACGCGTGTGGGGCCCGCTGTTTTGGTTTTCGTGCACATAGCCCCTGCGTATGCTGGCCTGCGTACTGTGCATTGCGTATGGCTTGCGTACTGCTCCCTTGCGTATGGCCTGCGTATAGCCCCTGCGTATGCTGGCCTGCGTACTGTGCATTACGTATGGCTTACGTACTGCTCCCTTGCGTATGGCCTGCGTATAGCCCCTGCGTATGCTGGCCTGCGTACTGTGCATTGCGTATGGCTTGCGTACTGCTCCCTTGCGTATGGCCTGCGTATAGCCCCTGCGTATGCTGGCCTGCGTACAGGACCTCTGGTGCCCGTTTGACCTTCAATAGCCCTCTCGTTTTATTATGAATTGGAGCTTCTGATATTTTGTAACTCACAACACTACCTGGCCCGACATGATACACTTTGGACACAACTTGGAGTTGATTTCCGTATTAATGGTCTTGGCTTATTTCTGGCTGGTTCCTTATGAATTGCAGATTTTAGCTTATCTTTTATAACTATCACCTGTAACCTGTAGTTCATCTTGCAATCTAGTAATCCTTAATATTAGTAACTTGTAACTTGTAACCTGTTAATCTTCAACCTGTACTTGTAACTGGATATTTGTAGCTTGCACTTGTATTTTTACACTGTATCTGCATACGAACCAACCAGACCTGGGCATGAAGTTCCCTTGACTTGACTTGATCATGGCCCGTAGCGGCGCACTCCCGACTTGGCATGACTTGATAACTTAACTTGACTTGACTTGGTATGACTTGGCTTCACTTGATAGTGGCCCGTGGCGGCGCACTCTTGACTCGACTTGACTTGTCTTGACATCGTGGGTGTACTACCTGTTGCTTTGTGCAAATCACTTGTCTTGTCTTGCATCATGTCTAAGGGGTGACTCCCTGGGTACCACGGCCAGGGACTCACACTAAAATTGGATTAGGTAATGAGTAGGCCAAATTAGAACATGGAGAATTCCCGGTCACAGGCAGTCTCGTTATCTGGAGGCATTAATGGACTTGTAGCTTGCCGACGAGTAGAGCATATTTCCAGCACACTGTCATGTGTTGCACCCTCTAAGTCACCTAAGGGTACATTTGTCTCCCGGGCGATGTACCCACCTATAACTCTCAACCCGCGAAAGGATAACTGGATGGTCTGCAGGGCTTGGGACTGGGAGTTTCTCACTTGCATCTTGTTAGTAATTAGGCTTGTGATAACCCTAGTTAGTTAAAGTAGTAAGCCGTAGTACTTGCTTGGCCGATTGCGAATGAATGGTGTCCAGCCCTGTCTAGAGTCTTGTCTAGCCCCTGTACCTGGAACCCTTGATCATGATTGTTTTACTTATCTCTAACGATAAATGGGTAGAGACAGTGAGCTATTCAGGCGAAGGGGTACAATCCCGGTCCTTGTTTGGTTTGAGGATTGTAACCTGGCTCCCGGAATGGTTCCACGTCCCTAGTCGTTTATCGCTCTGTGTACTTTTATTTTACTTGTACTTTCCTTTTATTCTTTATGTTTTGATATGCTGGCTTTTGTTCTTATTTGTGGCCTCCTTTGTGGCACTTGCTCTTTCTGGGGTTTGACCCAGCTGGTTTTGTATGGCCAGATTTCGGAGCGGCTCCCGAGGATCTACCAAGCTTCCAGCCCAATGGTGACAACTAGACGGAACCCGGGCCAAGAGTGGGTTTTCCTTTTTTGTTTCACCCACTTATATGTAAATTTATTCTTTTGAGGCGTTTAGCCGACGAGCACCTGTTAGCTCGATGCACATTTACTTACTGTCTGCCTACGGGCTGTAAACATGATTAACAAATCCTAGGGTTGATCATGTATGACTGAACTCTTGCTAGTCCTATCATTTGTACGACTAGCTTCATGATCATCCAATATGTAATATTTGGGACGCCTTATATATATATATATTTGATGCTCTAAACATCTTGTAACTCTGTTAATTGCTGGAGATTGAGACAATAGGCTTGACCTTAAGAGACTGCTGGCTTGTAGCAAACCCTCATATCTAGACAGCCGTGACCGTATAGTTGAGATATATTCTATTTCAATATACGTAGCTGGCTGTGTCTGCCCCCGCTCTCCAGTATTCTGGTTCTGGGGCGTGACAAAGTATATAGCTAACCTATATAACTAACCATCAAACAAACCTACTGACCTCAGAAACTGAGATCACAAACCCCAAAACTGGAAAACCCTTAAACTGGAACCAACCTATACAAGTATATATATATATATATATATATATATATATATATATATATATATATATATATATATATATATATATATATATATAGAAAAAGAGGATAATGTGTGCCCACAAAAAAATATATATATATATATAGAGAAAAAGAGGATAATGTGTGCCCACACATGTGTCAGCAAGGGGGGTCGAGTGTGTGTGTGACACACACGTGTCCAAATCGTGTCAATACAGTATCCAAACCATGTGTCAAATAGTATATCAGAGACTGTGTTCAGCACAGCCTCTTGCTGCCATGTCGTGTCCTCTAGGATACGACACACATCACTTGGGGGTCTCCTGCATGCATCCACAGCTAGGTGAGGGGTAGGGCTAGGTGTTCGACACCCTAAAATGAGTCCAAGATGTGTCGTGTCCGCGTGTCGAGCCCGTATCAGAGGCTCGATTTTGTGTGTGCACAATCTTCACAAAACCCATGCGAGCATGATTTTGCGTTCGACACGACACGAAATGATCTCGAACTTAGAGAGGGACCTGACAGTCATGGCCCCGACCTACTGGCCAAGTGGCACATGTCCACGTGTCCTGTGCTGCGAGTACGAGACTCGTGGTTGCAGGGGACGCACCACAATATCGTACTGACATCCCCGTGTCCAAATATGACATGAAAATGACACCAAATCGTGCTCAGTGATAGGGAATAGTAATCCACACATATTAGGCTACAAAATGAAGAAATTAGTTTTGAAATTCATGAATAAACGTTCCGTTGAGGCATTTCATCAAACACTTTATACTACACTTCGATACGCCTCCGATACGCATATCAAATGGACACGAAATCATACCAAACTTGGTCTACAGGTGTATGGTACCTATATGCATGCATCTATGAAGAGAAATCAGAAGAAAAAAAATGAGTTTAGAGCCATTACCTATTGAGAGTTAGAATCTCAATGTAAAAGTACTAGAAATGAGATCCACACCAACTTGCTATGGTCCAAGAGCCTTCAATCCTTGCTAGCTAGCCTCTATTGACATCTTCTACAGTAGGGGAGTGTGTTGCAAAAGATTAGGCTCAATTTGGAGTTGATTTGAAGAAAAAGGGTGATTTTGGGGAAGAACACAAATTAGGGTTTAAGAAGGCAATGAAAAGAGGCAAAATGTAATGAATGATGCTCTTTATAGGGGCACTAACTTGGCCGGCCACACATAGCTAGGGTTAGGGTTTAGTGCAATGGTAGGCTATGGGCTCTCTTTACAATGTAAATTAAGCCCTCAAGCTAAAGGCCCAACTAAACTAGGTTACTTTCTAAAATATCTCTTTAGCCAAATATCTAGATATTATCTAACTTAGATATTTTAATTGTAAACCACTAACTTAGTCCCTAGGATCATGACTAACATCTAGATTAGGACAATTCCAGGTTAAGGCCTAACATTTTAATTAGCACATTATTAATTATCAAAAATTCAAATTAATTCCAATAAATCACAAATGACCGAAATACACCTAGTACTAAAAAGTGGTAGTGACAAAAATCCACCCGAGAGACAAAGTTTACGTTGTGCACAAGTTGTCTGATACATGTTATAGCAGTTCTATCAGATGAAACAGATTTATGCACAGATATATACGACACGTTCATTTTGTGCCTTGCCTCTTATTCATCTCAACATGTACAAGTTCGTCTGTCCATGTTTACATTTTAAGCATACTAGTAACAGAGCATGTGATCATTCTTATGAAACAGATTGAGCATCAGTACAATATCTAGCATTTGATTCAATTTATTTATCTTCTCTTATCTTTTGTTATTGTGGTATCGTTGATCACATAGACGTAACAAGAGAGTGGATTAGAGATCATTTTGTTAAGGCGTGGAGATAAATGGTAATTCGGTCAAAGTAACTCACCAAAATAAATCTTATTCGAGAGAATGAGGGACTTCACGCACCAATCACGCATCGTCTATGCGTCCTACATTGGCACCAACATTTGATTAGCATTCTTCGATCTCTTTCTCTCAAGATTCGAAATGAATGCGCAATGCGATGAAAGAGAACAATGAAAACCAATCATCGAAAACCAACACGTAATCACATTCATTAAAATCAAGCAGCAAAAGAAACGAAAACTCTTGGACGCATTTCAATAGAAGTCGATCAATCAATTGAAAATGTTCATTGCATTTCGTTCGTGATCCAACGATACCAGCAAAGATTTTTCCAAATTTAGTTAAGATTGATTTAACAAGCCGTGAGTATTACATAGTGGACCGCAAGGAGCGGAACACTATAGAGTTAGTAATATAAGAATCACACTCCTCCATGTTCTGATACCATGTTAGAAAACTATTGTGGGCGACAAATTTGAAACTTTGGGCTGATAAATTTCTCCTTCCGCTTAGGTTTGGACAAATTTTGATTTCAGTCAACAGTTTTCTGTAGGAACTGCACATGTGAACTAGATTTAGGCAGAATTAGTCGGTTCAAGTAATTGATACTTAAAACACATGCAACCTTGATTGCATAACTAAAAGATCCTAAATCAATTAAAGCACACATTTCTGAAGCCCAACCACATGTTCTGAAAAAGTTCCTCATCTTAATCAAATATGTAATCATGCTTTGACATGAATGCCAATATCGATTATACAAAATAGTAGTAATATATAGCCATCACAGCCCACCCTTCACATTACAATTAATGTTTTAAAAATCGGACAGAACATCGATCAAGACACTGGATTATGTCAAATCGATTCAACCAGTAGATTATAATCTGTGTTGAACCAGTTACAAGTGTCACAAACTTTTTTTTAATTTGCAATCAATTAAATTATTAATATGACGTACAAATAAAATTAAGAAATAAATATATTAATCCTCCTATGTTGTACGGATATTATAGGGACTATTTCTAATTTGAAACTAATTAGACGGAGTGCACATCTCCTTTAGATAAAAGAAAAGTTTAAACATAGTGGTGGTTAATTAGTATTATAATTCAATATAAAAAAATATAAAATTAGGGGTATTTTGTGTAATTAGTTTCAAAGTAGGGATGATTAGTATACGTAATAAGTATTAATTGTTCAGTGCTTATAGTTCATGTGGAAAACATTACGGAAATCAGACAAGACCAGCAGAATTCGAATCCTCCGAACGTGGAGACATGTATGGGTTGTAATAAAGAACGATAATTTGAGGACTAAGTATATAGGTGTATATATATTCAATGAATCTCCTTTATTTTTAATTTTGTGACAATTATGAGATTGGGGAGGTAGTGGAAGTATATTAAGAGAAGGTAACCACCAGCAGGGCCCCTACCGGCCACCTTCCCCCATGTGATCATTGCCAAACACATCACTTCCCCCACGTTTTCTCAGCCTCACTTCACTCCACAGACGTGCACTTCAACTGAAATCACCTTTAGCTTCACAACAAACAAAGGCTTTGATCATCCAGAAAATTTAGATTCTCTGTCGATAATATCTCGTACATTTCGATACAAACTATAAACATCTCGTATTGTCCGAAACAATCTGTGCAAAATAGGGAAAGGAGGAAGGTGCATGACATATTGACAGTTCTCGTAGTCAATATCTCGTGTTGTCTTTAAGTAATGTTTCGAACAAAAAAAAAAAAAGTAAATGCAACTATAATGTGAAGTGTTCATGAATCTAAGCTCACTAGTAATCAATCAAATGTGAAACTTGCAATTAAACTTCAGCAGAGTAGTGGACATTACTTAAAGACAACAGTTCCATCTTAATCAACTGACTTGAGGGCATATGGATCAGTTTAATTAAAGTCAACTATTGATTTATAGGGTTAATGTAACATTAGTGACATACTAAATGACTTGCGCATGCAAGTTTAATTAGTACTTCTTTCGTGTCGTGTGAAATAAGTTCAAGTAAGATGTCAGTTTCACAAATTGGCTAATCCTCTCATGTAACTGAGCTTAATTGTATTATTCTATGTGTAAAAGAACGCGCAATAAAAAAAAGGCTTAATTGTAACTTAATACCCTCAACTATTTTACTTTTTCAACTTAATATCCTAAATTATTTTTACTCAAGATATTGATACCATCAATTATTTAATATTTCAATTAGATATTCAATATTTTCAAAATAACAAAAGTATCTCTCCTTTCTCATCCCAACCCCTCACCCTCGCGCCCCTGCCCCCCGTCTCCGGCCACCCCCACCACCCCGCTATCTCCGTCCTGGCCCACCCCCTCTCCCCCCATGTTGACTGCACTTCCGACCCCCCCCTCTCCCGGTGCATGTGCAGCCGGCAGAGGCGACACCGCGGAGAGAGGCGGGTGGTGCAGCCGGCGGTGAGGGGCGGGAGCGCCCGGGGCAACGAGGGTAGGGGGGCGGAGAGGGGCAGGAGGGTGGAGGGGACGAGGGTGGCCGAAAGGGATGCGGGAGAGGGCGGGAGGGGGGGGGGGGGGGGGGGGGGGGGGGGGGGGGGGTGGGGTCTTGTGGTGAAGATAATGATATTTTTGTCCAATTTTGTTTCAGGATATCAAGTTGTTACAAAAAAAAAGTTTAGGGTATCAAATTAGAAAATTGGTATAGTTGAGGATATCAAGTTATAATTAAGCCTAAAAAAAAAAAAAGATATTACCAAACTCGGGCTACGTAAAGACTTCCAAAAATATGATCTAGTGCTCCATGCTCGAATTCGACATTCTTGAGAGCCCCTATGAGTATAGATGTGATACAGTTGAACGGGTAAAAGTTCTAAGGCGAATAGCCCCGGTCGAGCCGACAGAGAACATTTAGGACATCGGAAGAAATTGAAAACTCTTAGATAGGACGAAGCATAGTGAAAGATAAAAACAAGAACACGGTCCGAAAAGACCACAGTGTATAGTCTTATATATAGAGAGAGAGTGTGTGTACAGGTGCATGGGTGACCCATTAGATTGGCAGTTGCCTACTTGCCTCCTTTTTCTGTTATTTTGGGATCTAATGCCCATAGATGTTGCTCTCTCTCTCTCTCTCTCTCTCTCTCTCTCTCTCTCTCTCTCCGTCCATATACAAAGAAAAAGGAAGGAGAGTAGAGCAAGTGAAGAACCTAACGTGGTGCTTGAGAGACCAAACTCAAAGTTAACTCTCTCTCTCTCTCTCATAGAGAGAGAAAGAAGAGGCACTCCCTTTACGTGAACGCAATGCCAACCAACTCAACAATACTACAACAACAACAACAACAACAACAATTTTTTGTAATTAGAATGAGAAAAAAAATCCAAAAGAATCAATATTAATAACATGATAACAAATGTAATTCACATGATCCCCCTCACAATTAAAATCAAGAAGAAGAAAAAAAAAGAGATTAGAAGAATTATAAGTTCAAGCCCATCTATGTTGTTCTTGATGGATGCATATATTTGTATTTATGTATATAAATATATATATGTATGTATGCATGTACTATTTTCTCAATCAATCAGTAATGGCAGTCTACTAGCGCCATCGGCAGCTGGTCCGCGAAGGCGAACGCGACGATCGCCATAGAAGAATTGCTGTTGTTGTTGTTGTTGTTGTTGTTGCTGTTACTGTTAGTCTCTTCTGACGGCGCCGGCAGGTTGAGATCCAGCGACAGCAGCACGACGCTCTTCTTCTCCTGCGGCTTCTTGGTCAGCGGCTCCGGGAACTCGGGTGCCGCCACGGCAGCGGAGGAGGGCCCCGCCGGCCTGTGCCGCCTCATGTGGCCCCCGAGGGCCTGCCCGGACGAGAACTCCGACCCGCATATGGAGCACTCGTGCACCCTGAACTTGATGTTGCTGTTGTTGTTGTTGTTGTTGTTGACGACGTGGTGGTGGTGATCGACGTGGTCCTTGTTGATTGCCGCCGGCTCCGTCGGGTCGGCCAGCAACCTGGGCTTCTTGTGGCTGGCGCGGTGGCCGCCGAGGGCCTGGAAGGAGGGGAAGCACTTGCTGCACGTCTTGCACTCGTAGACGTAGAACCCGGCCCTGGCGCCATCGGCAGTGGTCGCGGTCTCGGCGAACTTCCTGCTGCCGAGCCTCGCCTTCCCGTCATCCCCCCGGAGGGCGCCGCGCGCGCCCTGGGCAAGGAGGATGAGGCAGTGCGCCGTGTCCTCCTCCTCCTTGGTGGTGGTGGTGGTGGTCGTCGTCGAGAAGTAGTCCTCCTCCTCCTCCTGCTGCTGCTCCTGCTCCTCCTTGGGAGGGGAGGAGGAGAAAGCGCGAAGGCGCTTGGTGCGCTTACGCTTCGTAAAGGTGATCGAATTGTATTGGCAATCGTCGCCGGCGCTGCCGCCACCGGCGGAGCTGCTGCTGCTGCTGTAGAAGGCTACGACTTCTTCTGGAGATTCCATTATGGTTCGATCAATCTGTTCAATCTCCAGAAGAAGAAGAAGAAGGAGGCTCTAACAAGAATTGAAGGAGTTGGCAATTAGAAGGAAATGGAAGGGAGTGAAGGAGTGGAGGAGAGGACTTGTGTTATTTTGAATTATATAACAGTGAATGGACAATAGTGTGTTGTATAAATATAGATATAGGAAGAGAGAGAGAGAGAGAGAGAGAGAGAGAGAGAGGAGTCAAAAGCTCTCTCTCTCTATATCTATTATCTCCACTATTAACCATCAATTAATCCAACTAATTAACTCATGCTTGTAACATAAGAGAGAGAGAGAGAGAGAGAGAGAGAGGGAATTAGGTGGAAATAAGAGAGGTGTGGAGTGAAGAGAGGGGAGGGAGTGGGAGAGGGGGAGAAAACAATAGAAAAGGACAGGGGAAGGTGTAACAGAAATGGCTCTATTTTTGGTATGTATGGACTGGACATTTAACCTAAGTTGGTTCGTGCAACCCGAGCAACTCTTGTGATCAGTAAAAATAAGCATAAAAGTTCTGATTGGCTGGATGGTAAAATATCAGTGGATTAAATCACAAGAGTATATTATTATTTTTATTTATTTAAGGAGTTGGAAGACAGTGGGTCCAAAAGGTATACAATCTACTGTGCACAAAAAATTTCGAGCGTTACGTCGGTCACTGTTAAGAAAAGAAAAACTAAGTGGGTTCAAATTTTTTGAGTGGGTCGGACAGATCTAAAAACGGGCTCGGAATCGAACTCAGTCAAAGTTGTTCCGATCAAAGTCCAGATTCGTTCCAGTCCTATCTAACTACCAGATCAGTTTGGGGCTTTTCTCTGCAAAATTCGGTTCGACTCTAGTCCAACTACCGGGTCGGGCCGAGTTTAACCACAAAAAAACATAGGACACTAGCTACCCGGGCTTTCCTCACCCCTTGCTGGTCCCGCCCATCTAACCGTTAGGGGGTAATTTTACCAATTTATCTCACAGTTGATTAGGGAATTTTTTTGGTAAACCCCTCATCCAAGCACCATATACCATGGTAATAGTCTTTTGTGGGATATTTAGTAATAAGGTCTCATATAATAGTTGAAATTAATTTTTGGGTCTCCATAATGTTCAATATTAGTATTTGGATCTTAAATTTAGTGTTCTCTTGCCTACGTGAACAGTGTATTCAAGATCCAAACACTAAAGTCAAAAATTTTGGAGACCCAAATTCTAATATCAACTATTTTGTAAGACTCCTGTTACTAATTAACCCTTTTTTTAAAACCAAAATACCTTCATATGTTAACCATTTATGGACAATAAGTGAGATGTTTTGGTCATTTGACTAAAATGACCAACATATCCTCTGAGAATAATATTATAAGGGTATGTATGGTCTTGGTACCCTAAATATTTCTATATACAAGAACTAAGTACGTCAAAAAAAAAAAATCTGCATACCTTCTAATACTTTCAATCAATTTGTTCTTTAGACTGAAATGCCAAAAAAATTGTAAGAGTTTAAAAAAAATCAGAATTGGAGGCTTCAATTTGATCGGCTACAATAATTTTATGCTGGACTTTAGAGAAAATCAAGTTGAAAGTTAAGTCATTTAATTTTAATATTATATATGTAGTTTTTTTTTACTATTTTAAAATGCTTATTATTATTATTATTATTGTTATTATATTTTTTACTATTTTTCTATGCCATAGTCCCACTATACCAACTCCGCATCTGCACTACACCAAACCACCCCCACCCCATTACTTAATTCCCCAAAGAGGAATTTTATATATATATATATATATATATATATATATATATATATATATATATATATATATATATATATATATATATATATCCTAATGGTTATAAGTAACCTTTTACTAGTCTTTGAGATAAGTGTTACAATGTTATAATACTTTCCTCAACAATTATTATTATGTTCCTTCAATATAAAACAAAGAACTACCACCACAAACTTCAATATCTCCTTCTGAAAAAAAATTGGTTGTTTTGCGTGAATTTAATATTCATAAATAAAGTTACTTTTTTTTTGATAATGTTAGTAATAATATTTTATGTATTAATATTTGTCCAACTTTAGTCTATACTAGAAAGACAACATTTTCATATAAGATGTGCTTGTCATATTTTTAATTTAATTGTACAATAATGCCTTCAATATGTCCACACAAATTTAGAAAATATTAAAACATGTCTAATTAATTGGAACGCTTTATCAAGCATGCTACACGAGTTTAAAAAGTTATATGCACAATATACTTTGACATTAAAGAGATTTATTAAATATGTGCCACATAAAATGAATTTTACATATTTGTTATTGAATATTGTGTATCAAATATAAAGATGTTATTATACACTATAATAATACTATCATATTCCGTTCCTGGAATACGGCGAATTCTGAGTGCATCAAAATCATGCCATGCTACACAAATTACGAATACTCCGGGTGCTCGTACCCACGATTATCGCATGTTGTTTTAGGATATAGGATATGGTAATGGAGTAATTGTTGAAATATTACAATATCTGGAAAGAAGACTTCCATTTATACATCACTAGTTAACTAGAATACCTTCCACGGGGTCAATCTCCCAAAACACATAATGTACATATAAAATATAAAAATTAAAACAATTGAGGCCAAAATGAAACTATCGGCTCCTGTCCCTGGACTCGGTCTTCGGGCTCTTCCATGTTGTACAAAGGCATGGGATCATCTATTATTCCTTCGTTACCTAGCGAACAAATATTAGGTCATCAAAGTCATTCAAGTCACAAGTTCGAGGATGGTAAAAATTAAAAATGATAAGGACAAAATCGAATATGACTCAAATGAGAGAGAGATTTAGGGATTTGTTTAATATATTAAGAGTTAGTGTTGTTTACTTAAGTTCTAGTTTCTGCACTTATAACTATCCCTAACATCCTTCTTAACAACCACAACTCACAAACAACCACATACAGATTTATCATTATCCCTAACATCCTACTTAACTATCTCCCAAGCCATGTTGGTTATAGACTTCTCCGTAGAAGCCCCTTAAAAGAGTGCTCATCCTTCATAGCTCAAGAGCAATCTTTCGACGTCTTGGAGTTCCAAAGCATATAGGACGAACTCATCATCGTCGAGAAAAAGCATAATTTTGGACTCGGGTCTCCAATGGATTGCGTGCTGATCAGACTTCCATCTTCACACTTTCCCATGACTTGTAAAAATTATAGATTTGTTTTGTAATCTCTTGTTAAAGAGTTGTAAAATTTTTATAAAGTTTTCCTTCGCATCATTTTCATCGAAAAACAATATATTGTTTGATGATTTTCATGAAAATATGAACATTGAAGTTGGGAGTAAAAAACATAAATTAAACAATCTCTAGATATTGTTTTAGTTAGTTTAGATGATTTTTTTTCATAACGAGTCGACCAGATTAAACCGCTCAAGTTAACAACTCATCTAGTTTAGCTTCTAAGACATTTATGCTCGTACTATATACAAACGAAGAAACAAACACTACTAAAATAACCCATTTTAGCGACGTCAGGAGACGTCGCTAAATAAGGAAAATACGTCGCTGAAACCAATTTGCGACGTATTTAGCGACGAAAATCGGACGTCGCTTATAGGCAAGTCACATATGGCACTTTAGTCGCCGAACGTCGCTATTTGCGACGCGGAGTTCATTGTCGCTAGACGTCGCAAAATTAGCGACAGATAGCGACGTATCACTATGACGCCAAAATTGCGACGTAAAGCGACCACTTGCGACGCTGTAAACTTTATATATAATGACATGGCATGGCAGCCACGTGGGGAACTTAGCGACGCCTACCGACAGATTTAGCGATGTACACCCTCAGCCCACGTCAGCATATTAGTGACGTCTAGCGACGTTACGTCGCTATTTTAGCGACGTATAGCGACGTCTACGTTCCGTCGTAGTACGTCGCAGAACGTCGCAGATATTATAAAATTTTTTAAAAAAAAATATAATTGATATTTTTGTTATGCTGTGTGTCTGTGTTTACAGTGTGTGTGAAGTGCAGTGTTCGAACCATCGACAGTTTCGCTTACTGTTCTATGTTTTATCTTGGATAGAAAGAGCAACAGTTCAGGGTGCACTTCTTAGAGCTTTCTCTTCACGTCCTTCACCTTCTCGGGAACCTTTACGACGTCCCGAGAAAGTGAAGGACGTGAAAATGAAGCTCTCAGAAGTGCACCCTGAACTGTTGCTATTTCTATCCAAGATAACACATACAACAGTAATCGAAACTGTCGATGGTTCCAAACACTGCATTTCACATTCACTGTAAACACAGACACACATCATAACAAAAGTATACAATATATTTTTTTAAAATTTCGGCAGCACCTCCTTTGTATATCAGATCGTCGTTTATAACCCAGCGTAGGTATATTTGTCATCCCCGTCGCAGATATCACAAAGTAAATATCACAATAAAAATAGGAGGCAGTGCAAAGTAAATATCACAGACACACATTCTCACAAACATCCAATAGAGTCAAATAAAAATGGAAGATGATAAAAAGTCTCCCACCAAGTGTATAAACAACAGTGTACCAATAAACAATTTGCCCATAGGGCCAATACATACAAGTCATAAAAAACCAATAAAATCACTGCGGACCCCTGTCGAGCAACTGGGACAACTGGAATAGAATGTAGTCATACTGCTCCTGGGTGAGCTGCACCGTAGGGGCAGTAGGAGGCAGTGGAATGTCTGGAGTCGGCACCGTCGATGGACCGGAAGGACGTATCTGCTCCAGCTCTCGCAGTCGCTCACCATGCGCAACAAGGGTACTCACCACCCTCTCAGTATACTGAGCGAGTGAGGCAGACATGCTCCTTTGCGATCCCTCCAGCTCGACCTGTCTACGCTCTGTGTGCTGCGTAGACTCGGTGAGCGTCTGCAAGCTGGCAGCTGTAGCCTTATGCAGACGCATCAGCTCCTGTATACTGCGCTCGACCACATCAAATCGTTCGGTGACGATCGGAGGGTCGGATCGTCGCTCGACCGCATCAGAAATTTGCTGCTGCAACTCGCGACGCAGCTCCTCGATCTGACGACGAACATCCTCAGCTCGTGATGACGCCTGCGTAGCCGAAGACTGTGCACTGACAGAGGGGGCCCGGGATGACTCCGAAGCCAAATACGCGTCGTAGGATCCCGTACCGTAGTACGTACCCTTCTGAAGACCGCCAACGACGGTCATCCAGAGCTCGTCCGACGATGGAGCTGTAGGCGGCTGAGAGGAAGTACCAGTCCCTCCCTCTGCTTGTGCACTAGCAGCGGCAGCAGCAGCAGCCGCCTCCTCCTGTAGCCGAACAAACTCGGCCTAGAACATGTTTGCTAACGTGTAAGTGTTTGCTAAAGTCTATATTGATATCTATTTTTCTGTTTTCTAAATTATAGTAAATTAATATAAAGAATAGAATGTACATATGCCTGCGTCGCCCTCTCGTCAATGAACTCCCCAGCCCTCCGATGGGTGACCAGGAAGACGGTCACCATGTTCGAATCCTTACCCTTTTTTACCTGTTAAAATATATTATCTATTATTAGTATTAAACATTCTATCGAACTATATATAAATTAATGCCCGTCATAGGAAACGTACCAGATGACGAAAATGCTCCGTCATCGGAATGGAGCCACCACACCACTTACCGGCGCTCGACTGCGCCACCTTGGCCTTCTCAGACCACTCCTGGTACCTGCGCTCGCTGAATCTAGCCTTCGTCGCAGTCCACTGCTCTGGCGTAATCCAATCCTGGATCGGCTGTCCGGAGCGATCACGACGCTTCTGGTCGTCGATCGCATCACGGATGAGCTTGGCTACGACGGCAGAAAATTGGCCCTCGATCCTCGCCGCCCGGTGTGGTGGATAGAAATAGGTCCTCTACAAGAAGTAAAATACAAAAGTTGTATAATATACACAAATGATTATTAAAATTTAAAAATAAACAAATTTTTTATCTTGAAGTGGGCGAACCAAAAGGCCTTCCTATCTGCGGGAGCATCTGAGTAGTTAATCCAAGGCCTACCATAGTTCTGCCTCAGAAATATCCCCAGCTGTCTCTGTACTGCAGAAGGCCGATATCTATACAATAATAATTTTTCATGAATATATTCGTACATATAATCATTTAAGAAATATATATTAATTAATTAACTTACTTCATAGGCCCGTCCGTCCAAATCTCCATACGTGTCTCGCCCGGGGGAGCGCATGGAGGGTCGCTCTCACCTTCTGCCTGGGCAGGATCAGTCTGATCGCCGTCCTCCATATGCTCGACGTCGGCTCCTCCCATAGAGCCGTCGATAGGAGGAATGCTGGACGGGGGATCAGGGATGCTAGACGAGGGATCAGGAAGGCTGGACGACTAGGGAGGAGTCGGCAACCTGCTGGAACTGCCCTGTCCCGGTAAAGGACCGGGAACAGAACGATACAATGGCGTACTCGGAGATGAGGATGAGGGTACGGAACTGCCCTCTCCATCCCCAGCCCGAGGCTGACGGGACTGGCTAATATAAAATCCTCCGCGTCGTCCTCCTGGTCTAGTCATACCTGATAATAACATATGACAATAAAACAAAAATACATATTTATATAATAGACATAACAGATTTTTGAAAAATATTATGGTCACAGATAAAAGTGTCACTAAAGTGTCACTAAAGTGTCACAGATTTATTATTACAAAAATACATATTTACATGATAGAAATCACAGATTTTAATCCTCTTCTGAAAATTTATCTAGTTCGTTTAGTTCATCTTCTTCTTCTTCTTCTTCCTCCTCTACATCTTCACTTTTATCTGCATCTTCCTCTTCAGATAATTCTACTTTTTCTACACAATTAGATGTGTAATGAGGAACTTTCGTCGTGTCCACTTCTATAATATTTGTTACAAGAGGTAGTTCATCCTGTTGATAAGCTATATCGTCAACCTCAAAGGTATTTCTAGCTTTGGTCTTGCATACTGCCCACCAGTCCGACCTTGTTGTTCCCCGTTTAGGATAACTTATGAAGTACACGAGCTGAGCCTGACTTGATAGGATAAATGGTTCATAGGCTTGATATCGACGCCGATAGTTTATATCAACAAGACCGTGCTTGTCTACTTTCCAACCTTGACCTTCAATCGGATCGAACCAATCACACCTGAATAACACAATCTTAGCAGGCTCTATTCCATAACTATATGTCAGCTCCACGATCTCCCGTAGCACGCCACAGAAATCGTTGCCCGCATCAACATCTTTGTAGTTCGAAGATCTGATACACAAACAGCTATTTTTGGTGGAGTCGAGATCCACAAAGTTGTCTCTGATCGGGCAAGTTGTTGACTTGAACCTAAACCCATTAACACAGTAGCTTGGCCATATTTTTGCAGCATAAATTGGTCCCTTGGCTAGCATTCTAATAGACTCATTCTCAAGTCTTGCGTATGGACGATCGACCTAAAACCACGAAAGAAGCAATTAAGCTCATTCTTAATCAAGTGCATATACAGAAAGGTAATTACAGAGTTCTCAAGTCTTACATATGCACTCAACCATGATGGAAAATAATGCCTCATTTCTTGTTCTACTTCTTCTTCTGTTATGTGTGGCCTAGCTGACCTCACATCATCATTAAATATGCTGAAAACAATATCGTACAATTAATGTAATAGTATCATTCTCAACACTATTAAAATAATGTAGACGTATTATTTACTTACCCCTCCAGTTTCTCTACTTCCTTCTCGTCGCAGTTGAGTAATACATACACCTGAGCAGCCCTTAGCTCATCATCGTTCAGATATCTCTTCTTCATCTTACCCGATGGCTTTCCTGGAGCATTAAATACCTTCAGTATTGTATCATTACTTTCATGATCTCCTTCGTCGTTTCTGGAAGCTCTCGTTCTATTAGTTGTAATATGAGGCTTGAAATACATCGAACAAAAGTTTGTAATCTCCTCGAGAACATAGGCTTCACAAATAGAACCCTCGACCCGTGCCTTATTTTTACCTTTCTTTTTAGGTGATTCAAATGTCGCTCGAACGGGTACATCCATCGATATTCGACGGGTCCACCAACACGTACCTCATAGGATAGATGAATCGGCAAATGCTCCATAGAGTCGAAGAATCCAGGAGGAAATACCCTCTCTAGCTTGCATAGTGTTACCGCAATGTCCTTTTCTTGCTTTTCTAGACGATCAACGAGCAATTTCTTAGAACAAAGATCCCTGAAGAATATGCTAAGCTCCGTCAATGGATCCCAAGCTGCCTGCGGTAAGAATTCTCGAAATACAATCGGAATTAACCTCTCCATGAATACGTGACAATCGTGGCTCTTCATACCCGTCAATTTGTTTTCCTTCGGATCGACACATCTTCTCAGATTTGACACATATCCGTCTGGAAATTTTAGGCCCTGGGTCCACCGACAAAGTCTCACTTTATCCTCCTTGTCCAGCGAGAAAATTGACTTCGGCAGGAACTATTTTCCATTCTGCTGTATCAAATGCAACGCAGGGCGTTTGCATATTTCTTCTAAGTCTAACCTGGCCTTGGGATTGTCTTTCGTTTTTTCCTTTACGTCCATCACAGTATTAATTATGTTATCAAACACATTCTTCTCAATATGCATGACATCAAGATTATGTCTAATCAGATTGGTACTCCAGTATGGCAGATCCAAGAATATGCTCCTCTTTATCCAGTTATGATCTCTACCAAATCTATCGCACTTGTACCCAGTTGTAGGATCTTCGATAGCACTTGGAAAATCTTTAACCTTCTTCCAAATCGTGGCTCCGCACCACCTTGGCGGTGGTTCATCCTTCTCTACAACGCCGGCACGGAATGCATTCCTGTTCCTTCTGAACGGATGATCTTTTGGCAGAAATTGCCGATGACAATCAAAGAAGCACGGTTTTCCTCCGTATTTCAAGCGAAAAGCCTTACTACGGTCCATGCAATACGGACATGAGAGACGGCCATGAGTGCTCCATCCTGATAACATTCCATAGGCCGAAAATTCGTTGATGGTCCACAAAAGGGTTGCCTTCATCTGAAAATTCTGCTTCCTGGAAACATCGTACGTGTTAGCGCCTACTTCCCATAACAGATTCAACTCATCTATCAAAGGCGGTAAGTACACGTCAATGTTCCTCTTGGGATTGTTCGGACCAGGAATTATAACGGTTAGAAACATGTACCGAGTCTTCATGCACATCCAAGGCGGTAGGTTATACGGAGTGACAATCACAGGCCAGCACGAATACTGGGATCCCGAAAGACCAAAAGGAGTAAAACCGTCAGAAGATAGTCCCAACCTGACATTACGCGGATCTGAAGCAAAATCAGGATACACTCGATCAAAGTGCTTCCACGCTTCTCCATCGGATGGGTGATCCAACACTCCTTCAATCTGTTCTCGTATGTGCCAACTCATATTTTCGGCCGTCTCTTTCACCATAAATAATCTTTGCAACCGCGGCATTAAAGGCAAGTAGTGCATTGAATCGGTCGGTCTTCTTGCACCGGCAGACCTTCATGTACTAGTTGTCTTATAGTGATCAGCACCACAAAATCTGTACACATCTGCGTCCTTGTCGTCTTTGTAGTACAGCATGCACCCATTGCGACAGGAATCGATTTTCTCGTATCCCATCCAGAGCGATCTCACCATCCTCTTAGACCGGTAGAAGTCTTTAGGCAACTTAGCACCTGCCGGCAAGATCTCTATAATGAACTCCAACACTCGGTTGTAGCATTCTTGCGACATGTTAAAATCTGACTTAATGCTCAACAGTCTTGTAACCACCTCCAACGGTAAATGATCCTCATAACCAGGATACAATGGAGTCCTTGCATTCTCCAGCAACTCCATGAACTGTGCAGCATCGGCGTTCGGTGCCTTCTCAGGTGCATCATGAACGAAACTAGGACCCGCAGCGTCGAAAACCATGTTCACGCACCCGTCGTCGTATGTATGATTATCTGAAACAAAATTCGGTCCCGTATGCATATATGGCTCAACATAAGGCACCGGCTCTGATGCTAAAGACACAAGTTCTCCGTGTGCGGTCCACTGATAGTAATTAGGCGTGAAACCCCTCGAGTACAAATGATATGTCACTTCCACTTCTGGATAATATTTTACGTTATGACATTTCACACACGGACACTTAATTTTGGTGCCGTCCATGTACTGAGGGAACGCCTTAGCAAACTGCAGGAACTGCTCTACTCGTGCTATGTATTCATCCCGTACACCACACATATCATCATGACGACGATTATACATCCATGAACGATTCCACAAGTAGTAATTGTCATGCCCCAGTACCGAAATACGAAGACGGACTAGGCCAGCTACTCCATATGAGGTACGTAATGTCATACGACGATCGTGGCTGTCGAGAGACTAGGGGGTACATGCTACAATCAAGTCTCCTATGGTCCTCCAGAGTTCTATGTCGCAATCAATCAAGTCACATCAGCAATTAAATGAACATTAAAGATAAAGCAGTAAGGCGTCCCCGACGCTTCATCAAAATGGTCGTGAGAGACTAGCTTTATAATTTAGCTATCTCGGAGAGTCAGGAGTACAAAATTATACACAGCTGCAGTCTGTTTAATTACAATTATGTACTGACATAAAATATTAAGTAATCCGGCTAACAGGTGCCAGTGGCTAAATGCCGCACAAAGTATAAGCAGGAGTGGTGGAGAAGAAACCCACTCGAGTTCCCAAACCGCCATGCTCCTAGTATGCACCATGGATGTCAGGGAGGAAGATAGTGTCCTCTGGCTCTGCTACGAGATCTGGCCAAATAAAACCAGCGGGGTCAGCCCCGAATAGCAAGTACCGCCAAAGGGGCACAAGAGTTAAGATTAAAAATCCAGTTACTAGAATGATTGATAATAGCAATACTTATGCTACTATTATAGGGTAGCGCAACATCCTCGAACCCATATGGCACCCTTACAACCAAACAAGGACAAAAGGTGCCGCATGGAGTCGGTACGTGTCGTACTCTATAACTTTTACATAAATTTAAAGGTAGAAATAATAAAATCTTCTGATCGTGACTTCGGTCGATAGCCTATCGTAGCACAATAACCAATCCAACAATCAAACAAGAACATGGGTTGGATCATGTACCATGATAGACCATGTTCCTCAGTCATTCACAAAAGTGACACTTCACAACCAGAATAAGTCTTCCGTTCATAACTTCGTTCCACAGCCTGTCATAGTACGATAACCAACCCAACAATCAAACAAGAACATGGGTTGGATCACGTATCATAACAGTCCGCTTCCCTCAGTTATTCGCGGAAGGTAATAGGATACAAGCAAGTCATTTTCGCGGCCAATCAAGTCTACGAGTTTCTAGTGGGACGAGGTTATCCTCGCGTCATGTTATTTCGAAATCCTCAGATCGTATCTTTCCAGCAAGGTTAGCCAACCCAGGGGTTCGCCTAGACAGATATTATTGAGCACAGGTCCCTCGTAAGGCCACCTTGCCAAGACATATAATATATAGCAGGAATTTATCGGATACAGTCGTCCGTTCGTTGCAGATGACACAGTATCCGTGGAGACCAGCCGGCGCGTCAAGACAATATCTCAAGGCGGCTGGTGTAACACGATATCGGGATTCTGCCCTCCCCATGCATCTAGTATATTTAGTTGCCTAGTTTAACCCTAGGTGAAATCTTGGACTCACATGCTGTGGCCTGCATGATTATCCTCCTAAAAGTCGTACTCAAGTACGAGTACCCCAAAAGAGGATCCATGTCAGTCAGTATGCCAACATGTTCTACCCTCCTTAGTGTAATGCATCATTGCAAATACGCCACGTGAAGTTACGAGTCATTTGTCGAGCATGAACAAGAACTGGGACATTCAGGCACATGTATCGGGTAGGAATACTTTGTTCACCGGGGTCACATTAGTGCTCATATCATGCTCAGGACAAAAGGCGTAAGGATATATAGCTTACACAAACATTTACATATATATACAATATAATATATATAAAAATATGAAATATAGGGGAGTCCAGGTCAGAGCGCGCTGGGTCAGAGTGCGCTGGGTCAAAGCGCGCAGGGTCAAAGCGCGCAAGGGTCAAAGCACGCAGGGTCAAAGCGCGCAGGGGTCCAAGCGCGCAGGGGTCCAAGCGCGCAGGGCCAAACGGCGCTGGGCCACGAGAGAGCTGCGCCCATCGCTAAAAAGTGCTGGGGTCAAGCGGGCTGCGCGCGCCAACTGCTACAGGGTCATCTCCTTCCTCTTGGCTGAGAGCAAGAACACCATGAGCCCTAGAACTTCTAATGACCATAAAATCCTCATCCTAAGCCCAAATTGGGCCTTCTATAGGTCAAAATGGGGTAGAACAAAATTCTCTACAACATGGAACACTCAAAACATAAAAATAATGAATTTTGCTAGATCAAAACCAAGAAAATTCGAAAATGGTTAAAACTTAGATCTACAAAAATTAAAGCTTCAAAATGGAAAATTTCAAGTTCTAAACTAGTATAGAATGAGGAGAAGAACATATTTTGACAAATAATTTTGTAAGAAAACATGAACAAAATTTATGGATCCATCTCTTGAGCAAGTTGGCACTTGCCTTGGTTGGTGGAGGAAATAAATGAAAGGAAATAAATGAGAGGAGAGAGAATGAGATGAGTTATATATATAGAATCTTGAACCCAAGGGTTCATGATTAACCATTGGTGAACCAAAAATAGGTTACCCAAATGAGCCAAAACTGTAGGCCCAAATACAGAAAATAAATTACGAAATAATATTTTGTCGAATATTTTGGGAAATACATGAAGAGATACAGCATAATACATATCGTATAAATACAAGATAAATACAATTTGTCGGTTTATGTATTAAAATACACATTCCAGGATCGGAGAGTGACATCTCTACCCTTCTTAGAAAAATTTCGTCCTCGGAATTCCAGCCAAGACAGGATAGTGAAATCAGGGCAAGCAAGGCACAATCATATACAAGTTAACTATCATAGCAGTTATTATCATACATCACAAAGTGCCAAACAAGCAGGTGCAGATAAGCATGGAATCGTGTCAATAAGGCGTAAAAATATACCTCATTAGTCAAACAAATGCGGATACCGAGATCTGATCTCGTCCTCGCGCTCCCAGGTTGACTCTTCCGAAGAGTGATGGTTCCAAGAAACACGGACAAGGCTTATCGTCCGATTCTTGAGTACATTCTCTCGCCGGTCCAAAATAGACACGGGTTGTTCCTCGTAAGTTAGGTCAGTACCAACGACTAACTCAGAATGATCGAGGACATGACTCAGATCCGGGACATATCCACGTAATTGGGACACATGAAACACATCATGTATGCCAGTTAACGAAGGCGGAAGGGCAAGTCGATAAGCCACATCGTCTACCCGAGTGAGAATCTTAAAAGGACCAACGTATCTTGGACTAAACTTTCCTCGGGTTCCAAATCTGATGATACCTCGAGTAGGCAAAATCCGCAAAAATACTTGGTCGCCAACTCTAAACTTTAAAGGCCTACGATGCTGATCTGCCCAATGACGATGTCGGTCCTGTGCAACTCGAAGGCGCTCTCTGACCAACTTAACTATTTCCACAGTCTGCGTGATCATCTCTGGCCCCAACAACTTTCGTTCTCCGACGTCGTCCCATGCCAAAGGGGACCTGCACTTCCTTCCGTACAATGCTTCGAACGGGGCCATCTGAATGCTAGCCTGATAGCTGTTGTTATAGGAAAACTCTACTAGATGAAGGTGATCCTCCCAAGATCCGCCAAAATCTAAGGTACACGCCCGTAGCATATCTTCTAACGTCTGAATGGTTCTTTCTGATTGTCCGTCTGTTTGTGGATGATAAGCAGTACTGAATCTTAACTTGGTTCCCAAACTTTGGTGTAAGCTCTGCCAAAAATGGGAAGTAAACCGCGTATCCCGATCTGATACTATACTAAATGGAACACCGTGCTGCCTTACTATCTGCTTCATGTATATTTCTGCTAACTGCTCAGTAGTCTGTCCAACTCGGAAGGGAAGGAAATGAGCGACCTTCGTGAGTCGATCTACTATTACCCAGACTGTATTCTTACCAGTCGGGGATCTAGGTAAACCGGTCACAAAATCCATCGTGATGTGCTCCCATTTCCATTCTGGGATAGGAAGCGGCTGTAGCAACCCTGCTGGTCTCTGCTGCTCGGCTTTTACCTGCTGACATACCAGACACTTGGATACAAATCTCGCTATCTCTCTTTTCATGCCATTCTACCAGAAGAACTGCCTGATATCTCGATACATCTTCGTTCCTCCTGGATGAATGGAGTAAATAGAACTATGAGCTTCGGACATAACTTCTTGCCGAAGGTCTCCACTCGGTACACAGAGTCTGTTTCCAAACCTGAGCGTACCATCTTCATGAATCACTAACTCCTTCCTACGGCCTGATTCACACTCCGACCGCAATTTCTGAATTTGTGGATCTCCTGCTTGTGCTGCCCTTATCCTTTCTACTAAGGTTGACTGAATCTGCATACTGGTCATTCTTCCTATATCCCTTGGCAAAACTACTTCGATTCCCATACTCTGAAGGTTTTCTAAAATATGCTTCTGCGAGGTCAAAATAAAGGCACTGTCTCTCCTACTCAGTGCATCTGCAACTATATTCGTCTTGCCTAGATGATACTGAAGATCTAAATCAAAATCCTTCAGCAGTTCTAACCATCTTCTTTGCCTCATGTTCAAATCTCGCTGCGTGAATACGTATTTCAAACTCTTATGATCAGTATAGATCTCTACCCGATCCCCGTATAAGTAATGCCTTCACAACTTGAGTGAAAACACCACAGCTGCTAACTCCAAATTGTGAGTTGGGTAATTCTTCTCATGGTCTCGAAGCTGCCGAGACGCATATGCTATCACCTTTCTGTGTTGCATTAATACACATCCAAGACCCTTCCCTGATGCATCACAATATACGGTAAAGCCTTCCGCTCCTACTGGAAGCGTCAAGATCGGGGCTGAGATCAATCTCTTTTTCAATTCTTCAAATGATGCCCGACAGCTAGCTGACCAAACAAACTCTACGTCCTTGTGCGTCAAACGCGTTAAGGGCGCAGAGATCTTGGCAAAGTCCGCCACGAACCTTTTGTAGTAACCAGCTAGTCCTAAGAAACTTCACAATTCTGCAACCATTCTCAGGACCGGCCAATGCTCTACGGCCTCAATCTTCTTCGGATCCACTGACACTCCTGCCCCAGAAATTACATGTCCCAGGAACGAAATATGGTCTAACCAGAATTCACACTTGTCGAGCTTCGCATAAAGTTGATGCTTCCTCAATGTCTGCAAGAACGTCCTAAGATGTTTCTCATGCTCCTCTTCACTGCTGGAATAGACAAGAATGTTATCTATGAACACCACCACAAATTTATCCAAATACGGCAGAAAGATACGGTTCATTAAATCCATGAATACTGCGGGGGCATTGGTTAGTCCAAAGGGCATTACTAAAAATTCATAATGCCCATATCTAGATCTGAATGCTGTCTTCGGTATGTCTTGCTCCCGGACACTTACTTGATAGTATCCCGATCGAAGATCGATCTTGGAAAAGATGCTGGCCTTGCTCAACTGGTCAAACAGGTCATCAATCCTTGGTAGTGGGTACTTATTCTTCACTGTTACTGCATTCAGCTTGCGGTAGTCGATGCACATTCTCGTCGGCCCATCCTTCTTGGGAACTAGAATCACTGGCGCGGCCCAGGACGATTTACTGTCTCGGATGAATCCCTTAGACTTCAACTCTTTCTCATGTTGATACAACTTATCCTGTTCTGGCGGCGACATTCTGTAAACTCTGTCTGCCATAGGCCTCGTTCCAGGGTTCAACTCAATGCTAAATTCTACCTCTCTGACTGGGGGTATCCCTGGGAGCTCATCAGGGAAGACGTCGAGAAAATCTTCGACCACTCTCGGAATCTGTCCTGGCTCTGACACTGCTGCTGAGATGACGCCTCCGGCATGATTCTTCAAGGTTCGAGTAAAGATGAACTGTTCCATCCCAGGAACACTGAATATGACCCTACCTCCTCTACAATCAATTGTCGCATGATTGTCTCTCAACTAGTCCATGCCAAGAACAACATCAAAATTCTCTATAGGAAATTCAATCAATGATGCGGGCAGTAAATGCCCACACACCTCTACCGGACATGAAAAGCGCACTCTGCTAACTTCTACGAGCCCATTGCCGGTGAGTATATCCATCCTCTCCGACAATGCCTCAAACACTAGTCTAATCCGTATAGCATATTGTGCAGAGATGAATGAATGAGTAGCGCCTGAATCAAATAATGCTACAGCGGGAAATAAGGTAACGAGAATTTTACCTTCCACCACGTCACTAGACGCTAGAGCCTCTCCCAAGGATAATGTGAGAGCCTGGCCCTGGCCCCGCGGAGCTCCTTGTTGCGGCCTTCCTCGACCATGTTGTTGCTGCCCCTCAGGGCCTCCGGCTTCCTGTGCTTGGCGAAACATCTGAGCCTGCGTTGGTAGACGCTGGGCTAGGGGCCTCACTGCTAATACTGGCCCTCCACTCGGGGTTGCCACCGGAGCTGGCAACGCTGGAAACTGCTGAGCTGGCCCTCCTGGCTTCTGCATCATAGGACAAGTAGAAATACGGTGGTCTGAACTACCACACCTCAAGCATAAGCCATTCGCTGACCGACACACCTCCCTCGTGTGCCCTGCCTTTCCACATAATGTACAGCCTTGGGGTGCTCCCTGACGCTGCTGTTGGTTCCTCGGCTGCTGATGCCGAACTGGCGCTGTATTAGTTGACACGGCTGTCCTCCGCGGCGCTCCTGCATCATAAATACGTACACCGGGTGCTGGTGCCGATGTTCGCTGTATTACTCCTCCTCCAACCTGGGAATGAGATCTCTTCTGACCCCCTGTCCTCGATGCCAACCTCTGCTGGGTAAGCTCGTGCCTCCAAGCGGCCGTCAAAACAGCGTCAAACGTCTGGTAGTCGTGTCCCTCCACAAACAGCAGTAGTTCCAAATGAATTCCCTGTTGAAACCTCATAGCTTTCTCTGGATCCGTTGCTACCATTGCTGGTGCGAAATGGCACAATCTGCAGAACTCTGCTGCATACCCATCTACGGTCTTGCCTGCTTGCTTGAGACTAATAAACTTCTGCTGGAGCTCATATCGAGCTACTACGCCAAAATACTTGGCCTTGAATCTTTCACTGAAGGTGGTCCAACGAACAGGGCGTCTTATACCAACTTCTTCTGATGCCCACCAGTCGCGGGCAAGATCCTGAAGTACTAATTTGACCTGATCAACCTTCTCATCATCTGGAACCTTGGCTGCCACAAGAATGGCTTCGATGTCTTGAATCCATGCATCCGCAGTGATGGCATCCTCCGTGCCATCAAAATACCTCGGATTCAAGCGACAGAACCTTCCTGATGCTCCCGAGTCAGCCCGGCACTCCTCTCAAGAGCTAACTGAATCCCTTGGTTCAGCAACACGTTCTGCTCCTGCTGTTGAGTCTGTTGCTGTTGGTGAGTAACAAGAATCCCCCGGATGATCTCCAGAAGTGCTACGACATCTGGTATTGCCGTCGATGTTGGTGCTGCAGGAGTTTCAATAACCTGCGGCTCCACTGCCTCTGGTTCCACTTCTGCTCGTGTCTGCCCGGGGGAAGGTTCTCTCTCCTGTTGGTGCCCAGTCGAGCCGTGCTCTGGCTGCTCTTCCTCATGGGCCTCACCCGCTACTAAGAATGAAGCACCCCTATAGAGAAAGATATAAGATTATCAAGTCCGAAATAGGAAGATTTCGAGGATGTAAGTCAGGTTAGAGATCAAGGCAAGAACAGAGAATTCGAAACAAAATTTCAAGGGGAACAAGTTTTGATTGAGACTCTTAATAATTCGCAATACCCCACAAGTCTGACAAACAGACCTGCATGGGCCACCACTAAAACCTTGTCACGCCCCAGTACCGAAATACGGAGACGGACTAGGCCAGCTACTCCATATGAGGTATGTAACGTCATACGACGATCGTGGCTGTCAAGAGACTAGGGGGTACATGCTACAATCAAGTCTCCTATGGTCCTCCAGAGTTCTATGTCTCAATCAATCAAGTCACATCAGCAATTAAATGAACATTAAAGATAAAGCAGTAAGGCGTCCCCGACGCTTCATCAAAATGGTCATGAGAGACTAGCTTTATAATTTAGCTATCTCGGAGAGTCAGGAGTACAAAATTATACACAGCTGCAGTCTGTTTAATTACAATTATATACTGACACAAAATATCAAGTAATCCGACAAACAGGTACCGGTGGCTAACGCCGCACAAAGTATAAGCAGGAGTGGTGGAGAAGAAATCCACTCGAGTCCCCGAACCGCCATGCTCCTAGTATGCACCATGGATGTCAGGGAGGAAGATCGTGTCCTCTGGCTCTGCTACGAGATCTGGCCAAACAAAACCAGCGGGGTCAGCCCCGAATAATAAGTACCGCCAAAGGGGCACAAGAGTTAAGATTAAAAACCCAATTACTAGAATGATCGATAATAGCAATACTTATGCTACTATTATAGGGTAGCGCAACATCCTCGAACCTATATGGCACCCTTACAACCAAACAAGGACAAAAGGTGCCGCATAGAGTCGGGACGTGTCGTACTCTATAACTTTCACATAAGTTTAAAGGTAGAAACAATAAAATCTCCTGATCGTGACTTCGGTCGATAGCCTATCGTTGCACAATTACCAACACAACAATCAAACAAGAACATGGGTTGGATCATGTACTATGATAGACCATGTTCCTCAGTCATTCACAGAAGTGACACTTCACAACCAGAATAAGTTTTCCGTTCATAACTTCGGTCCACAGCCTGTCATAGTACGATAACCAACCCAACAATCAAATAAGAACATGGGTTGGATCATGTATCATAACAGTCCGCTTCCCTCAGTTATTCGTGGAAGGTAATAGGATACAAGCAAGTCGTTTTCGCGGCCAATCAAGTCTACGAGTTTCTAGTGGGACGAGGTTATCCTCGCGTCATGTTATTTCGAAATCCTCAGATCGTATCTTTCCAGCAAGGCTAGCCAACCCAGGGGTTCGCATAGACAGATATTATTGAGCACAGGTCCCTCGTAAGGCCACCTTGCCAAGACATATAATATATAGCAGGAATTAATCGGATACAGTCGTCCACTCGTTGCAGATGACACAGTATCCGTGGAGACCAGCCGGCGCGTCAAGACAATATCTTAAGGCGGCTGGTGTAACACGATCTCGAGATTCTGCCCTCCCCATGCATCTAGTATATTTAGTTGCCTAGTTTAACCCTAGGTGAAATCTTGGACTCACATGCTGTGGCCTGCATGATTATCCTCCTAAAAGTCGTACTCAAGTACGAGTACCCCAAGAGAGGATCCATGTCAGTCAGTATGCCAACATGTTCTACCCTCCTTAGTGTAATGCATCATTACAAATACGCCACGTGAAGTTATGAGTCATTTGTCGAGCATGAACAAGAACTGGGACATTCGGGCACATGTATCGGATAGGAATACTTTGTTCACCGGGGTCACATTAGTGCTCATATCATGCTCAGGACAAAAGACGTAAGGATATATAGCTTACACAAACATTTACATATATATATATATATATATATTTATATATATATATATATATATATATATATATATATATATATATAATATATATATATATATATATATATATACAATATAATATATATAAAAATATGAAATATAAGGGAGTCCAGGTCAGAGCGCGCTGGGTCAGAGTGCGCTGGGTCCAAGCGCGCTGGATCAGAGCACGCAGGGGTCCAAGCGCGCAGGGTCAAAGCGCGCAGGGGTCCAAGCGCCAAGCGCGCAGGGTCAAAGCGCGCAGGGGTCCAAGCGCGCAGGGTCAAAGCGCGCAGGGTCAAAGCGCGCAGGGGTCCAAGCACGCAGGGGTCCAAGCTCCTAGCGCCAAAGGGATCTGGGCCACGAGAGAGCTGCGCCCATTGCTAAAAAGTGCTGGGGTCAAGCGGGCTGCGCGCGCCAACTGCTACAGGGTCATCTCCTTCCTCTTGGCTGAGAGCAAGAACACCATGAGCCCTAGAACTTCTAAGGACCATAAAATCCTCATCCTAAGCCCAAATTGGGACTTCTATAGGTCAAAATGGGGTAGAACAAAATTCTCTACAATATAGAACACTAAAAACTTAAAAATAATAAAGTTTGCTAGATCAAAATCAAGAAAATCCGAAAATGGTTAAAACTTAGATCTACAAAAATTAAAGCTTCAAAATAGAAAATTTTAAGTTCTAAACTAGTATAGAATGAGGAGAAGAACATATTTTGACAAATAATTTTGTAAGAAAACATGAACAAAATTTATGGATCCATCTCTTGAGCAAGTTGGCACTTGCCTTGGTTGGTGGAGGAAATAAATAAAAGGAAATAAATGAGAGGAGAGAGAATGAGATGAGTTATATATATATAGAATCTTGAACCCAAGGATTCATGATGAACCATTGGTGAACCAAAAATAGGTTACCCAAATGAGCCAAAACTGTAGGCCCAAATACAGAAAATAAATTACGAAATAATATTTTGTCGAATATTTTGGGAAATGCATGAAGAGATACAACATAATAAATATCGTATAAATACAAGGTAAATACAATTTATCGGTTTACGTATTAAAATACGCATTCCAGGATCGGGAAGTGACAGTAATTCATATCCATTTGAAAATAATTCTGCAAAGATGGACACACATTAGATAACAGGCACAAATTTGTATATTATGTCTTATTAGGGACACACATTAGTAGCAGACAGTTACTAATAACAATGATATGCAATCTAGGTCAAACTAGGTTATACTAAGTCAAACAAAGTCAAACAAGGTCAACCTAAGTCAAACAAAGTCAAACAAGGTCAAAGTAGGTCAAGGGTTGACCTATAGTTGACTTTGTCAACTCTTAGTCCAATCTAAGTCAAATATCCTATTTCTAGTCATTACCTACCAAGGTACCGTTTACCTTATCGCTATTGGTATCCCAATACCAATACCTTAAGTTGGTACCCTTTACCTTATCGCTATTGGTACCCTTTACCTTATCGTTATTGGTATCCCAATACCAATACCGCGGTAACATGGTTGGTACATTAAGGGTCTTTGACAAGGTAACAACCATGTCACCCTTTCGGTCATATCCCAACTAATAAATAGTCAACCTTGGTCAAACAAGGTCAAATCTAATATATCCTTACTAATTTACAGTTTACAGGAACCCAATGTTAAAATATTCATTCAACTCATTAGGAAGAACAAAACTCAGGTATAGGAATTAAACTATTCACTTGGTTAACAGTCAATTCAATTTCAGTTATTCAAGGGAATCAGTTGACACATTCAGTGGATTTATCTCAGGAATAGAAAAACCAATCTCAGTCCTATTTATAGTTTAAGGAAAATGAAATCTACATTTCTTTTAAAAACAGTGTATACAAAAAGGGAAATCAGAGTCTCAGGTTTAACACAGTGAAGTGATATATGTGTCAAGAATATTACTGAATGTTAAAGGAAACAGTGGCAGACATTTGTGTTCAAGTGTCAATACAAACAGTGAGCTAACTAACATTAAGAAATCTGGAATTATATTAACAGTTGCAAAGGAAAGAAAATTCAGTGAGCTAATAACTGGAATGGGAAACAGTGAGCTAACATGAAATCATGAACAAGGAAACTGAGAATACATCTCAGGAAAATAGGAAAGGAATTCAGTTCCCAGTCCTGCATGTCTTCGAGAACCAACACACAGTCCAATTTCTCATACTCAAACATATAGCCTATTCTAATTAAGCAATCCTGCAGTAAACACAAACTAGAACATGTGGGGATCATTATAACTCAACAAAAGGAATCAGTTCAATTCAGTTCAAGTTTGTGTTTAGCAAACCAAATTCCTGAGTTTTCATCAAACCAATTTAAATCGAACCCCATATCCAATATCATATTCTCAAATCACAAGCCTAATCAGAAATGAAAAAAAAGGAATTAACAGGTACTAACACATGTGTTACAACCAATGATAACTGAACAACAATTAGAAATAAAAAAAAATTGGAATTGAAGTTCAGGGGACAATCAAAACTGATTCATGAGTATCAGTCAACCCATTGAAACCAACTCGAGTCCAAATTCCATTCCCATATCATAAAACTTAATTTAATAAGTAAAGATCAATCTATCATAGTCTAATACACATATAGGAGTAATATTGGTACTTAAAATATTAGTTAGAATCAGATTAACAGGATTGACATAGGAACAACTTGAAACGTATCATGTATCAGTCATATAAAGTCAACCCACATATGTTCGAATCCCATATCACAGCAACGACCCATTCTCAATGTAAATATTAACTAACATAGATTAACAACATGTCTAGGAATCAAATCTAGCATTTAAATCACAATTTAAACCATTTAAACTAGGAATAAATCTGTGTCTGTGTGTGTGTGTGTATGTGTCTGTGTCTGTGTTTGTGTGTGTGTGTGTGTCCATGTCCGTGTGTGTCCGTGTGTGTATGTGTGTGTGTGTGTGTGTGTGTATGTGTGTGTGTATGTGTGTGTCAGTGTCCGTGTGTGTCCGTGTGTGTATGTGTGCGTGTCTGTGTCTGTGTGTGTGTGTGTGTGTCCGTGTCCGTGTGTGTTCGTGTGTGTGTGTGTCCATGGGAGAGGAGGAGGAGGAAGGAGAGGAGTTAGGTTAGGGTTTACCTGAGGAAGAGGAGGAGGAGCTCGGATTGGGGGAGGAGGAGCTCGAGGAGGAGGATCTCGAGGAGGAGGAGCTCGCCGGAGGGGGAGGGAGTCGTCGGAGGGGAGGGGGTCGCCGGGGGGGAGGGCACTGACAGAGGGGGAGGGAGTCGCCAGGGGGGGTGGGGGGAAAATTAAAATTTTTGGGTTTTCGAGTGAGAGTGAGGGGAAAAGAAGGCAGCGGCGTGCCCTAAGTAAAATAACTTAGCGACGTCACGTGTTGACGTCGCTAAACGTCGGAACCATGGCGACTTATACTTATAATATGTCGCTGAACGTCGCTATTCAGCGACGTAGGATACTTCTGTCGCAGAACGTCGCTAGTCAGCGACGTTTTGCGACGTGTTTATGAAGATGTCGCTACTAGCGACGTAATTTCTTGCCGTCGCTATATTACGTCGCTATTTGATGATATTTTAGTAGTAAATTTTTTTTACTTTCTTCCAACTCAAGAATCATCATTGTATTGTGATGTAAATTTAAATTTAACTCTTTGATTCATAAGATGAAGAACATAAATTAAATTGCGGAAGCGTACCTGAATAGATCATGTAGCAAATTATCTTTTTATGCGGTTCATCTTCCAGCTTGCTACGAACCTTAATGACAAAAATGAATAATTTGTCCCTCTCTTTCTATTGATGGGGATGCAAAAGAGAAAACCTTCTCTTTGGTGGTCGTATTAGTTGGGAACCATAACCCCTAAAGGATATATATATATATATATATATATATATATATATATATATATATTCTAGGTTTTAGATATTTCTAATTTGGCCCCTCATCAAATTAGATTTATTTCAGGTATTTATACATTTTTTCCATGACAATTATACCCTTAATCCAATTTTCAAATAGACCACTTTAATTTGGCTTAATTATTTATATAGCACAGCACATTTAATTTTACATGTGTGGTCCATAATTATTGGATAATTCTAGCAATCTTCCACTAGACTACATATGTAACCTTACAAATATGTTAACCTTAATGAGCTCAAAATTTGCTATCTTAACCTTAGGGTATATTTGGACAATCTCTTCCTTTAACCATATCAATATAGGATGAAAGCGACCTTCGTCACATTTAGCGTAACTAAACCATCAATGTTAACATATACCAATATAGCTAAATGACACAAATCAATCATGGATGCGTAGCATTGAAATTACACGCAATGTGACTAACACATGTCTATTTTCAATTGGTCCTCCTTTACTTTAATGAGATCAATGCTCTAACATAATAAAAATAAAATAAACTATTTTTTTTATATATTTGATCGAAAAAATATTCAAAATAATTCAATACATAAATGTGCCCAAATCCAAACACTACTAAAATACAGCAATTTGGCGACGGAAGATTAGCGACGGATCGTATCCGTCGGCCATAGCGACGGTCTCGCGACTACCTTGTGACGGGCTACCGTCAGAAAGCAATGGATAATTTTTTTTAGTATTTTTGTGTCAATCAGTCGCACATCCGTCGCTCATTTGACGAAACTTTAGCGACGGATTTATGTCCGTCGCTAATATGTCGAACATTGTGGCGACAAAATCTGGAAAAAATGACACGCTAAATTTGCATCTATCTAGCAACGGACGTTCCGTCGGTAATCTAGTGGGTATTTAGTGACTACCTACCGACGGATATATCCGTCGGTGTCACGACCCGCACCCTAGAGTTAGGGCACGAGAACGTAACAACGCCCAGCATACGCCGCAGTGTCGGCGGTAGAACGCTGTTCTAGATCTCAATGCATCTAACAGTATAGGACTAAACAGTTTATACTCCCCGAATGGGGGTGACATAGCAGAATGTAAACTCAATCACATCTAAGGTAGATCATAAAGGAAGATAGATAAAACATGAAATCGAAAAGAGATACAACAGATAGAAGTCTAAGTGTCTAAGGTACAAACTCAGAATACATCTCTTGCTTCCCTAGCCGATCACATATCGCTCTAATAGTTCAAATCACCTTTTACATTTATTAGCGTATCTTATATTCCAGTTCAGCTTTACTTTCTGTACTTCTCACCATGCTATGATTCTATTACTCACATGCTCTACCTGTTTTTATACTGTACCATAGTTATGGGACTAAGTTCTGTTTGAAAGAAGGGTTACAACCCCGGTCCTTGTTTATCCATCGGTAATCCGTCGCTAAATACTGTAACCTAACTTAAATTGAACTGACGGGGAGGAATTTTTCATTCCCCCAAAAAGACTCTCTTCTCTTCCCCCCCTCTCTCTCTCTTTATCCGACGAGCTCTCTTCGACGGGTCACATTCTCCGGCGAAGCTCCCTCCGACGGGATATCTCTCTCTCTCTGGTATGCTCTCTCTCTCTCTCTCTTTCTCTCTCTGTTTAGCATAACATATAGGGTTTTGGGTTGGTGGGGGGGTCGGCTGTCGCTGGGGCCGGCGGGGTGGGCGGGAGGGAGTAGGGGTGGAGGAGGGGAGGTTGTTGAGAGCAGGGGGCAGGGTAGGGTTTAGGGTTTCGGGACAGGGGTAGGGTTTCGGGTGGGGGGGTGGGCCGGCTGTCGCGGGGGCCGGCGGTGATGGGGGGAGGGAGTAGGGCGGGAGGTGGATGGTGTTGGGTGCGGGGCGGGAGACAGGGGTAGGGTTTAGGGTTTGCTGTCGGGGGGTGAGGGGGAGGGGGGGTGGGTATTTGCTGTCGGGGGGAGGGAGGGGGTGGGGTGGGGGTTTGTTGTCGGGGGGGGTGGGAGGGGGAGGGGGGTTTGCTGTCCGACGGGATAGGGAAGGGGGTGGGGGGGTATCGGTGGTTTCGGATCGGACCATTCCTCTGAGTATCGGTGGTTTCGAATCGGAGTATCGGATCGGGGGAGGGGGTATAGGTGGTTTCGGATCAGACCAATCCTATGAGTATCAGATCGGAGGAGGGGGGTATCGGATAATTTAGTAATAATTATTTGTTTTTCGACACCGAAAAATGTGATACTCCGATTCGAACGCACCGATAGTACCGATATTTGTAACAAGTAGTTTTGTTGGTTGGTTAATTGGTAACATGGTGATCGGGACATATAGTCCCTGCAGCCATTCGACTGGCGAGGCAGAAACTATGGTACGACATGGTGATCAGGACATAGTCCCTGCAGCCATTCGACTGGCGAGGCAGAAACTATGTAGCTGTAGATAAAGTTGACTGTCCTCCGACCCTCATCCCTCGGCAATGATGATACAACAACCTATCACTATATCTTATATAGTAGTAGATGATATTTTAGTATTGCATTATGTGAGTTCATCTTGATTCAGTTACATTCTTCAGATACTAGATACTAGATTCGATAAGAACGTATACTACACCATATGTACAGAACATAGATGATTCACACTAATATATGCTAGAATGAATTTTGGGTTGTGTTCTGAGCCATCCGTTCTCACACTTAAAACACATATGAATTAGAACTGTGTGTCAATCTTTGTTTTTTTATTTTCGGCAAACACAGGGATTAGATTCTGTATTTTGTATTTTGGATTCTGTACCCTATGGCTCGACAACCAATCGGAGAGGATACTCTGAGAGATCCATCTGAGTAGGACGTATACTCTGAGAGATCACCTTTACAAGAATGATATCAGTAGTGGGATTGAGTGTTAGAGGAGATATTATCAGAGTATACGTCCTACTCAGATGGGTCTCTCATCGTTACTATTTTTTTTTCTGACAGCATGGTGGATGTGCTCCGTCAACAGATTCTTGCTCTGAGCCAAAACTTTGCCCCGGAGCTCAAGTGGACATCCTTCGTGTAGAGCTCGAGTGAGAGGTTCCTGACAGCATGATGGTCTCCTTTGTTAAAGTATCCGTGCTCGTCCCACAACCAATCAAATTTTTTTTATTTCTAATCTCTTGAATATGAAGCTCTGATTCACATTTGGCTCTACCTTCTGGTATATAAGAACCAAATGTGAAACAGAGTTTCATATTCAAAATATTAGAAATAAAAAAAATTTCGATTGGTTGTGGGACGAGCAAGAATCCTTTGACAAAGGAGACCACCATGCTGTCAGGAACCTCTCGCTCGAGCTCTACTCAAGGATGTCCACTCGAGCTCCGGGGCAAAGGATTAACTCAGAGCAAATTTCTGGACAGAGATGACGAAGAAGATGGCTGCCAAAGCTTATGTAAGTTTTCTAATTCTTTATACGCATTATATTTTTGTCATTTTGTATTACTGTAATTAAAATCGATCATTGCATCTTATCAATAGGTGATTTTGTACATCAGTTACAAGTGCTACTTAGTTAAAGTTCAAGTGCTACTTAGTTGTGTCTCTCTCTCTCTGTCTATCTCGCTATCAACGCTATAGTGTTGTTCTCCTTGCAATAATAAATGGTCCGATACCGATACTCTGAGTATCAGACCATTCCTATGTGTATCGGTATCGCAATCACAATACCGATACTCGAGTATCACATTGATACTCAAGTATCACATCTGATAGTTCTTTCATTTATTTGTCAATTACTGTATTTCAGTTCTAGTTAGTTTTATGTGATTCTCTGATAGTTTTCTCATTCTTTTTCAACCGCTCCCTCCTGTGAATATTGATTTTACCAGATGGCACCCATGATCCGAGGAGCGGCACGTCGTTTGAGGAAAACAGTGAATGCTGAAGTGGCTCCTCCTACTGTTAAGTAGGAAGTGGCACCGGTAGCTAGTGAGACTGGGAGTTCTATTCATCCAGCACCGGTAGCTAGTGAGATTGGGAGTTCTATTCATGCAGCACTTGCAAGGGACTACATCTCTTCTGCCGTCGTCGATCCCACTTATTCGTGGTAGTTGCGTGATCGTATAACTGAACGTTTGCGTGAGCTGCATGGTTCTTATTAGCGTTTGCGTGAGCTGCGTGACCACATATGGTGGAGGATTATATACGCAGAGCGGATGCGACGGAGAGAGCACGAGACGATCCACCTCCTCCTTCTCAGTGATTTTGTTTATGTTTTTGGACATTTAGACATTTGGATATGTGTATATTTTGGATATTTTGTTTATGTTTGGATATTTTGCTATATATGTTGGGATAGTGTGTTGGATATTGTGTTGAATATTTTGTTGGTCATTGTGTTGGATATTTTTTGTGTATGTTGTGAAATATTGGATGTTTGGAGATATTGTGTTGGCAATATGGATATTTGTTGGATATATTGGATGTCGGATATGTTATATTTGTGTATGGTGGATACTGAATATGTTATATTACAGGAAATAGTCTCTTTCCTGTAATTTTTTTTCAAAAATATTTCAGCTAGCGATGGATTACCGACGGGTTGGCGACGAACTTTTGCAGGTAGCGACGGATTACCGACGGTTTACCGACTGACTTTTGCAGCTAGCGATGGTTTCCCGACGGATTATCCGTCGGCCTGTTTCTGGAAAAAGTTCGCGACGGAATGGCGATGGATTTTTCGTCGCTCATGTTCTGGAAATATGGAATATTTTCAGAAGCGTGACGACGTATTATCCGTCGCTCCTCCGCCGCTAATCCGTCTAGGTTACCGACACTTTAGCGACGGATATTGCGTATCAGAAACCCTCTGATACGCGGTTAGCGACGATTTAGCGACGTATTGTCCGTCGCTAATTGTATGAATATATTAAAAATTTAAACTGTCGAAGTTGACGGGAAGCCGTCGGCTTGCCGTTGCTAAAAGTTTTTATTTTGCCAACGAAAATCCGTCGCTAATTAGTCGCAGAGCGGCGGACTAGCGACGAGGTTATTCCCGACGGATTTTTTCAGCCCGTATCCGTCGGAAATCCGTCGGTAATGTGAATTACCGACGGATAGTGCCGTCGCTAAATCGTTGTATTTTAGTAGTAAAATATATAGCACCAAAATATATTAAATACAAACTCCCACTATGTTTTCGTATCCTCAAATAAGATAACACCCATATGAGAAGTCTACTTATGAAAGACCTTGGGGGGTAACACCTTTTGAGCGAATCTGCTAAAATATAGTTTGTCTTAATGTGCTACATGGACACTTGACCATTCTGAATTATTTCCTTCGCAACTAGGAACTTTATGTCAATATAATTTGACTTATGCGAGTTTATGTTATTATTGAAATATACTTCTGATTTATTGTCACACAATAATTTGTGTAGTCTTTCAACACTCCTATAGGCTCAGCCTTGTGATAAAATTTTGCAACTATATTTCCTGATTGGATGTCTCACAACATGTTATAAACCTTGCTACAATGGTGGAAGAAGTTACTCGTGTCTTTTTGACACTAATCCAAGATATATCACCACCAGTTAACAAGTAAACATAACTTAATGTGGATCTCATATTGTCTTGATATCCAGCAAAATCGGAGTCGGAATACCTTATGATTTCCAAAAATTATCTGATCTGCTATAAAGAGCATATAATCTTTTGTTGTCTATAGATCACTTAAGTAATTCGTTTGCCTGCTATCCAAGGATCCACCCTAGGTTTACTTAAATATCTGCTTAACATCCTACTATATACGAAATATCCGGGCATGTACACACTTAAGCATACATTAAACTCTCTATAACTAATAATCAGATAATCTATTGTATTTTTTTAGTTTTAAGGCTATTCTTAGGGCACTTGATTAAGACTAAACTTGTCTCTTTAGCGACATGATGTCACTTGGTTTGCATTCATGCATGCCAAATCATTTAGGCATTTTATCGATATAGCTCCTTTATGATAATCAAATAATACCTCGAGAACGATCTTGGTGTATCTGGATTCCTAATACAGAAGAAATGTCACTAAGATCTTTCATCTGAAAGTTATTTGATAGAAATTTCTTAGTGTCGTTGACCATGCCTATATCATTTGGGGCAAGCAGTATGTCATTAACATAAAAAAATGTTTATCCCACTAAATTTGTGATACACACAATCTTCAACAATGTTTATCTAAAAATCAAACGAAGAAACCACTTGGTGAAATTTATAGTACCATCGATGAGAAGCTTTCTTGAATCCATAAATGGGTTTTGTTAGTTTGTAAACCAAATTCTTTGGATCTTCCAACATAAAGTTTTCTGGTTGCACCATATAAATTTTCGTCAATATCACCATTGAGAAATATGATAAAATTATTCAAAATTGTATTCTTCTTTCTCTGGTGGACCATCTTAACAATACTGATTCTTTAGGTTGTTGAGTTTGTTCCTCAGGAACAATTGCCTCATCTTGAATGGGGGGTGTCTCTAAGTTGTCTTGTTGAGATAGCTCAACATCAACTTGTAGACGTAATTCAACATTGTCTTGTTGAGGTTCCAAATTCACTTATTGATCAATAACATTTACAGAATTCTTCCTATCGTCAAAATTGATAGTAGGAATCGAAATCGGTTCCTCCTCAAAGATAATGTCCCTGACTTTAGTTCTCAAATTTTGTTCTTTGTGTGGAATCGTAAAATTTATTACCCCTTGATTTATCATCATAGTCAATAAAGTAGCTGCTTACAGTTTTAGTCTATTTTTTTACACATACAGACATTAAAGTCTGTGAAGTCAAAGAAATCCAAAATTCCATTGGACACAAGTCATTCAACTCTATTTATAGAGATGTGACCTAATCGCTTGGGCCATAGTGAACCTAAATTTTTATTTTTAATTTTGTATTTAGTACCACGTGATTCCACATACAAGATTTTATTGTAAGATGTAATAGTTTTAAATAAATATTGGTTATCATAAACATTAAGGGAATCGTTACCAACAATATTCGAATTTAAAGATAGACTAAACTTATTTTTTCAAATGAACAATGTAACCAGATTTATTTAATAAGAAAATTGAAATTAAATTTCGTCTAAAATATGGTACAATAAAAGTGTCTATCAAATCCAAGTAATAATCGGTTCCTAATAATAACCTAAAATATCCTATTGCTTCCACTTCTACGGACTTGATGTACCCACATAAATGTATCTTTCACTATCAATTGACTTTCGGTAGCTTAGACAACCTTGCATAGAAACACTGATGTGGGTAGTTGTACCAAAATCTAATCACTATGTATTTCTAGGTACTGAAGCTAAATTAATCTCAGAAGACACCAAATTAAGAATTGTACTTTTCTTTACACGTCATGTGTGGTAATTTGTACATTCTTACATTATGTGTTTTGGCATGTCACAAAAGAAATTACCCTTAGTTTCATATTATTGTTTCTTTTGAGCTGGACACTTAGCAGCTTATGTATTATTTCTCCTTTTTGCCTCTAATGTTTGTCTTATTAAGCATGAGAATCAAAATTCTAATTAGCAGATATTATAGCAATATTAGCTGTAAAAAGAACAAAACAACCAAACCAACATGCTCTAATTAGCAACTAAAAATTAACAGTCAAACAAATTCAAATAATGATGAACCATATCTCAAGATACGTAGTACACCATTAATATCAAGTCTTTGGACAGTATATTAATTATAAGTGGTACTCTTGGTGTAACGATCAAACGCTGACAATAACTCGTGTCAAATAATAAGCCTATCTTTTGGTCAGATTATTATTCAAATGTAAACTTTATAACTATCACACGTTTATCACCACATGTACTTGTGCAGTTCGACCAAGTATTAACCTTCCTTTGGGCTGTTTAATACTGTCATGAATATACACTTAAAAACATCCAACATCCCTAATAGACTATCTATGCAAGAGAGGTTACTTTGGCAACATCTTATTTGAATGGGTCTATTTAGAATGTTAAACAACTATTGCTAGTTATAAAGAAGCACCAATAATTTGAATCTTGACTTAATCTTACATGACTGAATCATGACTAAATTCTTATGTACATTCATATTTGAACATTATAACTTAAATATAATAATCAATCAATAGATTACATCAACAAGTTCTATTGAAGATATACATTAACATATTACTTTAAGTAATGCAAAAGGATTTACATGCTTATGTTTATTTTATTTGATGTGATATGATGATGTGTATATCTTCAGTAGATGATAGCAGTCAAACGGATTACCTAAGTGGTTTATAGAGAACAAAATTTTTTTATACTATTTATAGGAGATTAGATATTTTTGGAGATCATAAGGTATTCCGACTCCGATTTTGTCAACGCCCCGACCCGGAAAATTGCTCGTCCTTACATCGATTTATCTGAATCGTCCATCCTCACTGGGGTGTGATGCTGTACGAGTCTGGAGTTGCACTCGTAAAAGGCAAGATGATAAGTTCTCAAATGGTTATCTTTAATATTGTATTTAGCAGCGGAAGAAACAGAGTATACGAAACAATTCTATTTATTCAATAAATGAACTGTGGTTACAAAGGCTTTCAATAGCCCAACTGAATTTGCCAGATTGGCTACAACACTCAGTTTCTCTCTTATCCACAAAGAATTTTACCGTTCCATACGTCATGTCTTCTATATTTTGGTCGCATCATCCTGTTGCAAGTCTGAGGATCAATGCGGTCGCACGCCTAAATACGCTATGATAATCCATGCCTCTGCGCGTTCAAGTGAAGCTCCAACGCGAGCAGACCATTCCCTGAACCTGCGAGTAAACTAGTGGGAGATTAATACTTGCGTCCTCGTTGTACTAATCAAAGGCCCCCCTTTACCAAAACCGACATTAAGTAGATGTATTGAATTATGTAACATACAATTTAGTGATCTTCTATCCTTGCCTTAGGATTATTTCATGACATATTCGAAAGCAGGTAAAACATGTTATTATGACAAGCGTGTTTTTTGATTCTTTTAAGCAAGCAGGCAACCAATAGCATTCTCGTGTTATTTCGTGACTTCTTACTAACATTGATGCACTCGTCCTTGCACTGACGCAAGATGAATATGCCACATTCCTTTCCTATCATGTTATAAGTGCTATGTGCAGGATCTCTGTGTTTCTGCACTTTCGGCCTACCGTTCCTTAACTATATGAAGGTTGTTGGCGTATCTGCGCCAGAATGGACTAAAGTTGTTTCTCTTTTCTTTTCTTTTCTTTTCTGTTATTTTCTTTCTTTTCTTTTCTTTTATTTTCTCAAATTGGGTAGCCCGACGCCTCACGAGATGGATTGCTATCCCAATAACCGGAGGCTTACCGTTGCATACCAATCATTATGGCTTTCACATCAATAACCGGTCGCTAATCATCTTAGAGATGTGTGCCCATCAAAGTTTAACATCCCCTCCAAGGTTGAACGGTCCCGGTGCCCCGGGCCAATAACTCGTTAGAGGGAACACCCGTGCACGGGAGATTCTCTCCATTCCATTTCTCAAGTCCATTCGACCATACAATGTGCGTCTTATTCAAACAATCAAACATAGTTTTGAGTCCGAGACTAAGATTTCACGTCATCTTATAATTCTTTTACTTTAAATGTTCTCTCTTTCTATGTTCTTACATTCTTTATACGATTTTATTCTTCATTTCAATGTTCAATAGCACCATGCCTCAACTCAATGTTCGTCAAATGAATGACACGAAGGTCCTGAACATTTCTATTGCATCGTACCACATTCAACAGTTCTGTCACATTCATGCCACAATAATTCTTTTCACAACGAAGTTATCTTTTATGATTCTCGTGCATGTACGCATGCTCTAACACAATTGTTCTCTATTCTTCGAGTCGTGCATGCGATGCACGCCTCAATATCGTATTTTCATATTCTATGCCTTAGTGTTTAATGTTCATAGCTCGTGCACTAGGGCACTCGTCTCAATTGTCTTTCAATATGCTAGCCTTCTAACTCATGCGCAGGGGCACGAATGACTTGTGCATTGAGGCACTCGTCGATATAGTTATCCCATGTTCTTATGGCTTGTGCACCGAGGCGCTCGCCTCTGCGATAATTATTGTTCAATAGAGACTCATACATTTAATGTACGTTTTATTTCAATTGTTCTATCTAGTGTTCGACACGCAGTATGTTCATCTCTCGATCAAGCCACGTCCGTGGTCTTGATAGGTTAACTTAGCATACAACGGTACATTTTACCTATGCATGAAGGAGTGGAAAAGAATGGTCAAATTCCTCCCACCTTAAGCCGATACGCCTTGTCGTTTCGCCGAGCCGATGTGGCTCGATTTCATAACTTTGTTACACGGCCAACCCTTCTGACTTGGCTATTAGAACACTTCGTGCTACATTGAATTATCCAAGCTATTTGGCCTAACGTGCCTATGGTTCAGTCCGTGGCAAGGTGATGATTTGGTTTTGTGGACACCATTACAAATAAGGAAAAATGTCGACCTCTTATATTTCAGTGTAAACGTATAGCCTGCATACGAAACCAACTAAAAATTAATACTTGTCCGAATCAGACTAATGCCTTATGTCGATTCAATTTATTGGTTCTTCGAACCGATTCAATACTTTCTCTCGGGCCAACTTAACATTTGCATCGAACTTACTAGATGCATTCCTCGGGTCAACATAACTCTTGTATCGTTTCGCATCGATACTTAATCGGATCAATGCAACTCTTCGAGTCAATGAATGCACCATGCGGAGTGGGACATTACATAATATACCACTCAAAATAAGGTTCGTCCTCGAACCAAAACCAACACTCAATTCAAGTGTTTCTCCAGATCGTTTTACGATCTCGCCCAACTATCATTGTTCCGTTTCAAACACTCGTGCAAGCTTTCATTTACTTTCAATCTTTTCTGCAGCTTAATTTGAATTTAGTATACAACTTGATTTGGATCGTACACCTATTCAAGGCGTCCAAAAAATATGTGTATTTCAGCCAAGCCGAGTGGTAGAAAATTAGAACAAAGCTGACAAGTAAATTTTAATCCTATGCTTGCCATCTCATACTCCCGATCAGACTTATCTTTAGCGAATGTTCTTGAAATTTGATCGCATACGTATATTCGATACATACGTGATTCATTCCACAAAAATCGTAGCTTGCGACGCGATTAAAAATCGTATTTCTTATTTTCGTAAACCTTCGCACTGACCATCAATACCATGTGTTGTATTAAGCCATCGTGCATTCGATTGCAACCACTACCAAAATTTAGTGTTTTAGCGATGACCACATCCGTCACCCATCCGTCGCTAATATAGATCAGCGACGGATCACTGACCGATTTTGATCAAAATAATCCGTCAGCAATCAGCTCGTCGCTAAAAAAGGTCCGTCGCTAGGTAGTCGCCACTCGACGGAATAGCGACGGCTTTCCGTCGTCAGTATTCGTTACATTAGCGACGGCTTACCGACGTTTTTTCGTCGAATTCAAGTATCAGGTAGTGAATTATAGAGACTCTTACCTTCGGACTAGTCCGTCGGAAAACCGTCGTTACTGTGTATCAGAGAGTATCGGTCCGTCGTAATTCCGTCGAAAACTTGTCGGTAAACGCGTATCAGAGAGTATCGGTCTGTCGCTATTTCGTCGTTACCTCATGATGGCTTAGCGACAGAATTGCGGCAGATAATCCGTCGACCCGGTTCTGGATATGTTTGACCTTCCCAGAACCATGGCGACGGATATTCCGTCGCTAATCCGTCGGACATAGTCGCCAAACCGTCGCAAATTAGCCGCTACATTTAGCGATGGATTATCCGTCGCCAAGTGAAAGCCGACGAGAGACCGACGGCTTACCGATGGCTTGTCCGTCGCTAAGGTTCTGTGCACCTTTCATGCCATCAGAACCTTGCCGACGGATAATTCGTCGACAGGTCGTCGCTAGATAAGATATTCCGTCGGCTATCCATCGCTAACTAGAAAATATTGGGAATCCTCCAGTTTGCGACGGATTTTCGGTCGAAATATTGTCGGTAACTGAGGTTATCCGTCGCCAATTCGTCACTAGTCCGTCGCTAACTGAGATTTTTTTAAAAAAAATTGTAGAGCTTATCCTGTTCACACAACATCCGAAACATCGAAAAATTATAATATACAATCACATAGACCAATATATAATCCAATATAAATCAGACACGAATATAATGCATCACAAATATGCATCACCCAAACCAATATAAAATACACACCAATTATCCAAAAATCAAAAACTAATATCCGTCGTTATAATATCCAAAATTTCCATAAATATTCAAAATTTAAAAACTATTCAAATACAATACATCAAGGAGGAGGAGGAGTTCGATCGTCCGGTGGTGGTACTCCCTGCTGCTACCGACGATAATACTGCTCCACTATGTATGGCAGCAATCCGTCGAAGACATTGCCCGGAAGTCGGTGTAGCTGCTCTGGCGACATCAGGTCAAGGAGTGTCGTCACAGTCGGAGGCGGTACCAGAGGGGCAACAGGGTTGAAAGAAAGATGGCCGACGAAAGAAGGACCGGCACTAGCAGCAGACGGACCGGCACCAACTGCAGATGGACCGGCAGCAGTAGAAGGAGGCGAAAAGTACATGGCAATTTGCTCCCGCAAGGAAGACACCGCCTCGTGCAGCTGCGCAAAGCTGTGACCTCACATTATCGTCTGCCGGGGCCGCGAGAGGAGGCAATGTCGGTAGAAATCTCTGAGTCGCCATGTAAACGACGCCAGGGAGCCGACTCCTTACATGCGCCCTTTCTTAAAGCCGCCGACGGTATCTACGAACAAGTCGTTGCGAGCGGCCATAGAAGAGGGCGTCCGAATGGGCGTCGTTTCACCGACATCCTCGGCAGCAGATGACTGAGCCCGACTAAGGGCCTCACGATACGCAGCCTATCAAATGAATGTGTTTATACTATAAGTTTACCTAAGTTGTAATCTAAATCTTATGTTTTCCTAAGTTATTGTGTGAATCCTAAGTTTACCTAAGTTAAAGTCAGAATACTTTTAATTCCAACGTAAATCTCATAAACGTAAGTACTTACAACAGTCTCCTCGGCCCTTTCGTCGACGAAGCTCCCGTCCTTCCGTCTCTTGTGTGTATACTGGAACACATCGTACATTGTGACCTATTCTGGCACTTTTCCCTCCTTCACCATCCATTGGGTCTGTATACAAAATATCTGTAGAATTTAATTAACTCTGCATATTAATAATACCGAATTTGATAGTAAAATAAATTTGCGGTATCTCACCAGATCTGCAAGCGCCGCTGCGTGGGACCTTGATCCCCCCGTATGAAGTCCCGCAGCCCGTCGGTTCGCTTTCTCTTTTTTAGATTTCTCCTTGTATGCAGGAGTATCCATCTTATCCAAGACCTCCTCATAATAGTCCTGCCGGATCCAATTCGGCCTTGTCTGCCCCATTTTAAGGTCATGAATCATATTCCATATCTTCTTCGAGGCAGCCTTCTGTAGGTCCTGCGGATCGCGTCCTCGCGATGGGGGGGGCCACCAGAATGCTGTCTAACATACAAATTCAATTATCGCATAATTAAAAAAATGGTTGATTAAAAAGTAACTAATAATTAACCACAAGATATATATAGATACCCTCAACTCTTCGAGCCAGACATACTTCATGTTTGGGGGTACCGACAAAAAGTTGAGGTTAGGGCCATGGAAGTTAGCCCGGATAATTTTTCCTAGAGACCTGGCAACATTAAACGGAAAAACCTACAAAGAAGCAATGACCGGATTATTAACTTGAATAAATGAGACAAATTTAATAAATTATCTTAAATTTACTTACGAGGATCCCGCGGGCCATAGCTCTCATCGGAACTCGCCTATCGGCCTCTCTGGTGTCGTCGGAGGATCAGCGGGTCCGCGTATGTACTCCCCAGTAATCGGATGGAATCGAGTATGGGGGTACTCCGGGGCCCACTGTGAAGTAATTGGTGGATCTGCTGGTGGGTCCGCTGGCGGAACGGATCCACTAGCGGATGGAGACTCATGCCTCGATGAAGCTGTCGATCGACAGCGTGATGAGTCTGTGCCCGGAGTACTCTCCGGGTCGGGTTCGCTGGATGGGGTCACATCTGGGGAAGATTGAATACGACCACGACCACCAGTACTACCACGACCACCAGCAGCAACACGACCACGGCCAGCCATCATGACCTGTAAATAAAACACATAAACATAATTAACAATATAGAAGTATAAATGAATATAAAATTCTAAACTAAAATATATATACCACCAGCAGGGCGATGAGTGCCGCTGTGACGAAAAGGACTAGGAGTGCCATCTGCAAAAAGAAAATTATACAATAAGTAGATGATCGCACGAAAAAAGCATGAATTCACGTAATTACTTTTATGAGGTCAAACTGAATTTACGTAATTGGAAGTATTTTTAATATACAACGATATTTAATCTCATCATCGTCATCGTCTTCGTTCTCGTCCTCGGCCTCGTCTTCATCATCATCCTTATCCTCATCCTTATCCTCATCGTCGATTTCATCTGTATCCTCATCCCCATCAAATTCTTCTTCTTCTTCTTCTTCTTCTTCTTCTTCTTCTTCTTCTTCTTCTGCCTCAATATTTGGGATAAGACGCTTCTTTCTCCCCTGGTTGACAGCTAAGTCTTGTGTATCAACCTCTTCCTTTCCTCTATTTTCTTCAACAATATCTTTAACATCCATTGTATCCGACTGTTGTCCCAAGTATTGGGACTTTTTGATCAGGTCCTCTTGGTATGCTGGGTCTCCAACGTTGAATATATTTTTAGATTTATTCTTTCATACTGCCTACCAGTCAAATCGATCTCTACGACGCCTTGAGTAGCTTGTATAGTAGACTTGAACAGCATGACTTGCTATCGCAAATGTGTCGGACCCTCTATACCTCCTGCGATGATTTATATCGATAAATCTAAATTGTTTATCGATTCTTCAACCGATATTTGGTGTCGTATCGAACCACACACATTTGAACATCACAATATGCATATTATATGGGGCAGTATATTATAAATCTATAATACCTCGAAGCACTCTATAATAGTCAAAGTCCGGCTCGTCGTCATAGATGGTGCATCTTATGCAAACACCGGAATCCTTGGTACTGAAGCCGTCATTGATAAATTCGACATTTATAGCATTCTGAGTTGCCTTAAACTTGAAGCTATTAACGACATAGCCTGGCCAAGTCTTTGCTTGCTTCTTCGGTCCCAATGCCAGATAACGAATACTCTCATTTGTGAGTGTTGTTTCAGGAAATAAAACCTGTAAACATATATTGATAATTTAAATATTTTAGACGCCTATATTTTAATGGTATCCGCATAACATATTATCTCAGACACTTATGTATTTCTGAAACCAGGACGAAAATGTACAATCAACCTCTCTTTGAAGTCCCTCATCGGTAATATTGGGTGTCCTCATTTTGACTTCATCTCTAAATACACTGTTAGAGAGAATAAGAATAAGTGTAGTCACTTACTTCACCAAATTAGAGATTACAACGAGTGCAAGTGTACTCACTTACTTCTCCAAATCTCTTACTTCTTGTATGTCACAGTTTAACAAGACATATTGGTGAGCGGCATCATAATCATCGTCAGTCAACCACCATTTTTTACTAGCCCCAACAGGCTTGTCCCTTACATTGAATATACCTCCATCCTCAACGTCCTCGTCATTCTTTTGAGGTCTATTTTGATTTGTCTTAACATGAGCATCGAAATAAATGGAGCAGAAGTTTGACACCTCCTCGATAAGATATGCTTCGCATATCGAAGCCTCTATATGAGTCTTGTTGCCAACTTTCTTCTTTAGATGATATAGGTATCTAGAGAGACAAATTAGCTTGAGAATTAATAATGAATTTTAAAACCCACTGAAATTTAACTTAAATTATATCGATTTTTATGTACCTTTCAAATGGGTACATCCATCGATAATGAATAGATGTACCGACACGGACTTCGTATGCTAGATGAATCGGTAGATGCTCCATGCTGTCGAAGAAGCCCGAAGGAAATATTTTTCATAACTTGCAAATTGTTAAGACAATCTTCTCCTCAAGTTCAACCATGTGTTGCACCGTCAACTTAGTTGAATAAATATCCCTGAAGAATGTAGATAGTTCGGCCAACGGAACCCATATAGCAGAAGGCAACAACTCTCTCAAAGAAATGGACAGTAATCTTTCCATAAACACGTGGCAGTCGTGACTCTACATTCCCGTTAGCTTGCGTTCATTGAGATCAACGCATCTAGACAAATTCGACACATAGCCGTCAGAAAATCTTAAAGTAGATACCCACTTGCAGATTATTAATCTATCTTTCTTGCTCAATGTGTATTGTGCTATCGGCTTAGTTAATTGTCCACCAGCTCCCCTTTGTATCAAGTTCAGATAAGGACGCTTGCATATCTCGACAATGTCTTGTCTTGCTTTTGGATTGTCCTTCGTCTTTCCTTTAATATCCATGACGGTATTGAAGACATTATCGAACACATTCTTTTCGATATACATAACATCAAGATTATGCCTTATAAGATTATCTTTCCAATAAGACAAGTCCTAGAAGATACTCTGTTTGGTCCAGTTATGGCTTTGTTCGAACCCATCGACACGATTGTTCGATGGATCTTCCATTACAGTAGGCAAGTCCTTTACATCTTCCCAAATATTGTATCCCGACAATCTGGCAGGCGGATGAGAAAATTCTTGTTTTCCAGCTCTGAACACGTCCTTGTTCTTTCTCCAAGGATGACTCTCGGGCAGAAATCGGTGACAGTCAAAGAAAGAAGTTTTTTCTCCATGCTTAAGGCAGAACGCCTTACTATTTTCCATACATATCGGACAAGACATGGTGCCGTGAGTCCTCCATCCCGACAGCATACCGTATGCGGGAAAATCATTGATTGTCCACATCAGTGAAGCTTTCATCTGAAAGTTCTATTTCTTGGAAATATCATAGGTCGCGATGTCGATCTCCCACAGCTGTTTCAGCTCATCCACCAACGGCTGTAAATATATATCAATGTTCTTCATCGAATTTTTGGGACACGGTATGATAGCTGTCAAGAACATATAAGGAGTCTTCATACACATCCATGGTGGCAGATTGTAAGGGGTAAGAATGACCGGCCAGCAGGAGTATTGAGATCCCGACTGCCTGAAAGGGGCGAAGCCATCAGAACATAGCGCTAGACATATATTTCTAGGCTCTGCAGCAAAATCTGGATGACACAAATCGAAATATTTCTACGCCTCTCCATCCGAAGGATGTGACAATTTTCCATCGTCCTTTGTACGTTCTTCGTTGTGCTACGTCATGTGTTCTGCTGTATTCTGAGACATATACATCCTCTGCAAGTGCTTCGTGATCGACAAGTAATGCATATACTTGTAAGAACGTCGTTTAACAGTTGACCTTCCTTTTTTCCTGACTGGCTTGTAACGATCCGTATTACAGAAGCTGTAAATTTCTATGTTCTCGTTCTCCTTGTAGTACAACATACATCCGTTGCGACAACAATCTATCTTCTCGTACCCCAGTCCCAGTTGTCGGACCATTATCTTTGACTTATAGAAGTTTTTTGGAAGCTTTTTTGATTCCTTCGGCAATACATCCTTGATTAGTTGCATAATCCGATCATAGCAAGCTTGTGGGAAGTTAAAATCGGACTTTATGTTCAACAACCGCATCGTCACTGACAGTACGGAATGAGTCTCACAACCAGGATATAGAGGAGTTTCTGTATCCTGAAACATATCATAGAACTCCTTCGCCTAGGGATTAGGATCCTACGGATCAAAATTAGGCCCTGCCGCGTCGTACACCATATCTCGTACAAGGTTCTGCAGGTCTCCATAATCAACAGAGCATTCGTCGTCTTCGATGACAAAATCCGTTGCAGCATTATCATCAAAAGCATAAGTAGCAGCATTCGTAACCTGTACTGTCAATATTTTCTGTATATGGATCAAAGCAGTTGTAAATGCTTTACGTAAGGTGGACAATCTACCAATGCCTAGAATACAACGAACAACAAGTGCTCAACCATAAATAGATGGCTTATTGATGTTTGAAGGGGACAGGTCCATACACGATTTTCTTGACTAGCTTTGGCTAATGTTTAGTTTTCAGGTGTCTTCTCTCTGTGATCTTTTTAGTAGAACTATCATATACATATCTCTCAATATTCTGATGAAATACCAAATATTCATTGTTTCAAAGTAATGGCCATGTATTCAGTAATGCTGAAAAGTGAACCACTAAACATTTTGGCAAAATATCTCCATATTTTATAACCTCTTGTTCTTGGTTGGATTGAAGAAAGAGAATGTGGAGAATCAGAGGGAACACTTGATACTGCTACTCGCAAATATTGACACGAGGAATAGGGCCAGTAAGAGTACTCTTTGGTAACTCAGATTTCTTCAAAATCATTTATTTCTTCAATATTTTAACATCTTCTTTAAGAAAACTTTGTTGTTCAAAAGACATGAATTGTTGTGTTGTAAATAGTTAAATCCTGACAGTGTGAAGCAATTTTGGATGAAGTTTTTAAAAATTCATCATTCATGGTGTGCCTATTTGCGTCTCCAGTCTATTCTCAAGTAATGGTGCAATTGCTCAGTTCATCTTTTCTTTATATTGTCATAATTATTTTGATCATTTTATGGAAAATCTCCTTTTGGCACTTTCTTATACTATTTATTCTGTAAAGGCTTCCTGGTAGCCCAGGCGTAAAGCTTCTTTATATTGGGCTATATTTTCTTATTTGGAGTGAAGCTTCAAATATTCCTTTTATTCCTGAATGCATTTGCTATATTTTCCACAATAGAAGAAACTTATCCTTGTACCTTAAATGTTTCTGTACATTAACTTATATTGTCTATGATGGATATGTCCAATGAAGTGGCTATCTTGATTGTAAAGGAAGAACATACTTGAAAAGAAAATGTGTATAGTGTTGTTGTATTTCTTTTTATCGTAACAATTAAATTTCTTTTTATCGCAACTTCATGATGTCCTTTTATCAGAAATATATAATGTAGATATTGTTCATACGCCAACATAGTTTTGAGTGTTTCAATCTGAACTTTCTAGGATTAATCAATGCTGATGATGTTTCTGGAACAGTATTATGGACATAGAATCAAAATTTGCTGTCAGGAACAATTGAAGCACTGAAGGCCAGCACTGTCTGTCTTCCAATTGTTGGTGGAGCAAAGGTGTATAAAGGAATAAGTTAAGATCAATTCAATTTCAACTCAATGCTTTCAAGGTTATAGATATAGTTGTTTTCTTTCAGCAGGTTGATAAACATGAACTGCAAAATGTCGTCACTTCGGATCTTGAAGTGATGCGGGCAATGGGAACATCAACACATTCTTCACTGTTAAAGGTCAGTACCTTTTTTATGTGCTGATCTTTATTATTTTGAACTCGACTCTGTCCCCAACCCAACTATAAAAGTATCAAAATTATTTGTCATCACTGTATAAGTAATGTCCTAGATTCTTATTACTTAAAACTTATTTGTCATCATGTAGGTTGAAGAACAAAATTCAATCTGACAAGATTTATAGAATATCTTGGGGCTACTTGTTTAGAAAAGTTTTATACTCTCAAGCTGCTGTTGTATATATGCTCATCCGATTAGTAAAATTTGTTTGGAGAACCAGCCCGAAAGTTAAGCTAAACCTACCCAGAACTGGCCTTCTAGCTTTGATGGGAATCTTTTCCAACTTAGAAAGGGTGACACAAAGTTGACAGCTGATTCTAAACGCTTGGTTTTGTACCTTTCTTAACTGTGAGCCTTGCTCTATAACCAACCCTCTTTTGATGGAGTAGGCTTTGATAATGATAACAGGGAGGATTTCATACATTTTATTGAATATTTCCATTTTTTTTAGATTTCTAAAGTTAGTTCGTCTTTTGTTTCCAATCAGTTAACTGAGATTTAGGTTTTAAATCTCACCATGATTGCAACTTCAATTCTTCTTCTTCTTCTTCTTTTCCTTTTTATAGGTGGCAAAGTTGGTTTTGATTGATGCAAGTGTTTATGCTAAAGGCACAGGAAACATGAGTAGATTACCTAAAGTAGTGGCATATGCTGGGGTATGCAGTAGCTCTGTAGATACATGTATAATTTTTTATCTGAAGTGATTATGTTGTTGACTTTTGCAAGTTTGGTTTCAGATGATTGTTTTATGTTAGTCTATTATATACAATTTAAGTCACTTTTCTTCTAGCAGTGAATTCTTGATGATTCTAATTCATGTTTAATACGTTATGGACTCATCTGTTTTAATTGGAACCAGGCAATTGCTACAATTTTAGTAACTAATTTTTCTTCTGCTAGGTATCTTTACTAAAAAGTACAGCACTGAGGCTCTATGCAAATACCTCGGCCTTCAATAGATTTTCATTTACCACCTTCGACTGGACAAAAGTAAGTACTATGCAGTTTATTCTCTCTGTAAGTAGGTGTATTGTGCATGCTTTATTTCTCTGGAGTTTCCTATATTTCTACGAATTGTACTAGTATGCTGGTAGTATTCCTCGGATATATGACACATATGAATTACTGTATGATTCAGTATCGATGAAATGATTTATGGGTTCTGTTATGTATCATTTATCTGGAATACCTGATTTTTCCTTTAAGCGAAAAGTGTGTGAATGATTTACTCAACATAAAGGAAAAAAGTAAGAAGAGGTAAAGCTATTTTATTATCTATAAACTGAAAGATCGTACAAGGACGGCTTAGTCGGGGCATACACAACATTAAACATTTTTGATAATGAATATAAGCAAAAATATGAGATTTCTGTTGTTGCCTGGAAGAGTATTTGTTTTTATATAGTTTAGATGTCTTGTCTGATTTTTTAAGCAAAAATATGAGATTCCTTTAAGCAAAAATATGGTTTAGATGTCTTGTCTGATTTTTTTTAGTTCATTTACAATCACAAGTTTCATGACTGTACAAGGCACTTGGCAATTTTAGTATTTGTTTTTATATCATAATGTGTTTTCTTCTCAATTTTGTGTAGGTTGGCGTATATGTTTTTGATGGTTGTGGATAGCTGCTAGAAGGAAAGAGGCGATCGAGCTGTTTTTTGGCCTACATATATTTGTAAATGGAATGGTTTATTTTGGACTACAGATACTTTGTAAATAGAATGGTTTATTTTAACGTACAACTACTTTTTCTACATCTTGAATGTTCTAATGACTACTACATTTTGCACATCTTGAATGTTCTAATGAAACATTTCATATTTTGGCAAATCTTTCCTATATCTTGATTGATCGAAATGCAAGTTGCGATTGAAATTGTTTGCGATTATTGTTATTTATATGTGATACAAAACAGGTTATGAAATATAAAATTCTGTAGCAGATATGAAATAATATGAAATTCTGTTGCAGGTTTATAGCACTCAAAACGTCTAAATTGCTGCTACCACGATAGCATATGATGAACGCTATAATAAATCAAACCATCTATAGCGTTCATGACAACCAATTCATCAAACGCTATAAATCATCCACAGCATTCACAAACGCTATAAATAATCCATAGCATTCATAAACGCTATAAGTAATCCACAGCACTCACGAACGCTATAAACTATCTACAGCGTTCTAGAATGCTATAAAGCATTTACAGCATTCATAAACGCTATAAACCATCAACAGCATACACGAACGCTATAAACCTTCTACAGCATTCATGAACGCTATAATGTTATAGCGTTCACATGTCTGGACATACTATAGCGTGGGCGATTATAGCAGACAGAATATGCTATAGAAGGCTTTCTATAGCGTTCTGCGCATGCTATTGTAGGCCATTTTTGTTGTAGTGGTCTTTCCGCTTATAGTTCACCTTGCGATGACCATAGGCCGTAATCACGTAGGAAACCCTTACGGGTCAAATGATCTCTCACAGTTACCACTTCTTTGTAACGTCTATTGTGACAATTACGACATGGACACTTTATTTTGTTACCGTCCATGTACTGAGCTTTGCTCATGGCATACTTAAGAAACACTTCCACGCCTGCCTGAAAATCGTCACTCACACCTATTCTGCTCTTGTGTTGTCGTTTGTACATCCATGTACGATCAACGAAATAACGATCCATCACAGATTGATGTGAAAATATATATCGTAAGACAAACTAAACAGAATTAGTATATAATCATGTAACTGGTGGATCCACTGGTATATAGGCCGGATGTACTTAGTATCGACCGCATCAGATTAGTATCGGTCTATAGGTTTGGTATAGGCCGTATCAAATTGGTATTAGCCTTAGCGAATTGGTAGACACATATCCGATATGTATCGACCGTATAGCTAGGATTCTTATTGGCCTTATCGATTCGGTATCGGCCATATCCGATAGGTATCGACCGTATCGGATATGTATCTGTCGTATCGGATTAGCATGGTGGAAGGTTTAGTAACAACTGTACTTGGATTTCTCTCTTCTCGAGCTAGAATACCATTGCAAGAGAGTCACAAAAGAGTAAAAAATCTCCTACATAATGATATTTACGAGAATGATTGGCCAATTACAGTAACATACATGCTGTATTTTTCATCAGGAAAGGAGAGATTGAAAGCAATAACATATAGAGTTGTATTTCGGAAGAAGAACTCCTATAAACTCTTTGTTCACAAAGCAAGCTATAGAGAATACAGAACAAGTATCGAGTTCATAACCTACTTCGCAAAAGAAGTATCTTAATGTTCTCAGTTATCTCAGGCTGATCTGACATAGAATAGTAAGATACTTCTCTTACGAAGTAGGTTATGAACTTGATACTTGTTCTGTATTCTCTATAGCTTGCTTTGTGAACAAAGAGTTTATTGGAGTTCTTCTTCCGAAATACAACTCTGTATGTTATTGCCTTCAATCTCTCATTTCCTGATAGAAAATGCAGCATGTATGTTACTGTAATTGGCCAATCACTCTCGTAAACATCAATATCTATGAGGTTTTTTACACTTTCATGACTCTCTTGCAATGGTATTCTAGCTCGAGAAGAGAAAAATCCAAGTACAGTTGTTACTAAACCTTCCACCATGCTAATCTGATACGGCCGATACATATCCGATACGGCCGATACCTATCGGATATGGCCTATACCTAATCGATAAGGCCAATATGAATCCTAGCTATACGGCCGATACATATCGGATAGGACGATACCAATTTGCTAGGGTCAATACCATCCGATACGACCTATACCAAACCGATATACCGATACTAATCCGCTACGATCGATACTAAGTACATACGGTCGCGGAGGTGGATCCGCTACCGATAGTTAGATACCGATAGCGATAGTACGATACCGATAGTTCGATACCGATAGCTGTAGGAGCGTAAAAAGTGCTTCAAAGAAAGAGTCATCTTATTCATAAGAGATCTGCTTTACGCTTAGAGGAATGGATAATCTCTTTACGCCCAAGATTAAGCTAATCGCTTTATGCTTAAGCAAGCTGATCATTTTACGCTCGGGGTTACACCCATGGCTTTACGCCAAGGACAGAGCAGTCTACTTCACGCTGGACAAAGCTATCAAATCTAGCATTTAATGCAAATTCTGACATAAAGATATTAATGATGGCATTTACCACAGAATTTAATAGGATTTGTCTTATACAAAAACTATTGTTGTCGTTTATGGAGATCGAGCTACTTTACGCTCTTTGAACGGTTTCTTTTACGCACGGAGTTTTACATGAGTTCTTACGCTCACAAAACAATGTGTGCGTAAAGTCTATTTGAGTCATTTTACGCTCAAAGTTACTCAATAACCACTTTACGTAGGCAACCTATGACAGAGCTATTTTACGCTCATCTCTCTGTTTTACGCTCAGAGGATGTTGGAGCTATTTTTTACGCCCTATTCTTTATGGCCACTATGGAAGGTGGTTTGCTTACATGGCCTTCATGCCATATATTTCGAAGAACGTGTGTACATGCATCCTATTCTCGCTGAAATGATGGGACGCGTGTCAACGTATGCAAAGGATGACTCTGATCATGGGTGGCAGTTGCTAGCGTAAAGACAGATTTTGACGTCTTTTTATGCTCAGAAGCCCCAGTCTATAAATAGACTCATTTTTTCCAAACACAAGGGCGGAGACAGACAGAGAGAGAACATGAGAGAATACAGAGATCAAGACCTCGAGATTTTGATTCTCCAGAGCATTCTTCTTCAATTTTTCTTCCAGAACAGAGTGAAGCAAAGCAGGAAAGCATTCGGCCTCGCCATCAGTGCCTAAGTGCGTCGATACCTTTCTGGTGACTTAGTTCTTCCAAGTTGTTCTACTTCAAGCAGTGATCTTCTTCATCATCATATGGTCCAAGGAACAAAGTGATCATTTACGAATCAGACTTCCATAGCAATACTTTCTCAAAATCAAATTTGTACTTCTTGTACTTTTTCTCGTTTTATTTTCAAAATCCAACACTTTTGTTTGGCAATTTTGTTAAGTGAAACAATAGCGATAGTCCGATACTGATAGTTCGATACCGATAGAGATAGTCCGATATCGATAACGATACCGATACCGATACCGTACTGATAGCCCGATACCTATACTCATAGAAATAATCTGAAAACGATATCGATACTCATAGAAATAGCCCGATACCGATACACATAAACCTATCTATCACTAGAAGCCATACTCCTCGACATACTCCTCTACACTAGGATCTAGTAACCATATACTCCTCTACGCACTAGCTAGTAGTCATACTCCTCTACATACTCCTATACACTAGGATGGATGGGAAAGTGATTCCTTGCTTGAATGGATGGAATCACTTTCTCCCTTAATTTTCCTTCCATTAGGAATCACTTTCCTTTCCTTATCAATTCCTTTGGCACACAAACATAGGAAAGTAATCACTGATACGGGCGATACCGATACGGTTTGGCATGTTTCGATCCGATACCGACCAATACCAAATATTTTCCAATTTACCAAATATCCGATACTCCGATCCGAAACCGTCGATACTACCGCTCTCTCCGATACCAATACTCGTAGGAATAGTCCGATACCGATCCGATACCGACATTATGGGTCTCTTTTTCGGTCAATTCGATAATGAAAATCAATCTATTGTATGTAAACCAATCGACAAGGGTGACTACTATTTCATTTAATTTCAAAACTACTAAGAAATAACTCTGAAAATACTTAAATTATGCCTAAATGTATAAATTACATATTTCTAAATATAAATAATTTATTATTAATTATTTATTTTTAGATACCAAATATCAGATACCCCCACCCCCCGCTGCCCCAACCTGCCGTCCCCCACCCAGACCCGACCTGCTGTCCCCCCGCCACCCCAACCCCCACCCACTACTGCCCCGATCCGCCGTCTCCCACCCAGACCTGACCCGCTGCCCCCCCGCCACCACAACCCCACCCCCCGCTGCCCCGACCCGCCGTCCCCCCCGACCCGCTGCCCTCCCGCCACCCACACGTCCCCCACCCCCACCGCCCATACCGCCAACCGCCAACCCCACCCCCGCCACCCCAACTCCCACCCCCGCTGCCCCAACCCGTCGTCCCGTCCGACCCGCTGCCCCCGCCACTCACACGTACCCAACCCCCGCTGCCCACATCGCCGACTGCCTTTCCTACCCCCGCCACCCCAACGTCCACCCTCCGCTGCCCCGATCCGCCGTCCCATCCGACCCGCTGTCCCCCTGCAACCCACACCCCCGCCGCCCCTGCCGCCCCCACCGCCCCAACTACCGTACGAAAGAAAGAGAGAGAAAGAGGAATACCTGGAGAGAGAGAGCCGCCGGTGAGAGAGAGAGGATCACCTTTGGGAGAGAGAGCCGCCGGTGGGGGGAACAAAAATTTGGAGGGAATAAAAAATTCTCCCTGACGGATTTATGTCCGTTGCTAAGCCGACGCTATACTAACATAACTGCCGACGGAATATTCGTCGCTACGTAGTCATAAAATTATCTCGCCACTTTTTTCCAACATTTTTCGCCAAATATTCGACTATATAGCGACGATCATTAATTCGTCGCTATTTCTCCGACGCTGTAATGACGGATTGGCGACCTTTTCTCACCCTTAAAATAAAAAAAAAATTATCAGCTTCTCGTCGGTAATCCATCGGTGCTTTGTCGAAAGTCTGTCGCTAATTTCGACGAAAAAAATCCGTTGCTAATTGCCTGTATTTTGGTAGTGAACGATCCTCCGCAACGCCTTACATTCGAAGTCGCTGCCCAACTATTTTTGAAGTATGGCTATGCAACTCATCTCGATACGATTTTCCTTTGTTGACTTACAAATGCATCAACTTTCAGGACTACGTCCGCTAGGTCACTTACCTAGACACCATGCTTAAACTCTTTTCTGACGCAACTCAAATCGACGATGCTCAAAGGCAACAATCGCTTTGACATGGAGGTTTTTACGATGCGTCTTATGTTCAATTCCTATCGAGTAGGAATTTTTTAGCCAAATTTTGAGCTTGTCTGTCTCACAACATCGAATCTAAGTTCGATTTTTAGCCAAATTTTGAACTTGTCTGTCTCACAACATCGAATCTAAGTTCGATTCACACAAGCTCATTTGCTAAGTTAATCCAAGTCCAACAACACAATTCTAAAGTCATTCCCTTACCGTTCACTCTCGTACATAGCACGATTCTTGCAATCGCCTATTCGTTTTACCAAGCTCGTTTGGTAAAATTTTTATTTCGATCATCGACCAATATACTCATTCGAGTATTCATTCGATCAATTATCAAATCCGACTATATCATTCTCGGCCGAAGCCGTTTTATTATTCCCGAAACAATCATTCGATCGCGTAGACTTATCATTAACATGCACCATGCAATCCTATATGCGACATTGTATAGGTCATCTTATGGGTCTGTTGATGGAACTGGGGATTCCCAGGACCCTTCCTTTGGTGTGCGTATTGATCGATAGAAAGTTAAACAGATCTAATACGTGTTCTAACCCTTCATAGGCAGAAATTAGGGTTCACGAATTATACCTACAGTGGAAAAGAGATAAATAATTCCTGGCAATCTCGAGCGGACGACCCCAAGATCTTCTGCACGTATTCCTTCCTCGAGTTGGACGTCGTGTGGGCGACGATCTCCCAACCTTTTCTTCTCCTTGGCAGCCCTCTCTTTCTCTCCTTACGTGAATCACGAATTTAGAGAAAGTTTCAGATTTCTGATCGATAATATGGCGGCCAGAGAATAGAGGATATATAGGCTACGACAGGGACCATGAGGAAAAATTAGGGTTAGGCCTTCTAACGGATCTGGATATTCCGTGTTCAGCCCGAACACACAATCCAGGCCCATTAACAATAGCTCGATCCACTAATGAGCTATTGTTGCACTACCTCCCTAATCCCAAATTATGTTTGTGGGCTCCTTTTATTATATGCTCGTTTGGCTCCCCATATTAAGATATCGTATGTCCGTCGATCAAATTAAGTTACTGACAACTATATTGATTCGACATCTTTTATCCTTAAGTAGTACCGCTCAACTTTATTTGTATCGGGACAATCCTTATGAGCTCCTTAAGGGGACATCATCAACCCGATGTATCGGGACATGGATTCCATTTATAATCAACAGCCCATCATACATATAATGTTATTACCCAATTCATAGAGGTTGTTGATCCATAATGAATCTCACTCTTTTATGAGTCAAAATAATGCACACTGTATATACATGTCCGTTATTATATCCGGGTTAAGAGCACAAGCATCCATAATAACAGAGGTATTTGTTCTCTTATGTAGTCAGTACAAAGAGAACAACCTCAAGTGGTCATGTTCAATACACACAAAGTGTACTAGTGTAAACCTATAGTCAAGATAGACTAATACCAGATTACACTACAACATTTCCAATAGATTGTCCAAGTCCATCTAGGTTGTGAACTATTTATATACTCCATAGGGAACTGATAATATGATCTTCTGTGTGACACCACACACCATATTATCTACAATATAGAATATCAGACATTTGCATTAACACTTGCAACAAATACAATATACAAACATTTGCCCATATGATTTTTATTCAAAATTTAAGAAAATAAGGTTACTAATAAAGTGATGCTTTTAGTATATAACCCTAGCAATCTCCCACTTATACTCAAAGCATTGCTTTTCAGTATACTGTTACAAATCTCCCACTTATACTTAAAGCCATGCTGCTAGACATCTGACTCCCATTCCCTCAACATGACTATCAAAAGCCTTAGCTGGTAAGCTCTTTGTAAAGGGATTAGCTAGGTTGTCGGCTGATGCTATCTTGATCACAACAACTTTTCCTTTCTTTACGAAATCTCGTATCAGGTGGTACTTGCGCTCAATGTGTTTGCTAGTCTTATGGGCTCGTGGTTCCTTCGAGTTTGCAACTGTACCACTATTATCACAATAAAGTGTAATAGACTTAGGCAAACTAGGTACCACATCCAAGTCCAACAGAAAGTTTCTGAGCCAAACCACTTCTTTGGCTGCCTCAGAGGCTGCCACATACTCAACTTCCATGGTGGAATCAGCAATACATTTTTGCTTGATACTCCTCCACACAATGGCTCCACCTCCTAAAGTAAACACATAACCTGAGGTAGATTTCCTGGAATCCCTATCTGACTGAAAATCTGAGTCTATATACCCCAAGGGAACTAAACTATCTATCTGGTAAACTAGCATATACTCTTTAGTCCTTTTTAGGTACTTCAAAATATGCTTTACGGCAGTCCAGTGCTCTTGTCCTGGGTTAGACTGATATCTGCTGACCATGCCTACGGCAAAGCAAATGTCTAGTCTCGTACATAGCATTGCATAAATTAAGCTTCCTACTGCTGAAGCATAAAGAACTGCCTTCATTTTCTCCATCTCTTTAGGTGTCCTCGGACACTGCTCCTTTGATAGAGCAATTCCATGTCTAAAAGGTAAGAAACCTTTCTTAGAATTTTGCATACTAAAACGAGTTAGTACAGTATCGATATAGGAAGCTTGGGATAAGTCCAACATCCTTTTCTTGCGATCTCGTAGAACTTTGATCCCAAGGATGTGACCTACTTCTCCCAAGTCCTTCATATCAAACTGTTTGGATAAACATACCCTTACATCAGATAACACCTTCACATTGTTTCCAATGAGCAAGATGTCATCCACATAAAGTACTAGGAACATCACCACGTTTCCGTCACACTTTCTGTATACACATGATTCATCCTGATATTGATCAAATCCATAGGATTTTATCACCTGATCAAAACATATGTTCCAAGATCTGGAAGCTTGCTTAAGTCCATAAATGGACTTCTTGAGCTTACAAATAAGATGCTCCTGGCCCTTTTCAATGAACCCGTCTGGTTGCTTCATATAGATGTCTTCCTCAAGACTTCCATTAAGGAAAGCTGTCTTGACATCCATTTGCCAAATCTCATAATCGAGATGAGCTGCAAAGATAAAAGAATCTGGATAGACTTAAGCATGGCTATAGGAGAAAAGGTTTCCTCATAATCGATACCCTCTCTTTGAGTAAAACCTTTTGCTACAAGCCGAACTTTAAAGGTTTTAACCTTACCATCTGATCCTCTTTTTCTCTTATAGACCCACTTGCATCCAATGGCTTTTACACCAACGGGTGGTTCCACAAGCTCCCAGACCTGATTAGAATCCATAGATTCTATTTCAGATATCATTGCCTTTTGCCAAGAATCTGCATCTTTATCTTGGAGTACTTTAATGTAGGTACAGGGATCATAATCTTGTTCCTCAGGGACGAAGTCTGACGACTCTCCCAAGAACATATATCTATCAGGTTGTATCACAACCCTCCCACTACGACGAGACACTATCGGTTGTGGTGTAACATTTGTGACACGTTGTGCAGTTATTTATGGTTCATCCTCTTGTACTGTTGGTACTGAAGTACTTGGTGTCTCACGTCTCAGTTCTTCTAGAACAACTCTACTTGTGGGTTTATGGTTCATCACATAGTCTTCTTCTAAGAATCGGACATTGGTGCTAACAATGACCTTCTGATCCTTAGGACTATAAAATAAACCTCCTTTCGTTCCTCTTGGATAGCCTACAAACAAGCGTACTTCTGTACAAGATTCTAACTTATCTGCTTTTCCATTCAGCATATGTGCTGGACTACCCCAAATGCGAACATGTTTCAGACTAGGCTTACGCCCAATCCACAGCTCTGTGGGAGTAAGAGGTACTGTACTTAGAAGGAACCAAGTTCAAAATATAAGCTACAGTCTCTAAGGCATATCCCCAAAACGAATCTGGCAAATCCGAATAACTCATCATTGATCTAACCATCTCCATAAGAGTTCTATTCCTTCTTTCGGCTACACCATTCTGCTGGGGCGTTCCAGGTGCAGTCAATTGGGATGCAATCCCAGCCTCTGATAAATAATCTCTAAACTCTCCAAAGAGGTACTCGCCACCACGATCTGATCGTAATGACTTAATACATTTTCCATGACGTTTCTCCGTTTCAGCCTTGTACTCTTTGAATTTCTCAAAGCACTCAGACTTACGGCGCATCAAATAAATGTATCTATACCTTGAATAATCGTCAATAAATGTGACAAAATATTCAAAGCCACCTCTAGCTTGGATAGTCATGGGTCCACACAATCAGAATGAACCAATTCCAACACATCTTTGGCCCTATACCCCTTTGCCGTAAAAGGCCTTTTGGTCATTTTACCTTCCAAGCAGGATTCACAGACTGGTAGTGCCTCCACTTCCAATGAACTCAAAGGTCCATCTTCAACCAGTCTTTGAATCCTTCTTAGGTTAATATGCCCCAATCGCAAGTGCCAAAGATATGTTTGGTTCATACAAGAAGGTTCTTTTCCCTTATTTAAGTTAGATGACATATTATTCATTTCCATAAGTTGCATTGTGGGCGAAATAGGATTAATGACATACAAATTATCAACCAATGCACCAGAACAGATAAAATGTTTATTCTTTCTAATAACAATATTGTCATTAAAATAAACTGAATATCCATCCTTAACTAACATAGAAACATAAACTAAATTCCTTCTAAGTGAAGGTGCATAAAGACAATCTCTTAATGTCAAAGACTTATTTCTACCAAAAGATAAAGTAACATCTCCTAATACAACGACCGATACTTTTATAGCATCATCCATGAACAAGCATATCTCTCCATCACTGAGCCGTCTGGTTTCCTGGAACCCCTGCAATGTATTTCAGACATGATTAGTGGCTCCTGTATCTACACACCAGGTGCCGGTAGATAACACCGCTAAACATGTTTTCAACTACTAGTAAATGAGATATACCTTCTTTGTTCCCTTGTTTGAGAAGTGGACAATCAGTCTTCCAATGTCCTGACCCTTTGCACTTGAAACTATTTGCCTTTCGGTTTTTTTACCGCGCCTTGAGGTCCCATGCCCTTCTTTGCTGAGTTTGCCTGTTTCTGAATGTTATTCTTCTTCTTACCGCCTTTTGGCTTAGAAGTAGAAGCCTTTTTAGAAACAAAAATATGACCACTCTGCCTAAAGAGAGATTCAGCATCCTGTAGCTCTTTTGTAAGTTCTGCCAAACTATATAACCTTTTGTTCATGTTGTAATTAAGCCAGAAATTGTCAAAACTTTTAGGCAGAGTCCCGAGAAATGATATCGACCTGGGATTACCCATCGATTTCAGCTCCAAGGATCTCCATCTCATTCAGATGACCCATCATCTTGAGAACATGATCCCTTACTGGTGTACCCTCAGCCATTTTTGTATTCATCAAACGTTTTATAGCAAACTGCCTAGCTGCTCTACTCTGATGTCCGAAGAGTTCCTTGAGGTTATACATCATGTCATAAGCAGTGGCCATGGCCTGATGCTGATGTTGCAGTATATTTGACATAGATACCAGAATATAACACCGTGCCATCTCATCTGCCTTTTTCCTACTTCTTATAAGCCTCTTTGACCTCTTCATCAGAGTTAGCATCAGACTTAGGTGGGCATTCCTCAATAAGTACATATTTGTACTCCTCAGCAGTCAGAACAATATCTAAATTACGTTTCCAGTCAATATAATTAGGTCCAGTAAGTTTGTTTTCTTTAAGAATCACCATAAGTGGACTGAAAGAACCCATTTTTGAAATCCTGAGAATCACATAAATAAAATTATGTAGGGAAAAAAAACTTTTTGAATTAACTAAATATTGATTCCATCAAAACAATAATAAGAAATTCACCAACACCTTGAACACCATGAATTTAGCATGCCACGATAGTGTGAACGTATACAAATTCAACTTTGTTCAAGTAGGTTTTTCTTATTAATTTTACTATCATGTCAGCATAACTTTATGACAAATAAAATTAATATGCTGGTCTTGCTCTGGTCATACAAATAATAGCAGTGACTCCGATGGGGAGGATACCATTATTTGTATCTAAGTGTATACCATTACTTAATACTAAGTCCATTACTTTGTAATGAGTTCCTTCAGATGGAGAAGTAAACACATACTAGGTAACTTTCTACAATTATCCCTAAGAAAGTTTGTACTGGTGATCCATAATTATACTCATCCGATAGGGAGGAAAGCACTATAGCCAACACGCAAGTATAATTACATCACCTACAAACCAGTAATGGAGACCATAGAATTTAAACTAAATAAATATCCTCTCCCACTTAGTTATTTAACAATGAGGGTTTTTCTACTAGTTGATATTAAGTCCATGTTGTCCATTATTAATATAGGCTTGGTTTTTCAAAAAAAAACAACCACACAATAATAAACATGCATAATCAGAAAAAGCAAAATGACAAAAATAAGAGAAAATATCCAACTATTATGGTCATCTTTGCTGCTCCGTCCTCAACTATCCGAATGCAAAATCTGGCACTGCGCAGATCTATTCGGGGTTCGACCTGTCCGGTCAGGTCGCGGGGTTCGGGACAGCGCTCCGATTTTTTTTAGGTTTTGGCTGTCGATTCCTTCATCGAAAATTATCTGTCTGCCTCTGGACTGCTTAAAATCAGCATCTCGTCCGACGTCAGAAACAACCACCACCGCCATCACGATTGATCAAAAATAATTAAAATTACATCAATCCTATGCCTCCGAAGGAGTTCACATATAATCTAGATTCCAAAATTAAAATAATAAGCACGATCAACCCTCATGATTTTAATTACATCCACAGCAACAACAACATCCACGACATGTTCGTGGTTTAAACAACACAATCAAAAACATGCATTGGACCATAATAGTTGGATCTAAGATGCCTGCAAAACCGAGTTAGAACAGATCTATATCTACCGACTATTACACAGCGCATATTTTATTGGACAACATGGACGTATCAATTAATACGTAGATCCAAAGTGGCTCTGATACCAATTGATGGAACTAGGGATTCCCAGGACCCTTCCTTTGGTGTGCGTATTGATCGATAGAAAGTTAAACAGATCTAATACGTGTTCTAACCCTTTATAGGCGAAAACTAGGGTTCACGAATTATACCTGCGGCAGAAAAGAGACAAGTAATTCCTGACAATCTCGAGCGGACGACCCCAAGATCTTCTGCATGTATTCCTTCCTCGAGTTGGATATCGTGTGGGCGACGATCTTCCAACCTTTTCTTCTCCTTGGCAGCCCTCTCTTTCTCTCCTTACGTGAATCACGAATTTAGAGAAAGTTTCAGATTTCTGATCGGTAATATGGCGGCCAGAGAATAGAGGATATATATAGGCTACGGCAGGGACCATGAGGAAAAATTAGGATTAGGCCTCCTAACGGATCTAGATATCCCGTGTTCAGCTCGAACACACAATCCAGGCCTATTAACAATAGCTCGGTCCACTAATGAGCTATTGTTGCACTACCTTCCTAATCCCAAATTATGTTTGTGGGCTCCTTTTATTATATGCTCGTTTGGCTCTCCATGTTAAGATATCTTATGTCCGTCGATCAAATTAAGTTACTAAAACTATATTGATTCGACATCTTTTACCCTTAAGTTGTACCGCTCAACTTTATTTGTCATGTCGGATATAATCCACCTGCAGGATTTATATGACAATCCTTATGAGCTCCGTAAGGAGACATCATCAACCCGATGTATCGGGACATGGATTCCATTTATAATCAACAACCCATCATACATACAATATTATTACCCAATTCAAAGAGGTTGTTGATCCATAATGAATCTCATTCTTTTATGAGTCAAAATAATACACACTGTATATACATGTCCGTTATTATACCCGGGTTAAGAGCACAAGCATCCATAATAACAGAGGTGTTTGTTCTCTTATGTAGTCAGTACAAAGAGAACAACCTCAAGTGGTCCTGTTCAATACACACAAAGTGTACTAGTGTAAACCTATAGTCAAGATAGACTTATACCAGATTACACTACAACCTTTCCAATAGATTGTCCAAGTCCATCTAGGTTGTAACTATTTATATACTCCATAGGGAACTGATAATATGATCTTCTGTGTGACACCACACACCATATTATCTACAATATAGAATATCAGACATTTGCATTAACACTTGCAACAAATACAATATGCAAACATTTGCCCATATGATTCTCATTTAAAATTTAAGGAAATAAGGTTACTAATAAAGTGATGCTTTTAGTATATAACCCTAACATCTGTAACATTTTATTTGATTTGGCGGTTAAGTCTTTTAGGGTCAGCTGCCTCGAAGCTACGCTCGATAATTGTGGATCATTAACGAAGGATAGTTACTATGAATCATGCTATATTATTTCGGAGCCAAATCACATTCCGACGATTTCTATGCGACTACCAAAATTTGGATAAAACTATTTCTATTTGTGCAACTGAGGCACAACTATCCTCCGAGGAAAGTCATGCACTACCGTTGATGATTCCAAAATTCAGAAAATATTTACTCGTACTAAGTTCGAGTCTATCTACCAACGGTCAACACCCGAGATGCTATACGCATCGAAACAATCGTCGATGACTTTCTAGTCTCATCCTGTGTAATGCCTGTGTTCGTATTTCGTATTCTTGGAATACGTGTACGTATTTATTCTTGTATTGCATGATTTTTCTTGCTTAATTTCCTTCTTGGCTTTTATTCCTGATTTGGGTTGGTTGGTTCGGTCTGGGATTGCTCTTGGTTCATCATGAACCAAGGGGTGAACCTCCTACCTACCACCACCAACCCCTTTATTAATGCACTCTCTTATTTCTCTCTCTTCATTCATCATCATCTTCCTTCACCATTAAATTTCTCACCAACCTGTGAGTAAGAGGGAGAGAGAGAGAGAGCTAGGCAAGTGCATCTTGCTTCATGGAGGAACTCCAAATTTTATTGTTTCATTCTCTTTTTCACTGCATTCTAAAGCACTTTAGTACTTGACATTTTTAATTTCCATGGCTAGATTCTTGTAGATCTAAGTTTATTTCATTTTCAGATTTCTTGGATTTTGATCTACTTAATCTTGTTATTTCTATGTTTTGATGATTCCATGTTGTAGAGAATCTCGTTCTACCCCATTTTGACCTAAGGAAGTTCGGATTTAGGCTCCGGATGATGGAGTTATGGAGCTTGAGGACTTGGCTCTCATGGTGTTCTTCTTCTCTGAAATTTTGGAGAAGATGAACAGTGCTTGACTTGACAGCATGAATATTCACGCGGCAAGTATTCTATCCAGCCGCATGACTGGAAGATCTTGAGCCGCATGAGAGTCGGACTCACTTAGCCGCATGACTCGCCCTAATTCCCAGCCGCATAAGTTTTGAATTTCCTGAGCCGCATGGGCTCATTCTCCATTGGCCGCACATGTGCCCATCTCCTTGAGCCGTATGAACTCTAACACTTGTGGACCGCATAGGCCCTGATCCTTCAGCCGCATGAGCACTCTTCCATTCTGAGCCGCATAGACTCCAATGCTCCTGGCCGTATAGGCTCGGTTTTCCTTCAGCCGCATGCGCCCCTTGCCCTTGCAGTCGCACATGCGCCCACCACATCGAGCCGTATGGAACTCCACTTGCCCGGTCGTATATACCTGAGTGTTAGCCAGCCGCATGAGTCCGAGTCCTTCCTGGCCGCATGGACTTCCAGCAACCCTGAGCCGCATGCGCCTTGGGCTTTTCTCTAGCCGCATGAAGCCGCGCGCCTGCTCCATGTTGAACCCAAACCCTTGGCCGCATGGAACCACTGATTTAGCCGCATGGGCTCTTTTCTTCTAGCCGCATGAGTCTACCCTTTCCGGACCGCATATGCTTTAACCGCGTGGCTCTTCTATAGCCCTGGATATTGATATTTTATTAGATATTTTACGTCCATTTTATATCCTTACGCCTTTTGTTCTGAACTTGAAAATCATGAATTCATTTGTATGTTTGGAATTGATAATTGAACACGACGTGATAGTGACCCGTAGTGGTGCACTCCTGACATGATAACCTGGCATGACCTGATAGTGGCCCGTCGTGGCGCACTCCTGACTAGTACACTTGACATGATAACCTGACATTATTTCTCGAATAGCTGTTGCGACGGCTACCTGACATGACATGACCTGTATAATTGATCCTGACACCGTGGGCGATTGTGCTTGTACAAATAATCCAGTCCTGTCTTGCATCATGTCTAAGAGGGGACTCCTGAGTACCACGGTCAGGAGTACCTACTGAAATGGACTAAGGTTAATGACTAGTATAATTCACTAGACATGAAGAGATGTTCCCCAGTTACAGGCGATCCCGTTATCCCGGCCGCAAATGTTTGGACTTGTAGCCTGCCGACGAGTAGGGCACATTTCCAGCCCACTGTCATGTGGGGCACTCTTGATTGTCACTTAAATAATTGAACTCTATTGTCACTCTAATGCATTGTATTCTCGAGATTGTCACTATAATGATTGCCTGGATAACCTGGATAGCTGCAGGGCCTGTGACTACTTGGAGCATCTCATTGCATCTTGCTAGTAATTAGGATTGTGATAACCTTAGTTAGTTAAAGTAGAAAGCCGTAGGCAATGATTGGCCGTGATTGCTTGGATGGAGTCTAGTCCAGTATAGTATTGTCTTGAATTGATTAATTGTAAGATTGTACCAGAATGATTGAATGATTGTCACTCCAGATTGTCACTATAATGATTGTCACCAGATTGTCTTGTACTCTCCAGATTGTCACCATAATGATTGTCACTCCAGAATGTCACTTGACCTGATTTCTTATATTTATCTTGCCGATAAATGGTGAGAGAAACCAAGTTCCGTTCAGACGAAGGGTTACAACCCCGGTCCTTGTTTGGTTTACGGGTTGTAACCTGGCTATCTGAATAGTCCCATGGTTATCTCATCGTATATCATCCTGTCATGCTTTCTTTCCATATGTCCTGTTTTTTAGTGATTTTATACAAGATTGTCTTTTATAATTACCCATCATGCTTTTTCTTAAACTACTGCCTTTTATTATGTAATTTTACTCTTGTGCTAATTGCTGGTTTTAGTTCTTAAGTGAAGCCTCCTTTGTGGCACTTGCTCTTTCTGGGGTCTGACCCAGCTGGTTTTGTATGGCCAGATACCGGAGCAACACCAAAGGATCTCCCTGCATTTCAGCCCGATGGTGGTCACCAGGCGTAACCAGGACAACGGGTGGGTTTATTTTTGCTCTCCCACTATATTGTAAAATTATTCTTTTGAGGCGTTTAGCCGCCGAGTAAGTGTTAGCTCGTTTGCAACTTTATTTACTGTCTGCCTACGGGCTGTAAGCATGATTGGCAACTCGAGGTTGATTATGTATGACTTAAACTCTTGCTAGTCCTTATATTTTGTACGACTAGCTTCATGATCATCTGGATATATAATGTTTGGGACGCCTTACAATTGTATATTTGGTGATCTGATATCTTGTGATTATTATTAGTTGGTTGAGATTGAGACAATAGGCTATTTTATGACCTTAAGAGACTGATGGATTGTAGTGAAACCCTCACATATCCAGACAGCCGTGACCGTATAGCGGGGTAGATTCTATTCCGTTATACGTAGCTGGCTATGTCTGCCCCCGCTCTCCAGTATTCTGGTTCTGGGGCGTGACATGGATTAAGTGGTAGCCCATGCAGGTCTTGTTAATCAAAATGCGTGAGGGTTTACCGAATAGATGTCTCAATCAGCACTCGCCCTTGATCTCTGCTCGTATTCTCTTGATTCCTGAAATTCTTGTCCTGATCACATGCTTGTAATCGTTGATCTGTCCTGGTCCTTCCTTATTGTTCCCATGTCGTCTTCTTCAGCGGCATTGAACCTGGACCTGCCGATCAGCAAGGCAGATCACCTCCCGTGGACCAGCAGCAACCAGAAGATCAGGCCCAGCACTCAGCAGCAGCCTCCCGAGCCGTGCCTCTTGGAGAACCAGTACCGCCAGTTCAGCCCGTCCAGTCAGAGGATGGAGGCTTGGTAGTTATTGGATCTAGCCCGCAGTTGTTGGGCCGCAGATTGGCCACACCTGTCCCTTGGGCAATGTTCAGCGAAAACGCAAGGCGTTGGGATTGTGTTTATTGTGTGGAGCACCGGATCATAGGGTAGGGTCCTGCCCTTTTAGAGTTGATTCAGGATCGACAGTATCTAGTCCTTCGGTTAGGGGACCAGCACCAGCACCAGCTCCAGTTCACCAGTAACAGCAGTTCCCGTTCCCGAGGCCATTGTCGACTCAGGCCCAGACTTTCCAGCAACAGAACCCGCGGCAGTTTGCCCTAGCCCAGGCTCAGGTTCAGAATCGACCGAGAGGTATATGTGTCCTCTCATCTTGCTTTTCTACCGTCATTATGCGGGGTACATGACGTATTTCATGTATCCTAATTACAACGGTACATCCCGGGTCCGAGCTATTTTCTAGATCATTCGAAAAGGTTGGTACCAATAGCCTTTAACCTTTTCGTATGAGGAGAGGCCCGTGTCCCTGTTTGACCAAAGAGAGAGACCTCAAGCGCAAGACTATCAGTTTAGTTCGTGTTGCTTGAGTTCATCACTCTTTGGGAGAGTCAAACGTGGGAGTGTGAGGATGATATCCGATCATGTTATCCCGACTTGTTTGACTCGTGAGGTATAATGTCTTCTTATGCCTCATGCCTTCGATTCCTTGCTTGAATGAGTGATTGTCTGCCTAGTTATAGCTTGCATGTGATTAATGTAGCTTGTCATTGCTCCTCTAGCCTCTTGATTAAATTCCGAGGACGGAATTCTTTTAAGGTGGGTAGAGTTGTAATGCCTGTGTTCGTATTTCGTATTCTTGGAATACGTGTACGTATTTATTCTTGTATTGCATGATTTTTCTTGCTTAATTTCCTTCTTGGCTTGGTTTATTCCTGATTTGGGTTGGTTGGTTCGGTCTGGGATTGCTCTTGGTTCATCATGAACCAAGGGGTGAACCTCCTACCTACCACCACCAACCCCATTATTAATGCACTCTCTCATTTCTCTCTCTTCATTCATCATCATCTTCCTTCACCATTAAATTTCTCACCAACCTGTGAGTAAGAGGAAGAGAGAGCTAGGCAAGTGCATCTTGCTTCATGGAGGAACTCCAAATTTTATTGCTTCATTCTCTTCCTCACTGCATTCTAAAGCACTTTAGTACTTGACATTTTTAATTTCCATGGCTAGATTCTTGTAGATCTAAGTTTATTTCATTTTCGGATTTCTTGGGTTTTGATCTACTTAATCTTGTTATTTCTATGTTTTGATGATTCTATGTTGTAGAGAATCTCGTTCTACCCCATTTTGACCTAAGAAAGTTCGGATTTAGGCTCCGAATGATGGAGTTATGGAGCTTGAGGACTTGGCTCTCATGGTGTTCTTCTTCTCTGAAATTTTGGAGAAGATGAACAGTGCTTGACTTGACCGCATGAATATTCACGCGGCAAGTATTCTATCCAGCCGCATGACTGGAAGTTCTTGAGCCGCATGAGAGTCGGACTCACTTAGCCGCATGACTCGCCCTAATTCCCAGCCGCATAAGTTCTGAATTTCCTGAGCCGCACGGGCTCATTCCCCATCGGCCGCATATGTGCCCATCTCCTTGAGCCGCATGAACTCTAACACTTGTGGACCGCATAGGCCCTGATCCTTCAGCCGCATGAGCACTCTTCCCTTCTGAGCCGCATAGACTCCAATGCTCCTGGCCGCATAGGCTCAGTTTTCCTTCAGCCGCATGTGCCCCTTGCCCTTGCAGTCGCACATGCGCCCACCACATCGAGCCGCATGGAACTCCACTTGCCCGGTCGTATATACCTGAGTGTTAGCCAGCCGCATGAGTCCCAGTCCTTCCTGGCCGCATGGACTTCCAGCAACCCTGAGCCGCATGCGCCTTGGGCTTTTCTCTAGCCGTATGAAGCCGCACGCCTGCTCCATGTTGAACCCAAACCCTTGGCCGCATGGAACCACTGATTTAGCCGCATGGGCTCTTTTCTTCTAGCCGCATGAGTCTACCCTTTCCGGACCGCATATGCTTTAACCGCGTGGCTCTTCTATAGCCCTGGATATTGATATTTTATTAGATATTTTACGTCCATTTTATATCCTTACGCCTTTTGTTCTGAACTTGAAAATCATGAATTCATTTGTATGTTTGGAATTGATAATTGAACACGACGTGATAGTGACCCGTAGTGGTGCACTCCTGACATGATAACCTGGCATGACCTGATAGTGGCCCGTCGTGGCGCACTCCTGACTAGTACACTTGACATGATAACCTGACATTATTTCTCGAATAGCTGTTGCGACGGCTACCTGACATGACATGACCTGTATAATTAATCCTGACACCGTGGGCGATTGTGCTTGTACAAATAATCCAGTCCTATTTTGCATCATGTCTAGGAGGGGACTCCTGAGTACCACGGTCAGGAGTACCTACTGAAATGGACTAAGGTTAATGACTAGTATAATTCACTAGACATGAAGAGATGTTCTCCAGTTACAGGCGATCCCGTTATCCCGGCCGTAAATGTTTGGACTTGTAGCCTGCCGACGAGTAGGGCACATTTCCAGTCCACTGTCATGTGGGGCACTCTTGATTGTCACTTAAATAATTGAACTCTATTGTCACTCTAATGCATTGTATTCTCGAGATTGTCAATATAATGATTGCCTGGATAACCTGGATAGCTGCAGGGCCTGTGATTACTTGGAGCATCTCATTGCATCTTGCTAGTAATTAGGATTGTGATAACCTTAGTTAGTTAAAGTAGAAAGCCGTAGGCAATGATTGGCCGTGATTGCTTGGATGGAGTCTAGTCCAGTATAGTATTGTCTTGAATTGATTAATTATAAGATTGTACCAGAATGATTGAATGATTGTCACTCCAGATTGTCACTATAATGATTGTCACCAGATTGTCTTATACTCTCTAGATTGTCACCATAATGATTGTCACTCCAGAATGTCACTTGACCTGATTTCTTATATTTATCTTGCCGATAAATGGTGAGAGAAACCAAGTTCCGTTCAGACGAAGGGTTACAACCCCGGTCCTTGTTTGGTTTACGGGTTGTAACCTGGCTATCTGAATAGTCCCATGGTTATCTCATCGTATATCATCCTGTCATGCTTTCTTTCCATATGTCCTGTCTTTTAGTGATTCTATACAAGATTGTCTTTTATAATTACCCATCATGCTTTTTCTTAAACTACTACCTTTTATTATGTAATTTTACTCTTGTGCTAATTGCTGGTTTTAGTTCTTAAGTGAAGCCTCCTTTGTGGCACTTGCTCTTTCTGGGGTCTGACCCAGCTGGTTTTGTATGGCCAGATACCGGAGCAGCACCAAAGGATCTCCCTGCATTTCAGCCCGATGGTGGTCACCAGGCGTAACCAGGGCAACGAGTGAGTTTATTTTTGCTCTCCCACTCTATTGTAAAATTATTCTTTTGAGGCGTTTAGCCGCCGAGCAAGTATTAGCTCGTTTGCAACTTTATTTACTGTCTGCCTACGGGCTTTAAGCATGATTGGCAACTCGAGGTTGATCATGTATGACTTAAACTCTTGCTAGTCCTTACATTTTGTACGACTAGCTTCATGATCATCTGGATATGTAATGTTTGGGATGCCTTACAATTGTATATTTGGTGATCTGATATCTTGTGATTATTATTAGTTGGTTGAGATTGAGACAATAGGCTATTTTATGACCTTAAGAGACTGATGGATTGTATTGAAACCCTCACATATCCAGACAGCCGTGACCGTATAGCGGGGTGGATTCCATTTCTTTATACGTAGCTGGCTATGTCTGCCCCCGCTCTCCAGTATTCTGGTTCTGGGGCGTGATATCCTGATCAATCACAAAGTTTACAATCAACCAGTTCGATATTCTCGTATTACTATTTCTAAAATCTCGATATCGTAGGCTCGCCCCATTTTGTATTCTTATGTTGTGCTTACATTTTTTGCGTATCGATTTTAGTAGGTCATATCATTTTTGATAGCACGAGGGTCAACTTTGAATCTGCATCAACGTTAACTTTAGTTCGTATTGCGTACATCCAAGTTCACTACAAACTTTTTCATACGCATCAACTTATTTTTCGATTCGTCGCATCCCGCTATACTTTGATCGCGTAACCGAGTTACCGATTATTCAACATCGAACCCTCGAGTTATACGATCATGCTTTCTAAGTTTTGCGTGTATCTGTCATACTCAATTGACTTTTATCGCAACGTAGCCAACTATCTCTTAGGTACTATTTATCCTCATCAACCAACTCTTCACCGAAGTTGCACGTCGTGCGATCCGATTACAATTCGCGTCGCCCAATATTTCTATCGAGATTGCAAGTCGTGTGATACGATTATAACGTTGAGTTTTCTATTTCGCCAATCCGATAATTATCTCGAAACAAAACCGTTTCGTTAGTCTCGGTCATCCGACCGACTTATAAATTTCCGTTCGACGTATCATTCATTGATACGACTCCTCGTCCTATCATTCCAACAAATTATCGAAGAATACTTGCATCAACATACCGTCATACAAATTTTTAATCGAGTCTCGGTACTCTCCCGTCCGTTGCAGACAAACCTTCTACAAATTACGCAATGTGTCGATGGAATCCATCGCACAAATGGTATTACATATACCACTCAGAATCGAGCCATCCATCGCATACGTGGTATATCATATACCATTCGAAAATTAAGTTATTTGCCTCGCATCATACTCAGTATGAACCAACTGTTTATTCAAACTTACGATTTCTGCAGTGATCATACCGATCACAACCGTTTTGATTAATCAATATTCGACACAACTCGGCGAATATTTTTAATTGCTAATACAAGTTCGGTGCGCAACCGAACTGATTTGTTTCTATCGATTTATGATTTTAGTTCCTTCCATTGCACCTTGTGTAACAATTTATTTTCGACATTCGTTGGACCTCGTACAACAATTTATTCCCGACATCCGAAGCCAATACTCGAATCCGTTCAACACATTCTATATCAACTTTCATTTTCCTTACAACGCATCATTCATAATTTGACTTATTGCAGTTAATACAGCAACATTCCACAACTTTTATTATATCGATGCAGCCAATATTTTTTATATCGACTGTTGTATTGAAACAACAAATATCTCCACTCACGACTTGTTGCACTTGCAGCAACAAATATTTTATGGCTCATTGCACTTGATGCAACAAATATTTCATGACTTTTTTAGCGAACATCTTATAATTTCCAAAACACATGCAACAAAATTACATGACTTGTATTAGCCTTATTGTATGGAACATCCAGTACGACATCGAGTAGACTCAAGAATGATTTGATTGGTGGTGGACAACTCTTCGAAATTGAAATGAAGTAAGGCATCCTGAAGAAATTGAGCCTAGCGCTCTGATACCAATTTGTCAACACCCCGACCCAAAAAATTGCTCATTCTCGTATCGATTTATCCGAATCGTTCGTCCTCACTGGGACGTAATGTCCCACGAGTCTGGATTTGCACTCGTACAAGGCAATATGATAAGTTCTCAATTGGTTATCTTTGATATTGTATTTAGCAGCGGAAGAAACAGAGTATACGAAACAATTCTCTTTATTCAATAAATGAACTGAGGTTACAAAGGCTTTCAATAGCCCAACTGAATTTGCCAGATTGGCTACAATACTCAGGTTCTCTCTTGCCCATAAAGGATTTTATCGTTACATACATCATGTCTTCTATATCTCGTTCGCATCATGCATCCTATTGCAAGTTCGAGCGTCAATACGGTCGCACGCCCTAATACGCTACGACAATCCATGCCTCAGTGTATTCAAGCGAAGCTCCGCCATGAGCAGACCATTCCCTGAACTTGCGAGCAAACTAGTGAAAGATTAGTATTTTCATCCTCGTTGTACTGATCAAAGACCCCCTTTACCTAAACCGACATTAAGTAGATGTATTGAATCAGGCATCATACAATTTAGTGATCTTTCTATCCTTGCCTTAGGATCAGTTCATGGCATATTCGAAAGCAGGTACAACATGTTATCATGGCAAGCATGATATTTGATTCTCATAAGCAAGCAGGCAACCAATAGCAATCTCGTGTTGTTTCGTGACTTCTTACCAACATCGATGCACTTGTCCTTCCACTGACGCAAGGTGAATACACCTTATTCCTTTTCTGTCATGTTATAAGTGCTCTGTGCAGGATCTCTGTGTTCCCGCACTTTCGACCAACCGTTCCTTAACTATATGAAGGTCGTTGGCGTATTCGCGCCAGAATGGACTAAAATTGTTTCTCTTTTCTTTTCTTTTCTTTTTTTCTCAAATTGGGTAGCCCGATGCCTCACGGGATGGGTTTCTATCCCAATAACCGACGGCTTACCGTTTCATACCAATCATTGTGGCTTTCATATCAATAACTGGTCACTAATCGTCTTAGAGATGTGTGTCCATTAAAGTTTAACATCCCCTCTTAGGCCGAACGCTCTCGATGCCCGGGCTAATAACTCGTTCGAGGGAATATCCGTGTACGGGATATTATCTCCAATCTATTTCATAAGTCCATTCGACCATGCAACGCACATTTTATTCAAACAACCAAACATAGTGTTGAGTCTGAGACTCAAACTTCACGTCATATGTTAATTCTCTTGCTGTCAATGTTCTATCTTTCTATGTTCTTACATTCTGTGTGCGATTTCATTCTTCGTTTTAATGTTCAATGGTACCATGCCTCAACTCAATATTCGTCAAACGAACGACCCGAAGGTCCTGAATATTTCTAAGGTACCGTGCTACATTCGACAGTTTTGTCACATTTATGCCATAACTGTTCTCTTCGTAACGAAGCCATCTTTTATGATTCTCATGCACGTACGTACACTTTAACACAATTGTTCTCTATTCTTCGAGTTATGCATGTGATGCACGTCTCGATACCATATTTCTATGTTCTATGCCTTAGTGTTCAATATTCATGGCTCGTGCACTAGGGCACTCGTCTCAATTGTCTTTCAATGTGCTAGCCTTCTAACTCGTATGCGGGGGCACGAATGATTTGTGTACTGAGGCACTCGTCGATAAAGTTATCCCATGTTCTTATGGCTTGCGCACCAAGGCACTCGCCTTTACGATAATCAATGTTCAATAGTGACTCGTACATTTGATGTACGTTTTATTTCAATTATTCTATCTAGTGTTCGACACGCACTATGTTCATCTCTCGGTCAGCCATGCCCGTTGTCTCGATAGGTTAACTTAGCATACAACTGTACATTTTACTTAGGCATGAAAGAGTAGCAAAGAATGGTCAAAGTTCTCCCACCTGAAGTCGATATGCCTTGTCGTTTTGTCGAACCGATACGGCTCGATTTCATAACTTTGTTGCATGGCCAACTCTTCTGACTTGGCCATTCGAACACTCCATGCTACGTTGAATTATCCAAGCAATTTGGCCTACCGTGCCTATGCTTCAGTCCGTGGCAACGCGACGATTTGGTTTTGCGAACACTATTGCAAATAAGGCAAAATGTCGACCTTTTATATTTCAGCATAAACGTATAGCCTGCACATGAAACCAACTAAAATTCAATACATGTCCGAATCGGACTAATGCCTTATGTCGATTCGATTCATTGGTTTTTCGAACCAATTCGATCTAGGGCTAACTTAACACTTGTATCGAACTTATATGATGCATTCCTCGGGTCAACATAACTCTTGTATCGATTCGCATCGATACTTAATCGGGTCAACGCAACTCTTCGTGTCAACGACTCAACATAATGCACCGTGCGGAGTGGGACATTACAGATTTTGCTGGATACCAAGATATCAGGAGATCCACATTAAGTTATGTTTACCTATTGACTGGTGGAGATAAATCTTGGTTGAGTGTCAAACAAACGCTCATAAATTCTTCCACTTTAATTTGGCTTAAGTATTTAGATAACACAACACATTTAATTTTACATATGTGGTCCATAATTATTGGATAATTCCAACAATTTGAACTCATATTTCAAAGATGATGGCAGTTCTGAATCACATTTTTTAGAGTGGTGGAGATATATGAAAAGTATTATCATATACTTTTTGGTTTAGCACGTGATCTTCTAATGGTCCCGATATCCAACATTGAGATCTTCTTTTTGTGTAGGTTCATAAATGCTAACCAAAAAAAGAAGAATGTTACTAGAACTTTTGAAAGTATGTATTTGCATGTAATATTGGGTTCGTGCAGAATAGCAATTGCAGCATTTAAGAGATGAAAATATCGACATTCGTAATTGGACTTTCAAGCTCTTCGTATAGATGACACTATAGAAGCTAAGCCTTGAAGACTAAGATCAATTTTTATGAAGATCGAAAATTTGAAGATATTGAAGTCCGTCATCAAAATGAAAGGAAGCTGGAAGCATGATGTAGTTGATTTTGAAGATAGAAGACTAAAGACTAAATTGAATTATGATTTTCTTTTTGAACGTCTCTCTCTCTCTCTCTCTCTCTCTCTATTTCTCTCTCTCTCTCTCTCTCTTTTCTTTTTTCATGAATAATGATTTTTTTTAAAATAGTAATCGACTAACCTACGGACGGGTCCAGATTCAACCCGGATCGATTCTATCTGGACCATAAATTCAGGCTGAATTTAAATATTTCAGTCAAATTGGGTCCGACATATACCGTATACTTTGGCCATGCTTAGTCCGGCACGGACCGAACCTAGTTCAACCCGGTCCAAGCCAACCCTAACCAGATCCTGAACAACTTAAAGGTTGCTTAAGAGAGGTAGGTTAGACCTTGGCCAATCAAAGGTGGAAGAAGAAAGTAGGACAAGTCATGGACAGTCACTCACTTATATGTTATATCCGGAAGCATGCCTTTCTTTCAATTTTCAATTTTAGCATATACTTTCTCAACAGTTTGTCGTCCTTGCCATTATAACACATAGGCTACGAGAATACCATATTTAGACCTAATTAGATTTTGGGTATTGAGTTTGTCCATTTTAACATTGGATATTCGAACTTTTTAGTGACACAGTAATGAAATTGGACTTTCAGTGATAAAATTAGTCCTAATGACCAATGTTTGTCACTAAAATGTGTCACTAAAAAGTTCGAGTACCTAAAGTCTAATATTGACAAATCCAATATCCAAAGACTAATTAGGTCCTAAACCTGATACCCTTATAAAAATAATACCAAGCAAATCTGGGTGTTATGAAGAAAAATAATGGGGGAAGGGTTACTAGCATCTGAAATCTTGATTGAGAGACAAATGTAAGCTGTAATTAACTTTGTGAGTCAAATAGTAACTTCTTATATTATAATTAAGGATTATTTTGTATAAAGGTACCAAGTTTATGATCTTATTAGACTTTGGGTAATGAGTTTGTCCGTTTTAGACTTTGGATACTCGAACTTGTTAGTTCCATATTTTAGTGACAAAAATTCGTCATTAAAAGACTCATTTCGTTACTGAACGCCCAATTTTGTCACTAAAATGTGTCACAAAAACAAATTGAGTATCTAAATTCTAAAATGGACAAATCCAGTACCAAAAGTCTAATTAGATACTAAACCTGGTACCCTTATACAAAATAATGCTATAATTAACAATAACTAGCAGTCGTATGCGTGTTTAATATCTATAGTTTATGCTAATTTATTGCATAATCATTTTGTAGGAAATTTTGTATAATATGTTATTTATAATTATTTGAAATATTTTTTTACATTTTATCAACTTGTATTATACTATTTTTTCTGAAGTAAAATATTCGCAATAAAATAATTTTTTAGTGAAGGTAATATTTATAATTAATTGGTATTTATATAAATTATATCTATACTACTATTTAATAAAAATAATTATAGGCTTCACTGTGAAAGTTTTTAATCCAAAAATGACATTACTTATGTTTACTATTAAAATTATCTATTAAATTTTACATGGCGAGTTAGTTGATTACACACACACACACACACACATATATATATATATAATATTTTATATATAACGGCATGGTAGTTTGCTCTTCCCAATTAGTAAAAAATTAAATAACTTTGCTCTTCTTACTTAGCAAAATCTTTAAAAAAAACTAGTTTGGTATTTAAAATGCGTGCAACGCACATGCATGTATACTAGTTTTTATAAATTAAATTTTTTTTTTGACTTATCCCCCACTTGATTTACCATGTTTCAGGGTGCACCCCACAGTTTTATAAAAATGTACAACACCCCCACTTTATTTTTTGACCAAAATGCCCCTCTCATTATCTTCTTTCTCTTTCCTCTGACCCTTCCCCGCCCACGCACAGGAAGGATGCCACCGCCCGTGGTCACCGCCCCCGCTCCCTTTCCCTCTCCTCACCGTACGCTCCTCGCCCTCCCCGCCTCCGCTGCCGCTCCCGGCCACCGCCCCCGCTCCCCTCCCCCTACATGCCGTCGCTGCCACTGCTTCCGCCGCCGTCGTCGTTCTCGGCCACCGCCTTCGTTTTCCTCGCCGTGCTTGTCGCCGTCGTCGCTGCTTGCTGTCACGGCTGCTCGTCGCTATTTGTTGCCACGGCTGCTGCTGCTGCAGGGGGCGGTGGCTGGGGGGGTGTAGTAGAAAGGGGGGAGGAGAAGTGAGCGGCGAAGAAGGGGCGGTGGCGGGGAGCGCCGACGGCCCGCCCGTGGGGCGGGGGGAGGGGATAGGGAGGGGATGGGGTGAGGGGGAGAGGAAAGAGGAAGAAGACATAGGCATTTTGGCCCCAATTTTTTTTTGATGGATTCCGTACAAATTGTGGGGGGGGGGGGAGGTGCTGTACATTTTTGCAAAACTGTGTGGTGCACCCTGAAATATGGTAAATCAAGTGGAGGATAAGTCAAAATATGTAATGATTAGAAGAGTTATGATAATTGATAGTAAGTATTTATTAATGTAGTGTGTATTAATAACGGTAGCGAACATAATGATGATTGTTGTTATAATTTAGAGGAGAACATGATAGATATGTAGGAAAAGAGTATTTCTTCATATGTCAAACACTCAACTAGAATGGTCCTTTTATAGGCCTACAATAGAATGTCAAAGGCTATAAGTTACATATGTTATGAAACCAAGGGACATGAGTTACATAAGTTGTGGAAGACCATGGGACATCCATATTTACAACACTTCCGCTTGGATGTCCAATGGAATATGTCTCTTTAAAACCTTGCCAAGAAAAACCCAATGGGATAAAAACTTGGACGAAAGAAAAAGATTAAATATTCATATAAAATGCATAAGCGTAATAAACTGCCTCGTTAAAATCTTGGCAAGAAAACCAAGTGGGATAAAAACTTAGTCGAAGAAAAAAGAGTACATTGTGAGAATTATTGATCACCCTCCCCTGATACTGGCAAGAGATCCTTTAGTTGACGCATCCCAATATTCTTAATCATCTTTCTGAATGTTGTGGTTGGCAATGCTTTAGTGAATAAATCTGTAAAATTATTACTCGATTGTATCTGCCAAACATCAATGTCACTATTCTTCTGTAGCTCGTGAGTGTAGAAATCTTTTGGTGATATATGCTTCGTTCTGTCACCTTTGATATAGCCATTTCTGATTTGTGTAATACAAGCAGTATTATCTTTATACAATATCGTCGAAGTATTTTTGTTGAAGATAACCCACATGATTCTCGGATATGATCAACCCTCGTTCTCAACCATATGCATTCTCGACTTGCTTCAAGCAATGCTAGAATTTCTGAGTGATTAGAAGAAGTAGCTACTGTAAACCCCCAAAAATTTTCCTAATATTTTACTATCTTTTTTTTATTTAATTTAAACATTTTTCTTCAAGAACTAAATACCTTTGTATTGTTACATGAATTTGTGTAGCTAGTAGCCACTACATTTTCTTAATAAGTATGTAAACTGGGACTATAGGGTTACTAAAATATTTGTGGAAAATATTTATGTATTTTTAGGGAATTATAGATTTTTAGAAACTATTTTGAGAGGTATATATATACATGACTATATATATATATATATATATATATATATATATATATATATATATATATATATATATATATATATATATATATATATATATATATATATATATATTTTTTTTTTTTTTTTTTTATTTTTTTTTTTATATATATATATATATATATATATATATAGTCATGTATATATATACCTCGAATGACACATGAATAGAATATTTTCCAATATGTTGTTATCAATCTATGTTAAACAATTTTATTGATATTAGAAATATTTGTATTTTGCTTATTTGAGCTAACATATAGATATATATACCTAAGTATATATATTATATACAGTATATAAAATTAGACAGAAGAGAAAAGAAAAAGAAAAAGAGTGAATGAATATCTCGCGAGATACACATCTAAGCCCAAACCGACTGTCCCATTCTTCTCTCCCCCGCGTACCAGAACACCTCGAAATAGATTTGAATCAATCAAATCTTTCTTCCAAATCCTTCCCCAATCCAGACCTACCAATCCTCTTCGGATGGGATCAAAAACTGGATTGATTGGTAGGATTTAAACTCAAGTTTAAATCAAAAGTTAGTTTTTCGAAATAAATAGCTACACACGAACGAAACCCAAACTCTCAGAAAATCTTTCTCGTCTACCACCCAACTCGGGACCAGGCGACCCCAGAACCCCCGACAAACACCCGTGCCTCGCCTACAACCGGCCGTCGCCGCCGCAGGCACCTTCGTGGATTGCTGCGACCAAACCGAGCACGGCAACCAGAGTACTACTCTGTGACAAATCGACAATAAGGTACCCATGTTCGTGTCCGAATTTCTCTTCACATGCTTAACTAAATTACGAGATGTCAATTCCTATGGATAAACAACCTATACATCTATAAACCCTGTCAATTAGTTTGCTTAGGATCGGATTCAATTCGACAAAAATTTGAATAAGAAATCGACAAAAAACCAGTGCACATACCCTCTGTTACGACAGTTTTGATGTTGTCTTGGAAGGCATATTATGATCTGGATATTAGAAGTTTTCTAAAATTAATTAAGGACAGACCTATACAACATATAGGGCTTCAAAATCCCTTTTTACAGAAGTCAATTTCGACGACTGTGCGCCGAGAAATCGGTCTCCCAATACTGACGGAAAATGTTTTCAAACTATTGAAAATATTAGAAATTTTCCCGATACGGTGTGTGCCCCGACAAACTGGGTAACTTTGTCGCAAACTGTGAGCATCGAAAGACGCGTACGGATGTTGCAAATGTATGGGACTTGGCGGAACTTGATTTCGCTGTGCATACGTGACGAAAGCGAGGCGTATCCGTCGAGATACTCCGTATCGGTTCCTTTGTAAACTAGCCCATAACTTTGTGCACGTTCGTCATCTCAAGATAAACTTATGCCAACAGGACCGTATCATTTTTTTGGTCATGTATGTCAAGTTTGGTCCGATTTTGAGAAGGTCGATCGAAATGCCTTTTTGGCGGGCTAGCGACCCGATCCAACGGATGAATTTGTGCACGGTCCACCAGAATCTAACTTTGGACATACAGTTGTGTTCTTCTCGTCAAACTGGACCCGTAGACATATAGTTTGATGACTTTAGAGACCATAGATACAGACACGCATTTCGGTGTAAAATGGATTCAATGGACATCGTTTTGACCCAAAATTATGATTTTGCCCCTGTGTCCAGAATTGGACTTTTGGGTAGGCATTCTTAGAAATTATTTTTATACCAAATATATTGGTGATGTCTGTTTCAGCATACGAAGACTGTTGTGCGAGTTGGACTTTATATTGAGTGGTTGGTATTATCGGTTCTACTAGCAAAAGACCCCAGACGAGTACATTTGTTGTTTATTTTTGATATTTATTTTTACTATATACTATTGTTAGTCATTTTATACTTGATTCTTGTCTATTTTCATACCTTGTTATATTCTTACCTTTAGCGTCGGAAAGGGGAAGTACCAAAAGATGTGTGATCTGACCGTATACATTGTAGACATCGTAGACATTGTAGACATCATAAATATTGTTTATTTTCTGTAAAGTAGACATCGTAGATATTTTTTATTTCATGTACAGTAGAACTTGTTAAACAAACTAGACCTTGTAGACCTTGTTAAATAATGTAGACCGTATAATTAACTTAGACCTTGTGGTGTAACTGCCCAGACCGATCACATATTAAAAGGTACTTCAAAACACATGGATAGTATTTCTTATGTTTTATATTCCTCATGTCTTGTTACCATTATCATGATTATTTTATCATGTATTTTATGGCTAACCTCTGTTTTATAGTCGTTATCATATATTGGAAGTGCACTCAATGGATTGTACTCGTTCTATTTCTGACTGGAAACCAAAATTTTTCAGGTTAGCCACGACTACGCTTAGCATTTGGAAGACGGGTGTACTTGCAGGCCAAACCTAGAAATTAGCTAGATAGATGAGTTGTAGTCATTTTAATATTTGTAAGAGTTTATATTTTCTGCAAATGTAAAACTTGTGAATATTGTAAATCAATTTAATGTTGTGAATAAGTATTAATTTATTGTAATTGTGAGTTGTGGTCTAGACAGCGTTCTACCATCGACTCTGTGGCATAGGCTGGCTTGGACACGCACTCGAATCCCGAAAAGAGGGTACGGGTCGTGACAAGTTTTTATGGTGGCCCATGCAGGTCAGATTTCACAAAATTGTGCGAACTCGTGATAGTACTTAAGTTAGTTGTTCTATTGCGAGCCTGCGACTAGAAAATGCTCATTCACAAGTTAGGGTTAATTTGATTTAAGAGAATGACTAGGACTAGGAGTCCCTTATTCAACTTGACCGTTGGGTAGTTAAGGTTGTTATATAGGTCATGCAATTTAGGTAAGGTGTTATTAAATTTAGATAGCTTGACAGATCCCCATAGATACACTATTGTATTTTAATATGACGATATGACCCAATATGGATAGGCTATTCACTTGGTAAGTTAGGCCTTCCAAGAAATAATGCTCTAACCTTGATAAATTGTTCAATTCTTTTTCTTTTTGCCCTATTTAGGTATCATCCTCATATCATAAGTCTGAACTGCCTATTTATAACGCCCCAGTCCCAAAATACTTAGGACCAAGTACGTAGACATGCCAGCTGCATATATACAAGAAATACTCCAATATGTGGAATCCTAGTATATATACATAAGCTGTAATAAAATAATCACAGGCCAGAACATCAATAAACTATATCTCATCCACAGTAGATACAAAAGATATAATAAAATAAATGAGTGAGTCAAAAGATAGCCGGGTGGACAAATCCACACCAAACAGCAATAAAAATAATCTCAAATAAAGTAGAAGTCCACTAAGAGTCTCAAAGAACAATATGAGTCTAGATATCAGCGGGAGATGCCTCGTCATCAAGGTATGAAGGATCCAGTGCCGAGCCATACTCCTGCGGGAAATCGTCTATACCTGGAGAGATCACCAGGTCCTCAGAGGGACGTAACAAGATACAGAAAGAACATGCCATATGAACTGGATATAAATGCACCATAAAATAAAGATAAAGTAAAGTGTCCAAACCATAACACGGCTCAATATTCCATCATCGAAATAGTAAGATACCCCTACAACCAAACAAGGACAAGGAGTAACATACTATTCTGCGATGTGACATTTTTCCATGCCATGATTGGAACATAAAATTTTATAAGGTCTCCTAACCTTCCTAGTAGACAATTTAGAAGACATATCGATGTATGGGCAGGTGAAGGCTGACTCCCCCAGGACAAGGTAATAACTCACAACACGCACAAATCAAGTACCAATACTATCAGCCGACATAACTCGAGGCTAGCGGCCCACGTGATCCATCAGTCCACATAGCTCGAGGCTAGTGACCCTCGCGACTCGACTACCGTAGTACACAGTTACTACAGTTGTTGGATTTGGGGTAGCGCATATATTTAACTGTCTTCTCCCTTCCAAGGTCACTAACAGAAGGTAGTTCGCTAAGACTAGGTCCATATGCAAAAAAACAAGAAGAAAAAATAACTAAAAGCAAAATAAAGTGAACTAAAAATAGCAAGTAATAGATCCAACTAAGAATAGATAATAAATATACAGTAAATAATTAAATAAAAAAATGTGCATATAATTATAACAGTAAATAAGGCAAGGTATCTGGCCTGAGGGTAGTGCGAGAAGCAGCAAAATCCAACAATCAGAATCGTCAGCACGAAAGTCAAAATCCACAAGGAGCTCCAGATGCTGAAACAAACATCACGAACGTGTTTGGTATAAAAGATATGTCTAGAAAATGCCTGTCCAAAAGTCCAATTCTGGAACAGTGGATAAATCGTAATTTCGGATCAAAACGATGTCCGACGTTGGACTCGTTTTGCACCGAAACGCGTGCCAGTATCTATGGTTTCTAAAGTCATCAAATTATATGTCTACGGATTCAGTTTGAGGAGTGGAACTCAACGGTATGTCCAGTTTTGGATTCCGAGGAGCCGCGTACAAAATCGTCCGTTTGAGTGGGTCGCAGGCCCACCAAAAAGGGGTTCCGATTCGACCTTCTCAGAATCGAACCAAACTTGGCACACAGGACCAAAATTTCAATTTGGACCTGTTTACGCAAGTTTTGTTTCGAATCGACGACTGTACACGAAGTTAGGACAAAGTTTGCAAATTGGCGATACGGGGGTATCTCGACGGATACGGACTGATTTCATCGCGCACACACGACGAAACTGAGTTCCGTCAGTTCCCATACATTGGTAACGTCCATACGCGCCTTTCGATGTGTATAGCGTGCGACCACGTCGTCTGGTTTGTCGGGGCGTACGTCGTATCGGAAAAACTTTTCTAACTTTTACGGTTTTAAAAACAGTTTTTTTCGATTTTTAACAACGAATATCTTTCTGCCTAATAACTGAAAAATAAATCTATCTGAAGCGTTTTAATCCCGTATATGTTGTATTTCATTGTTTCAAATTAGGTGTTTCAAATTAGGTTGTTCGAAATCTTAGTTTTTAGCCTGGGAAACGCCTTCTAAAACAGCCGGGGGTATCTGGCTTGATCTAATTAACAGGTCTTATAGTACTATATATAGTGATTAATAGGAACAAATTGGTTCATCGATTGGCTAAACGACGACGGAGAAAAATGATGACGAACATGGGTACCTGCTGCGGCTGAGAACAGGGCTTGCTCTATTTTTGATCGACCGGGGCGTTCCTTTCGGTTGCAGTCGGCCAACGACGGCCGTCAGAGAGACACAGGTGGCTGGAAGTGGTCGCGTGGGCTTCGGGGTGATGCTGGTGTCGAAGATTTGGGTGGCGATTCCGTGTCGAGGAAGGGTTGCGAAGAACTTTAGGTCCGCCTGTGTTTTTCTCGTTTTTTAACTTAATTTAAACTTGATTTATACAGTTGGTTTTCGAATAGGATTAGTAGGATCTATGGAGAATCTGTTGTACATTTATCTGGGTTTGATTTGAATCAATTTGATTCAAATTCCGCTTAGTTCGGGATCTCCCCTTCCCCGGAATGACGTTTTCCCTGTGCGGGAGAAATTAAGTTACTGTACTCACGAGATTTTCAAAATCTCGTGAGGTAAAGTATATATATTATTATATATATATATATTTTTTTATAAAAGCTATAGATTTAAATATATATATATATATATATATATATATATATATATATATATATATATATATATATATATATATATATATATATATATATATATATATATATATATATATATATATACATATATATTCTTGTAAATCAAAATAAATTTCAAAATAAATTCTAAATTTCCCTAAAAGAATTCCAGGATATATTCATTATTATTATTATTTTTATTTATTTATATATAAAAGTAAAATTTCTTATAGCAATTTTTTGTATTAATCAAAAACTAATTATAAGTTATCTAAAACTATTATATATATATATATATATATATATATATATATATATATATATATATATATATATATATATATATATATATATATATATTTTTTTTTTTTTTTTCTTTTTTTTTACCAAGTTTAGCAATAAAATTCCTAAACTTCTAAAATACATAATATACTCTAGAGGTTTTTGGTACATAATTTGTACCACTTGCCCAGATGTACTCATAGTATAATAATACCCACTATTTATTCAAAATCTCTATCATAATATCTAGCAAAATATTTATATAATAAATACTGTAAATATATATATATATATATATATAATATATATATATATATATATATATATATATATATATATATATATATATATATATATATATATATACTTTTAATAGAATATCCCAAAATTTGAGGGGGCTTACATCCTACCCTACTTATAAAAATTTCGTCCTCGAAATTAAAATAAAACTTAATATCAAAAATAATAATACTATATACGAGAGAAGGGAGGCACGTCAAATGTGCCTCGGCTTTGAAAGGCTGGCAAGGTGGCTATAACGGGATCTAAATTGCCATCATATTCTACAAGGTTGAGTATCCTTTATCCGAGGCTCTACCCAACTTATAGAAGTTGGCTACTTGTAAAAATCGTCGTTATAAGACTCCTAGAAATTTAACCCCAAGGAAAAATGAGAGCATTAGCACTCCTGTCCACAGTCAAGGATCCTAAGGGATGCCTGGATATTGCCACAACGTTTTTGGTCAATAACTTACTTAAAGGAAATTATTACAACTTAACATTGCCTCCCTATGGGTCATGCTTCCAACAAAATGGTAGAAACCTCTTATTTGACTATAACTAGAACGCGTTGGTACAGTGCGATTGGAGTCTCCGCATAACACGGGTAACTAGAGATGGGGTTGAAGAACTTTAGGGGAAGAATAATGCATGGGCAAAGAGGTGAGGGTCTTTAATAAGCGCAGGAACTTTGCTATAGAATTAGAATAGGTAAATGTTTGAACCTTCAAGTCATAATGACTAACATGTGCGGGTTGGTTAAATAGGATCTGTAAGTCTTGAAAATGTGTCTTCCGTAATTTTTGTGTATAAGTAGCACATGGGGTCTCAATTGCGTGCTAAACTAGTGGTATGTGCATAGTGGGCTTCGAGTAGATCATAACCATATATTGGGTCGAAAGGTTTGAGTCGAAATTGGGTCTCCAATTGAAATCGAAAAGTTCATCGGTATTATGGTAAGGGGTATAGTTGGCCCTTTTTGACCCGAAAGTCGCATCATAAAAATAGAGTACAAGGGAACGTGTTTGTGTGGCACATAATATGCCTAGATGAAGGTGGGATCGTCCAGGTCTCGCATGTGAAATTTGTTGGAAGAAAAGACTAAAGTTGTGCTCCAAATTTTAAAGTCACAATATGAGTATCCATAGTGTTGCGGATAGAAGTGGACGTTGTAAACTACATGGTTATTTGCTCGGTTGGAGGAACCGTGTCAAGTCAAAGATTGTTCTTCGAATTTCGGACAATAGTGAAATGATTACCCATGTCATCTTTACGCTTTCACGTAGTGAGGGTTGCCAGGATGACACATGTACCGAGGGTGTTGGATGATTCACTCTTCTATAGCACAAGGCGATTACTGATAGGGTAACAAATTATAAGGTACATCATGTAAGGATCTCTAACTACTAAGTCATAAATCTCTGTAATAAGATTGCTAGACTATATTCAATAGATTTCTAATGGTGTCGAAGGTACTCATATGCATTATCGCTGGTAACTAGTAATTCATATTAAGACAAGTATTATGCTATGCATGTTGACCAAGCTAATGAATGTGTTGTTCTAATGCTAAGCCATGTCTAAAGCAAATAAATGGTATAACTAGAGTAATACCTGCTAAATCCTCCACCTCAGGATGGGTTTCTATCATGGCCATGCTAAATGCTTGTCCATGCCTTTGTCCATTTGCCTCTTATCCATCCTGTCTAACTTGTATAGATTGGTCAGCTAAGTGTGAGCCTCTAGGATAACCTCCATGTGATAGTTGACTGGGTTCTGCTATTGGTCTTGGTGCTATGGGTCCTTGCATCCGCTGTTGTGCTGCCTTTAGTTGTTCTGTACAGTCTTGGGCCTTGTGATGATTGGAGCCACAATCATGCATTATCCTAATCTAAGGCGACAATCCTTCATAACATGACCTTTTCTATGACAGAATCGCCATGTAAGAAGCTCATCAATTGGATAGGGTGATGCTCTTGGGGGTTGTGGTGTCATAGAATGTCTGATTGGTCCACCATGGATAAGGTTACTTGGCCCAATTGCTGGAATATGGCGTCTCTGAGCCTTTTGTACTTCCTTGTTAAGGAGTTCCTGGCTTCTAGCTTCTTCTAATACTACAGCATGAGAAACTCTAGACTGTATGGTGGTATGCTTCTTGAGCTCTGGTGTCAATCCTTGGTAAAATCTTTTGAAACTTTCCTGCTCAGTAGGAATCAGTGTCTCACCGAATCGGCTCAGTCGGCTGAATTCTGCATCGTACTCATCTACGGTCATGTTTCCTTGCTTGAGGTATAGGAACTGATCACAGAGGACATTGCATACATGGATAGGAAAGAACCTCTCATTGAAGAGTTTGTAGAACTCTTCCTAAGTCTGATTGGCTCCCAAGCGTCTTTCTTCGGCTTTCCACCAAGATAGGCATTGTCTTCTAAGAGCAAGTCTACCGCTGTCATCCAATCATTTGTTGGCAACTGGGACGTCCTCAGTATCTTCTCTGTGTTGATAAGCCACGTGGTGACCTCTAGTGGTTTCTCGGTACCTCTGAAGGGCTTAGGGTTCATATCCATGAAGTCCTTGATAGAACCCTCATATGGATGTAGAGCTGGTGCTGGTACCGGTGTTGGAGGTGGGGGCCTAGTTAGTGCTTCCGTCATGCTCTGCCTCATCAGTTCAGCTTATTGCCACAGAGTATGTATTATGGCATACATGAACTGTGTAGTAAGGTTTCCATCCTCTGGTGGTGGAGGCATCTGTGGCCCGCACTGAGGTGGATACTGCCAAGTGGGTAGTGGAGGTGATGGTACATTCTCCTCGGGTGGTACTACGGTAGCCTGCCCAGTCTATATTACTGGTGGCACTTGGGTTTCCTGTTGTACCATTGATGGGGTTATGGTAGTCTGCGGCTGTCCTGGCGAATACGGAGTCACCGGGGTCATTGGAGGATTTTGCTCCTCCTGGATAGACGCATCATCAGAGGTGAGGGCCAAGGTAGAGCTGCGTCCGCTTCGTACATCCATAGGATAACGTTAGAATAGATTCAAACAAGTTACAGGTCAAGCAGTTGAAGGAGAGTTGTCAACGCAGTTGCGGACGAGATTTTGGGGAAACAAGTTAACTATATCTCGTTGAATAATTTTATGAAGGGAGAACCAAGTGCACTAGGTTGATCAGACCATCATGCACCGGTTTTGATAAATAATATGTTAGTGGGGTACCTCCAATAACATATATGTCATGAACAAGCTCAAAAATGAATAGGCTTAAAAATCTAGGCTATAATGGCAGCATTGGTCAAGATGGCAAAACATAAGTACGCGAGATAATGATAAAAGAATGTAAATTTTTTAGTCTTTTAAGAATCAAAGTTCTGTCCGGGTTTCATTCCCATATAGACGTCCTACTGTCTTCTTATCTGAGGCCATGGTTACGGTCAAGGAAGGGTTAGATCGTGAGGCATTCTACCCAACTTATAAGAGTTAAGCTTAGTAACGATGGAACATGTCTACCTAGTACGAGTCGTCGTCCTAACCTCTACCAAGCATGATTATGAAGGGTTAGATATTAGGCAGTACAGGAAATCAGAGAGAGTTCGAAAAGTTTGGGGGTCAAAGGAGGGAATAATCATGGATGAGATACTATTCCTATTCCTATATGCAGGCTTGTTGGGCACAGTCATGTAACCCAACAATATTTTTTGACCAGCATGGGCCACCATAAAAACATGTAACGCTCCAGTACCAAAATACTTAGGACCAAGTACGTAGACATGCCAGCTGCATATATACAAGGAATACTCCAATATGTCTAATCCTAGTATATATACATAAGCTGTAATAAAATAATCACAGGCCAGAACATCAATAAACTATATCTCATCTACAGTAGATACAAAAGATATAAGAAGTCCAAATAAAATAAATGAGTGAGTCAAAAGATAGCCGGATGGACATGCCCATACCAAACAGCTATAAAAATAATCTCAAATAAAGTAGAAGTCCACTAAGAGTCTCAAAGAACAACATGTGTCTAGATATCAGCGGGAGACGCCTCGTCATCAAGGTATGAAGGATCCAGTGCCGAGCCATACTCCTGCGGGAAATCGTCTATACCTGGAGAGATCACCAGGTCCTCAGGGGGACGTAACAAGATACAGGAAGAACATGCCATATGAACTGGATATAAATGTACCAAAAAATAAAGATAAAGTAAAGTGTCCAAACCATAACACGGCTCAATATCCCATCATCGAAACAGTAGGATACCCCTACAACCAAACAAGGACAAGGAGTAACATACTATTCCGCGATGTGACATTTTTCCATGCCATGATTGGAACATAAAATTTGCTAAGGTCTCCTAACCTTCATAGTAGGCAATTTAAAAGACATATCTATGTATGGGCAGGTAAAGGCTGACTCCCCCAGGATAAGGTAATAACTCACAACACGCACACGTCAAGTACCAATACTATCAGCCGGCATAACTCGAGGCTAACGGCCCATGTGACCCATTAGTCCACATAGCTCGAGGCTAGTGACCCTCGAGACTCGACTACCATAGTACGCAGTTACTACAGTTGTTGGATTTGGGGTAGCCCATACATTTAACTGTCTTCTCCCTCCCAAGGTCACTAACAGAAGGTAGTTCGCTAAGACTAGGTCCATATGCAAAAAAATAAGAAGGAAAAATAACTGAAAGCAAAATAAAGTGAACTAAAAATAGCAAGTAATGGATCCAACTAAGAACAGATAATAAATATGCAGTAAATAATTAAATAAATAAAGGTGCATACAATTATAACAGTAAATAAGGCAAGGTATCTTGCCTAAGGGTGGTGCGAGAAGCAGCAAAATCCAACAATCAGAATCGTCAGCACGAAAGCCAAAATCCACAAGGAGCTCCGGATGCTGAAACAAACATCACGAATGTGTTTGGTATAAAAGATATGTCTAGGAAACGCCTGTCCAAAAGTCCAATTCTGGAACAGGGGCAAAATCGTAATTTCGGATTAAAATGATGTCCGCCGTTGGACCCATTTTGCACCGAAATGCGTGCCAGTATCTATGGTCTCTAAAGTCGTCAAACTATATGTCTATGGATTCAGTTTTAGGAGAGAAAATCAACGGTATGTCCAGTTTTGGATTCCGAGGAGCCGCGTACAAAATTGCCCGTTTGAGTGGGTCGCGGGCCCGCCAAAAAGGGGTTCCGATTCGACCTTCTCAGAATCGAACCAAACTTGGCACACATGACCAAAATTTTGATTTGTACCTGTTGGTGCAAGTTTTGTTTCGAATCGACGACTCTACACGAAGTTAGGGCGAAGTTTGCAAATTGGTGATATGGGAGTATCTCGACGGATACAGACTGATTTCGTCGCGCACACACGACGAAACTGAGTTCCGTCAGTTCCCACACGTCGATAAAGTCCGTACGCGCCTTTTGATGCATATAGTGCGTGACCACATCGCCCGGTTTGTCGGGGCGCACGTCGTGTCGGAAAAACTTTTCAAACTTTTACGATTTTAAAAACAGTTTTAATTCTCGATTTTTAACAACGAATATCTTTCTGCCTAATAACTGAAAAATAAATCTATCTGAAGCGTTTTAATCCCGTATATGTTGTATTACACTGTTTCAAATTAGGTTGTTCGAAATCTTAGTTTTTAGCCTGGGAAACGCCTTCTAAAACAGCCTCGAAGCTGTTTTGTTCATGCGCATGACTCTAACTTTTCGTCGAACTTTCGACGAATTTATGGGGATGATCGGGGGTATCTGGCTTGATCTAATTAACAGGTCTTGTAGTCCTATATGTAGTGATTAATAGGAACAAATTGGTTCGTCGATTGGCTAAACGATGACGGAGAAAAATGATGACGAACATGAGTACCTGCTGCGGCTGAGAACAGGGCTTGCTCTATTTTTGATCGGCCGGGGCGTTCCCTTCGGTTGCAGTCGGCCAACGACGGCCGTCAGCGAGACACAGGTGGCTGGAAGTGGTCGCCTGGGCTTCGGGGTGATGCAGGTGTCGAAGATTTGGGTGGCGATTCCGTGTCGATGAAGGGTTGTAAAGAACTTTAGGTCCGCCTGTGTTTTTCTCGTTTTGTTTATTTACTTAATTTAAACTCGATTTATACAGTTGGTTTTCGAATAGGATTAGTAGGATCTATGGAGAATCTGTTGTAGATTTATCTGGGTTTGATTTGAATCAATTTGATTCAAATTCTGCTTAGTTCGGGATCTCCCCTTCCCCGGAATGACGTTCTCCCTGTGCGGGAGAAATTAAGTTACTGTACTCACGAGATTTTCAAAATCTTGTGAGGTAAAGTATATATATTATTATATGTATATTTTTTTTATAAAAGCTATAGATTTAAATATATATATACATATATATTCTTGTAAATCAAAATAAATTCTAAATTTCCCTAAAAGAATTCCAGGATATATTTATTATTATTATTTTTTATTTATTTATTTATAAAAGTAAAATTTCTTATAGCAATTTCTTGTATTAATCAAAAACTAATTATAAGTTATCTAAAACTATTATATATTTATTTATTTTTATTTTTCTTTTTCTTTACCAAGTATAGCAATAAAATTCCTAAACTTCTAAAATACATAATATACTCTAGAGGTTTTTGGTACATAATTTGTACCACCTGTCCAGATGTACAGTATAATAATACCCACTATTTATTCAAAATCTCTATCATAATATCTAGCAAAAATATTTATATAATAAATACTGTAAATATATATATATATATATATATATATATATATATATATATATATATATATATATATATATATATATATATACTTTGAATAGAATATCCCAAAATTTGAGGGGGCTTACACTATTTAATTTCCATTTTTCCATAAGAAATTACTTTTATAATTTCTGATTCTGTTATCCATATACAAACCTTGAGTTAGTTTCGATTCAAAATTTTTCCTCAATCATTTGAATACACATGGAATAGAGATTAGAATGTTTGTACTTCTCTTATCTTCAGTTATTTCCTCCCTGATTAATCTTTTATTTTTGTGGATTGAGACTTATAGGACAGATACTTACACTTCTTCCGTCTTGATCAACCTGGGAACGGTTCAAGTTATCTTTCGTGTCTAAGCCGTATCACTTATTTGTTTCCATAAGAAATTAATTTCTAAGAAGTCAATATTTTATTTTCTTCGTCGACTTTTGAGCCTAACATAGCCTAGTTATCCGCCTAGTAATTCCGAGCCAATTTTATTTTATGTTGTCCTTCGATCCTTGAGTATGAGAGAAATAGAGAATTGGAAATTTTACTTCGGTCGTTTCTTCTAGTCGATCGATTAGTTTTCAAAATTGATACCTAAATGATCATTTGATTTTCAAAATGGATACTTTCACTTCAAGGACATATACTTACACTTTTCTATCATAGTCAACTTGTTTGAATCTCTAGAAGCTCCTTTGAATTTTACGGATATAGCTAAAAAAATATTCGTTGACTCATAATGGCAAGACAACAGCGCACTGTTGCCATTTATTTGAATATGGAGACTATGGGTTCACTGCAGCCAGCAACGTACTGGCGAGGCACGACCCCTAGAGTTGAAATTATTTCAAGGAAACGTAAGTTATCGAATGTTGTTAAAATGATGTCTTAGTTGTCCTATTTTGATCCTATTTACCTTTATGTCAATATTGGATAGAATTAATAAAATATTCAATAATCATATCATATTTGAGTTATGAAATCAAGGGTTTACTACAGCCAGGTATACACTGGCGAGATATAAATTTTCGGTAAAATGACTTCAGACATGATTACAGTTTTTAGATACTATAGAGGGTAGGAAAATGCCTTATATGTCCCACTGATTCAAAGCCAATAGCAGTAGAAATTCTATAAGTTAGGTAGCATGCTTCCCAACCTAGCATTCCGTTGTCCTTGTGACCCATTAACGAGGTAATTGACTTATACTAATAGGTTTACCTAGAATATAGAGTTTAGAGGTTCATAACCCATTGGTCGACCAAGGCCTTAGATAAGAAGACAGTAGGATGACTGTATAAGCATGAATACCAGATAAGACTTAGGTTCTTAAGGAACTTGAACTACGTGTGCCTTCTTTCAATCATAAATCTCGAGTACTTATATTTTTGACTATCATGACTGATGTTGCTAATATAGCCTAGTTTTTCAAGCTTACTCTTTTATCGATCTTGATTCAAGACATATGTTTATTTGGGACGCCTACTAGCATATTGTCTAATTAGAATCGGTGCATTATGGTCTGATCAACCTTAGTGCATTAGTTCGCTCTTCATATGATTAACTTATGCGGATTGAGATATAGGTGTATTTAGGATCTCATCTACATCTGCCTTGACAACTCCCTTTGAATTATTTAATCGTCCTTGGAATCTCATATTCACAATCGATCCCCTCCCCCTTGAACTCTTTATGGCTTTTTGCCTTTAATTATTTAAAAAAAACCAAATGCTTGTATTTGAGGGAAGATATACCCATAATGTCCCCCTTAGTTCGCCATATCACTTATGGCCATAAAAGTTATATAAATGCAATCATTTTTCATCTATCTGAAATCGGAGAACGATCTTCAATTTGATTCATATATACCATATCACATTACCTACTACTTCATGTAGTATTATTTTATAACCCAAAGTTGTGGTACAATATCATGACCTTTGAATTTTTCTAACCTCGTTAAACCTAAAATCATATCTTACTTTCTGGAGCGAATAGATTGCAAGCCCTTCCTAATTTTAGGATTTACTAGAATTATTGGTTGATTATGATAAGTTAGTTCCCAGTAGGATGACAAATTAAGTGCCTCATGAACACCCACTTTCTATTTAGATCATTTGGGGTCCCCGACCGTGACATTGATATTCGGAGCACGAGACCGGCTGCTACCTTCCAACAAATTTCATATGCAAGACCTACAAGAGCCCACCTTCAGGAGGCATATCATGGCCCACTCAAGCATGTTCTCTTGTACTCTATTTTCATGATATGACTTTCAGGTCAAAAATGCTAAACTATAATCCTTACCATAATACTGATATACATCCCGACTACAATTAGATACTCAACATCGACACAAACCTTTCAACCCAATATATGGTTGTGATCTACTCGAAGTCCACTACGCACATGTCACTAGTGTGCCACTCAATTGAATCTTCTTGTGCTACTTAACACAAAAGTCACAGAAGGGGTATTTTCGGGCTTTAGGAACCTAGTTAACCAATTTGACTGACAATTATCCCAACCACTTGAATTGGAACCTATTCTAGGTTATCCTAACCTAATAGGAATGGTCTAGATTGATTTTGGGATCTTGTCCAGTCAATATAGATTAAAATCCAAGGTTCATGCAATCAAATATTGATGTGCAATTAGGGAACCCATTAAGACCCTGTTAAACTCATCCATGCGTATCACCATATTTGGTCTATAAAACCAAACTTTATAAGATAGGTCTATATACCAATCGTATAGTCCCTATCTCTTGGTCTACTAGTCATCCTTCGATAAATCCCTAAATCGTAGCTCTTCGTAGCTTATTATGTTATACCATGGATGGAATACCGATTACCAACTTATTTTCGGTTATGCTTGACCAAGACTCTCCTACTGCCTTGATGAAGCATGGTCAATATATAGGCAATATTAAGATAATAATACCTAGGCTTCCCATAGAGTCCATGGGTACGATTAGAAGTACCTCATATCCTCATATACCTCCTTGAAATTTGACCCTCATAGAAGTTCTATTATGGTGCTTTCCACGATTAACCAATTTATATAAGTTGGGTAGAACCTTGAACTTAGTGTACTCTATCACTTAAACTAGAATGCCATTCGTTACCATTCTTCCATATGTTTGGAAGTTATGATACGATCTTCGTATTGCTTTTATCACTTGCTCGTGCATTTAGATAGCCGCGGTAGAAGATCGCAACCTTCACTCCTAAAAATATGTTTTATCATAAAATCACGTTTTAGTTTCAATTTCGATAATGAAATTCTTTGAAGTGTTAGGGAAATCTCTCTAAGAATTAGCAAATGATTGGGATAGATTGGGTCCATTTGAACAAATAAAACCGTGATTCAATGAGTCCACTTCTACCCGTATAATTTGATTACCATACCGTGACTTTGATAATTAGAGCACAACATTGGCCTTTACCTTCCCATAAACTTCACATCCTGAACTAGACCAATCTAGCTACATATGTGACATACATGTTCCACACAAACACACCTTCCTGTGCTCCATTTTAATTACACCGCGTGTATGACGTAATTCCCTTAGAACAAATCATATATGCCAATTTCTATCTCTTTTGATCTTGATCCATGCAATATCAATCCATTCCACCAAACGAACTGAATACCCAGGATTCATACAAGACGCACCATACCTATGACATGTGCTTTTCACTCAAACTAGCGCATGCCTCCTATACAATACCAAACACCGATCCCGCACACACTAGTCACTATAAGTTAAAGATTTTAGACCCTTATCAATCAAAAATCTATAGCAAGGTTTTGCACTATCCTGGACTCTCATCTCTTATTTGCCCATGATAGACGAAGATTGAAATTCTTTTGAACAGACACATTCTGGTTATATTCGAACAAGAGCTCCCTACCCTCTTGTTGAGAGCATGGTCGACAGAAATAATATTAAACAGTAGTAATTCTCCTATAGAAGTTAGTAACCAAGAACGACATGGCAATATCTAGGGTTCCTTTAAGATCCGTGACTGTTATTAGAAGTGCCAAATATTCTCGTGCCACTCCTTAGAATTTGCCCCCCTCTGAAGTTTTGAAACTATAATTTTCATGATTAGCCAACTTCCATAAGTTGGGTAGGGCCATGAAACAAGAATACCCTATCGTGTGGAATATGAGGTCATTTCAGATTCCTGTGATAACCTTCCCCCATCATTTCGAAAATAGAATTACGATTTGATGTACCTGCCCTCCCTTGTATTAAATCTCGTTATTTTATATTTTTATATATTAAGTTACTTTTAATTTCGAGGACAAAATTTTTATAAGTTGGAAAAATGTAAACCTCCAAAAAAATTTCTAATATTTTACTATCACATTTTTTAATCTAATTTAATATAATTTAAACATTTTTCTTCAACAAGTTACATGAATTTGTGTAGCTAGTAAACACTACATTTATTAATAAGTATGTAAACTGGTACTATAGGGTTACTGAAATATTTGTGGAAGATATTTATGTATTTTTAGGGAATTATAGATTTTTAGAAACTATTTTGAGAAGTATATATATACATGACTACATATATTTTTTTTTTTTTTATATACATGACTACATATTTTTTTATATATATACATGACTACATATACATACATACATACATACATACATACATACATACATACATATATATATATATATATATATATATATATATATATATATATATATATATATATATATATATATATATATATATATATATATATATATATATATTCTTTTTTTTGTATATATATATATATATATATATATATATATATATATATATATATATATATAATATATATATATATATATATATATATATATATATATATATATATATATATATATATATATATATATTATTTGTGGAAGATATTTATGTATTTTTAGGGAATTATAGATTTTTAGAAACTATTTTGAGAAGTATATATATACATGACTCCATATACATACATACATACATTCATACATATATATATATATATATATATATATATATATATATATATATATATATATATATATATATATATATATATATATATATATTTATATATATATATATATATATATATATATATATATATATATATATATATTTTTTTTTTTTCTTTTTTCTTCTTTTTTTTATATATATACATATATGTATATATATATATATATATATATATATATATATATATATATATATATATATATATATATATATATATATATATATATACATATGTATATATATATATATATATATATATATATATATATATATACATATGTATATATATATATATACCTATGTATATATATGTATATATATATATATATATATATATATATATATATATATATATATATATATATATATATATATATATATATATATACATATGTATATATATGTATATATATATATATATATATATATATATATATATATATATATATATATATAAGAAGAATGACACATAAAGAAGAATGACACATAAATAGAATATTTTCCAATATGTTATAATCAATATCTATGTTAAACAATTTTATGGATATTAGAAATATTTTTATTTTGCATATTTAAGCTAGCATATAGATATATATACCTAAATGTATATATTATAGGCTAAATTACAACTTGATACCCTCAACTATTTCAGTTTTTCAACTTAATATCCTTAACTTTGATAGGTACTAACTTGATACCCTAAATTTTTTTGGGACAAAATTGCCCCTCCCATCCGCACAAACACAACAAATGCCTCCTTCTCCCCACCGGCCTCTCGCCGACGCTCCCTCCTTCCGCAGGCAACACCCCTTTCCTTTCCGCGTCTGCGACCCCCCCCACCCCTACCCCGTGTTGTGCGTCACCGCGAAGCCGCCCCGGGTAGCGGGGTCGCCGTAGGGGGCATCCGTCGTGCGGGGCGGCGAGGCACACTGTAGGAGGTGGGCGGGACGCAAAATGCGCCGGCTCGAAGCTGCACGGGGTGGCGGGATCGCGGGCGGGTGAAACAGCCGGAGGGCGGAGCACGGGGCTGCGGGGTCGGGGGTGCCACACGGGGTGGTGGGGTGCAGGGGCGCAAGCATCGCCGGAGGACGCATGTGTGGGTGAGAGGGCAGTCAAGGATGGGTAGGACGGCCAGATGGGACGTGCTGCCGGAGAAGGAGAGGGGGGAGGGTGTTGTGGTTTTGGAAGGGAGGGGTATTTTTATCTTTTTAAATTTTGGGTATCAACCTAAAAATTATTACATAGTTGAGGGTATTAAGTTAGCACCTATCAAAGTTGAGGGTATCAAGTTGAACATTTTGGATCGTTGAGGGTATCAAGTTGTAATTTAGCCTATATTATATACACTATATAAAATTAAACAGAAGAGAAAAAAAGAGGGAATGAATATCTCGCGAGATATTACATATCTTGCGAGATACACATCTAAGCCCAAACCGACTGTCCCGTTCTTCTCTCCTCCGCGTACCAGAACACCTCGAAAGAGAATTGAATCAATCAAACCTTGCTCCCAAATCCTTCTCCAATCCCAACCTACCGATCCTCTTCGGATTGGATCAAAAATTGGATTGATTGATAGGATCTAAACTCAAGTTTAAATCAAAAGTTAGTTTTTCGAAAATAAATGGCTATACACGAACAAAACCCAAACTCTCAAAAAATCTTTCTCGTCTACCACCCAACTCATGACCAGGCGACCCCAAAACCCCCGATGAACACCCGTGCCTCGCCTACAACTGGCCATCTCTGTAGTAGGTACCGCCATGGACTGCTGCGACCAAACTGAGCACGGCAACCAGAGCACTGCTCTGTGACGGATCGACAATAAGGTACCCATGTTCATGTTCGACTTTCTCTTTACATGCTTAGCTAAATTACAATACGTCAATTCCTATGGATAGACAACCTATACATCTACAAAATCTGTCAAATAGTTTGCGTAGGATCAGATTCAATTCGACAATAAATTGAATAAGAAATCGACGAAAAACCAGTGCACATACCCTTTGTTATGACAGTTTTGATGCTTTCTTGGAAGGCAGATTATGATTTGGATATTAGAAGTTTTCCAAAACTAATTAAATGCAGAACTAAACAACATATTGGGCTTCAAAACCATTTTTATAGAAGTCGATTTCGACAACTGTGCGCCGAGTAATCGGTCTCCCTATATTAACGAAAACTATTTTAAGCTATTTAAAAATTAGAAAAAAATTCAATACGGCGTGCACCCCGACAAACTGGGCAACTTTGCCACAAACTGTGAGCATCAAAAAATGTGTACAGACGTTGCGGACGTGTGGGAATTGATGGAACTCGATTTTGCTATGTGTGCGTGACGAAATCGAGACGTATCCGTCGAGATTTCCCGTATCGGCCCCTTTGCAAACTAGCTCATAACTTTGTGCACGTTCGTTATCTCGAGACAACAATTATGCCAATAGGACCGTATCATTTTTCTGGTCATGTATGCCAAGTTTGGTCCGATTCTGAAAAGGTCGACCGGAACGCCCTTTTGGCGGGCCCGCAACCCGATCCAATGGGCAAATTTGTGTACGGCCCACCAGAATCTAACTTTGGACATACAGTTGGGTTCGTCTCGTCAATTCAAACCTGTAGACATATAGTTTGATGACTTTAGAGACTGTAGATACCGGCATACTTTTCGGTGTAAAGCGGTTCCAACGGTGAATATCATTTTGACTCGAACTTACGAATTTGCTTCTGTGTCCAGAATTTGACTTTTGGGTATGCATTCTTAGATATTTCTTTTATACCAAACGTATTGGTGATGTCTGTTTCAGCATCCGGAGACTGTTGTGCGAGTTGGACTTTTGTGTGGTACATTGAGTGGTTGGTATTGTCAGTTCCACCTGCAAAGGACCCCAAACGAGTACATTTGTTGTTTGTTTTTTATATTGATTATTACTATATTTCATTGTTAGTCATTCTGTACATGATTCTTATCTCTTTTCATACCATGTCATATTCTTACCTATAGCGTCGGGAAGGGAAAGTACCGAAAGATGTGTCATCTGACCGTATACATTATAGACATCGTAGACATTGTAGACATCGTAGACATTGTTTATTTTCTGTAAAGTAGACATCATAGACATTATTTATTTCCAGCACAATAGACCTTGTAGACCTTGTTAAATAAAGTAGACATTGTAGACCATGTTAAATAAAATAGATCTTGTAATTAACTTAGACCTTGTGGTGTAACTGCCCAAACCGATCATGTATCAAAAGGTACTTCAAAATACATGGATAGTATTTCCTATGTTCTATATTCCCCATGTCTCTTGTTACTATTATCCTGATTATTTTATCATGTATTTTATGGCTAACCTCTATTTTATAGTCGTTATCATATATTAGAATTGTACTCGTTCCATTCCTGACTAGAAACTAAAATTTTTTAGGTTAGCGCGACAATGCTTAGCATTGGAAAGACGGATGTACTTGCAGACTAAAACCTAGGGATTAGCTAGATAGATGAGTCGTAGTCATTTCAATATATGTAAGAGTTTATATTTTTCTGCAAACGTAAAACTTGTGAATATTGTAAATTAATTTAATGTTGTGAATTTATTGTGATTGTGAGCATTGTGGTCTAGACAACGTTCTACCATCGACTCTGCGGTGTAGGCTGGCTTGGACATGCACTCGTATCCCGAAAAGCGGGTGTGGGTCGTGACAGCTACTAATGCGTGCTATACCAAACGCCACGATATTGCAGCACCACCGTAAGTAAATACATATCCACTCTGAGATCTTCATTTATGTGGTCAGATAACCAGCATCAGCATACCCACAACTTGTGATTCTAAATTTTTTGAGTAAAATAAGCCCATGTCGGTTGTTTCGCGAAGATAACGTAATATATGCCTAATACCATTCCAATGTCGTTTTATTGGTGTTGAGCTATATCTTGCCAATAAGTTTATTGAAAATGCTATATCAGGTCTTGTATAATTTGCAAGATATATCAAAGCTCCAATAGCACTAAGATATGGTACTTCTGGACCTAATAATTCTTTATTATCCTCTCGAGGACGGAATGGATCTTTCTTTCTGCCTAACGATCGAACAACCATGAGGCTACTCAATGGATGAGCTTTATCCATATAAAATCTTTTCAAAATCTTTTTTGTATAGGTAGACTGAATGATAAAAATTCCATTTGATAAATGCTCGATCTGTAGGTCGAGACGAAATTTTGTCTTTCCAAAATCTTTTATCTCAAATTCTATCATCAGATAATTAGCAGTTTTTGTGAGCTCTTCGGAGTTCCTACAAGATTTAAGTCATCAACATATACCACAATAATGGAGAATCCATTTTTAGATCTTTTGATAAAAACACATGGACAAATTGAATTATTTATATATTCTTCTCTAATAAGGTATTCGCTAAGACAGTTATACCACATTCTTCCAGATTATTTTATTCCGTATAGAGATCGTTGTAATTTGATTGAGTATAACCCAATATACTTTTTGTTATTTGTTTCAGGCAATTTGAATCCTTTTGGTATTTTCATATAAATGTCATTATCCAATGACCCATATAAATATACGGTAACAACATCAATAAGCCGCATATCAAGTTTTTCTGTGACAGTTAAACTGATTAAGTATTGTAATATGACTGCATCGATAACAAGGGAATATGTTTAATCATAATCGATTCCAGGTCTCTGTGAAAAACCTTGTGCAACAAGTCGTGCCTTGTATCTCACAATTTTATTTTTTTCGTTGCGTTTTCGTACAAACACCCATTTATATACAATAGGTTTCATACCTTTAGGAGTTTGAACTGCTGGTCCAAATACTTTGCAATTTTCTAAGGATTTTAATTCAGCTTGTATCGCATCTTTCTATTTTGGCCAATCATTTCTATGTCGACATTGTTCAATAGATTTTGGTTCGGGATCCTCATTTACTATATCAAGTGCGACACCAAAAGCAAAAACATTGTCTATAGTAATTTTCTTTCTATCCCAGCTTTTCTTGTACTCATATAATTTAAAAAGATTTCTTCTAAAATTTGTTCATCGTCATGTGTCACTTTAGGAGCGATCTTAGACCGATCATTCAAATTTTTTATAGTGCTTTCATATTTTGAAATTATTTTCTCTTCAGGAGTAATTACTTGTACCCTTTTCTTTCGCAGGTTTTTATCTTTAGTGCCAATCGGACGTTCATGTTTCATGCAAGTTTTAGTGTTCCATTATGTTGTCCTTGGATATCAATCCGTGTTGGTGTATTTATTGCCGGTATATGAGATTTCATCACTTTTTTAATATCAGTGAATGCATCTGGCAACTGATTTGTGATACTTTGCAAATGAATGATCGTTTTTACTTCTTTCTCACATCTACTTGTACATGGGTCAATAAAAGATGTTAGATTCCATGTAATTTCATGCTGTTCTACAGGAAGTGACATTTTATCTTCCCCTAACGGCGAAAAAATTGACTCATCAAAATGGCAATCAACAAACCTAGCCTTAAATAAATCGCCCGTCAGGGACTTAATGTATTTTATTATAGATGGGGAATCAAAACCAGCATAAATTCTAAGACGTCTTCGTTGGCCCATCTTTGTTCGTTTAGGTGGAGAAATGGGGACATAAACTGCACAACCAAAAACTTTTAAGTGTGAAATATCAGGCTGCTGGCCAGAAACAAGTTGCAATGGGAATAATGATAAAATGTACTTGGTCGAATACGAACCAATGCAGCTGCATGTAATATTGCATGTCCCGAAACAGAAGTTGGTAAACTTGATCATAGAAGTAAAGGTCTGGCAATCAATTACAACCTTTTAATAAAAGGCTCTGGAAGTCCATTTTGAGTATGCACATGTGCAACTGAATGTTCGACATTAACGCTAATTGACATGGAATAATCATCAAATGCTTGAGATGTATATTCACAGGCATGGCCAAGACGAATAGTCTTGATGGAATAATTAGGGAGTTGAGCCCTTAATTTTATAACCTGAGCAAGAAGTTTGGCAAAAGCAACCGTTCTTGTTGACACAGTAGACTTACATGTGACCATCTAGATGATGCATCTATCAAGAGCATAAAGTTACGAAATGGTCTGCAAGGTGGGTCAATAGGTCCACAAATAACCTCTTGTATTCTTTATAAAAACATAGGGGTCTCAAGATTAACTTTCATTGGAGATGGTCTTACAATTAATTTTTCTTGTGAGCATGCAACACACACACAATCACGAGGTAAAAGAATCTTCTGGTTCTTTAGAGGATGGCCACGTGAGTTTTTAACTATTCGATGCATCACACTTGTCACTCCCCATTCCTAGAATGCGTATTTTAATACGTGTACTGCTTGAATACATTTATTTAATATTTATCATGCAATTGTTCTGTATTTAATTTCTTTAATTTCTTGCTAATTATTTTTTATATTTTATCTTCTGCTTTTGTTTTGCCCTTGGGTTAGTTGGTTCATTTCCAGATTTTGGTGGTTCATCATGAGCCCGACCAACCACCTACCACATCTCCATTTAAAGCCCCAACCCTCTCTCTCTTCATTACTTCTCCTTCTCATTTACTCTTCTTCTTCCTCATAACTCTCTCCACCTACCTAGAGCTTAGGCAAGTACATCTTGCTCCACATGAGAACCCATATTTTTATGGTTCATTTATCTTCCTCTCGTGATCCTAAGATAGTTTAGAACTTGGCATTTTGTATTTTGAAGTTTCATTTTTAGTAGATCTAGAAATTGCCATTTTTTGGATCTTGTGGGTTTTGATTTATCGAACTTCCTTATTTTTAAAGTTTCGTTCATTCCAGATTGTGAGATTTGTGTTATAACCCCTTTCGATCCGTGGAACTCCTATATTTTGGCTCAGATTGAAGTTCATGGAATTGGAGACCCGGTGGTTCTCTACGCACACGTTTATACGTGCTCGCGTAATATCAGGCTCTACGCACACGTTTATACGTGCCCGCGTAATATCAAGCTCTACGCCCACGTTCATTCGTGTCAGCGTGAATTCGGTTTACGCAAGTCTACTCTGGCTTGGTGAATTCTTTACGCATATAGTGTTTTACGCGTAACGATTCCTTTACGCATACATTATTTTACGCATAACGATTCCTTTACGCGTACATTATTTTACGCGTAATGATTCCTTTACGCGTACATTGTTTTACGCGTAATGATTCCTTTATGCGTATATTGTTTTACGCGTAACGATTCTTTTATGCGTACATTGCTTTACGTGCACTACTAAAATAAGGCAAATTAGCGACGTCAGGATACGTCGCTAATTAAAGAAAATATGTCGCTAATCGTAATTAGTGACGACTTTAGCGATGAAACATGAAGGTCGTAAAAAAGCTAGTCGCAGATGACAAATTCGTCGCCCTCCGTCGCTGTTTGCGACGTCAACACAATGTCGCTGGGTCGTCGCAAAATTAGTGACGGAGGGTGACGAAATTATACGTCGCTAAATTAGCGACGTAGTGCGACTACTTAGCGACGTTATTTCTTTTTATGTGATGACATGGCATGCCTGCCACGTCAGCAGTGTAGCGACGTACAACGACCAAATTAGCGACGTCAACTCTCTGCCACGTCAGCTACTGAGCGACGAACTGCGACGGATAGCGACGTAACGGCGCTAATTAGCGACGTCAGGATACGTCGCTATACGTCGCAGATCCTAGCTATATGCCGCTGATATTATAAAAAAATTTAAAAAATATAATGTGTATTTTTGTTATGATGTGTGTCTGTGTTTACAGTGTGTGAAGTACAGTGTTCGAACCATCGACAGTTTTGCTTACTGTTCTATATTTTATCTTGGATAGAAAGAGCAACAGTTCAGGGTGCACTTCTCAGAGCTTCCACTTCACGTCCTTCACCTTCTCGGGATCCTTTACGACGTCCCGAGAAAGTGAATGATGTGAAAATGAAGCTCTCAGAAGTACACCCTGAACTGTTGCTCTTTCTATCCAAGATAAAACATACAACAGTAATCGAAACTATCGATGGTTCTGAACACTGCATTTCACATACACTGTAAACACAGACACACATCATCACAAAAATACACATTATATTTTTTTAAAATTTGGGCAGCACCTCCTTTGTATATCAGATCATCGCTTATAACCCAGCGTAGGTATATTTATCATCCCCGTCACAGACATCATCATAATTAACAGTCTCCCATCATAACAGTCTACAACTAATAGATGAATAACAGTCTTCCATCATAACAGTCTTCTATCATAACAGTCTACAACTAAATATCATACATGTACTCAATGAAAATACCAACAAAGTAAATATCACAAACATACATGTCCAACAAACATACATGTCCAACAGAGTCAAATAAGAATGAAAATTAGTGTACCAAGATCAATGGGCCCATAGGGCCAATACATACAAAGATGATAAAAAAATCTACTGGATCACTGAGGACCCCTGTTACGCATCTGAGATAGCATGTACTTATACTGCTCCTGTATGAGCTTCACCATAGGGACAGTAGGAGGCAGTGCAACGTCTGGAGTCGGCGCCATCGATGGACCGGAAGGACGTATCTGCTCCAGCTCTCGCAGTCGCTCAGAATGTGCAGCAAGGGTACTCACCATCCTCTGAGAACTCTCATCAATCAAAGTATGTATCTGAGTGAGTGAGACAGACATGGACCTCTGCGATCCCTCCAGCTCGACCTGTCTACGCTCTGTGCGCTCCGTAGACTCAGTAAGCATGTGTAAGCTGGCAGCTATAGCCTGCTGCAGACTCATCAGCTCCTTATACTGCGCTCGACCGCATCAAATTGTCCGGTGATCATCGGATTGTCGGATCGTCGCTCTGCGGTATGGTGATCAGAAATTTGCTGCTGTAACTCGCGACGCAGCTCGTCGATCTGACGACCAATATCTTGAGCTCGTGATGATGCTTGCGAAGCTGGAGACTGCGCACTGAGAGAGGGGGCCCGGGATGACTCTGAAGCCAAATAGGTGCCGTAGGATCCCGTATCGTAGTACGTACCCTTCTGAAGACCACCAACAGCGGTCATCCAGAGGTCGTCTGGCGATGGAGCTGTAGGCGGCTGGAAGGAAGTACCAGCCCCTTCCTCTGCTGGCGCACTAGCAGTAGCAGCCGCCTCCTCTTGTAGTCGAAGAAACTCGGCCTATAACAATGTTTGCTAACGTCTAAGTGTTTGCTAAAGTCTATATTGATATCTATTTTCCTATTTTCTAAATCATAGTAAATTAATATAAAGAATAGAACGTACATATGCCTGCGTCGCCCTCTCGTCAATGAACTCTCCAGCCCACCGATGGGTGACCAGAAAGACGGTCACCATGTTGGGGTCCTCACCCTTTTTTACCTGTTAAAATATATTATCTATTATTAGTATTAAACATTTTATCCAACTATATATAAAATAATGTCCATCATAGGAAACGTACTAGACAACGAAAATTCTTCGTCATAGGAATGGAGCCACCATACCACTTACTGGCGCTCGACCGCGCCACCTTGGCCTTGTCAGACCGCTCCTGGTACCTGGCCTTGCCGAATCTAGCCTTCATCGCAGTCTACTGTTCTGGCGTGATCCAACCATGGACCGGCTTTTCGGAGCGATCACGAGACTTCTGGTCGTGGATTGCATCACGGATGAGCTTGCCTGCGACGGCAGAAAATTGGGCCTCGATCTTCACCGTCTGGTGTGGTAGATAGAAATAGGTCCTCTACAAGAAGTAAAATAGAAAGAGTTGTATAATATACACAAATGATTATTAAAATTTAAAAATAAACAAATTTTTTACCTTGAAGTGGGCCAACCAAAAGGCCTTCCTATCTGCGGAAGCATCTGAGTAGTTAATCTAAGGCCCGCCATAGTTCTGCCTCAGAAATAACCCTAGCTGTCTCTGTACTGCCGGAGGCCGATATCTATATAATAATAAATTTCATGAATATATATATGTATATATAATCATTTGAGAAATATATATTAACTAATTAACTTACTTCGTAGGCCCGTCCGTCTAAATCTCCATACGCGTCTCGTCCGGGGGAGCGCATGGAGGGTCGCTCTCACTTCCTGCCTGACCAGGATCAGTCTGATCACCATCCTCCATATGTCGGCGTCGGCTCTCTCCATTGTCCCGTAGTTGTATGCATGATTATCTGAAACAAAATTAGGTCCCGCATGCATATACGACTCAACATAAGGCTTCGGCTCTGATGCTAAAGACAGAAGTTCTCAGTGTGCGGTCCACTGATAGTAATTAGTCGTAAAACCCCTCGAGTACAAATAATATGTCACTTCCACTTCTGGATAATACTTCACGTTATCACATTTCACACACGGACACTTAATTTTGGTGCCGTCCATGTACTGAGGGAACGTCGTAGCAAACTGCAGGAACTGCTCTACTTTCGCTATGTATTCATCCCGCACACCATACATATCATAAGACGACGATTGTATATTCATGAACGATTCCGCAAGTAGTAATTCATATCCATTTGGAAATAATTCTGCAAAGATGGACACACAATTATCCAATAGGCACAAATTTGTTTCATAAGCTCCTACACAAATTGGTCACCTGGACACGAACCACTTGATACAGAGGTGAGGGCAACCACTGACAAGCCCCCCTCAAGTTTTGTGTCGGCTGGATGCATGTCGGACACGAAATCGCACGTGCACGGGATTTGGACTGTGCGTGCACAATCGTAATAAAGATGTGGTTTTGTCTGATACTTGAGTTTTGTAATGTAATGCAAACTGTTCGAGTTTTCATTTGATTTTTAGTTTTCAAATTCCTAAACTATTTTCACTGATACTCGAGTATGTAATCTGGTTTGGTCAAGCCTTAGTTAAAGGTCAAACATAGTCAACTAGTCCTTTCTAAGTCATAAAACCCAATCCTAGGACCTATAGGTGAATCCCTGGATGACACTGATACTCTAGCTAGTGTCTATATATATATATATATATATATATATATATATATATATATATATATATATATATATATATATTCACACGTACTCTTCAATAACTCACTCAAAGACAAGCATACACTCACATGTATATATCAAATCCTCAATCTAAGCTATGCATAAATCCTCCTATCTATATAACACCTATAGATATCCTATGCAAAGTATCCCTCAAGGTAAAATATCAACTCAACTAATACTCTCCTCCTCCTCCTTACACTCACAAATCCTAACCACAACCTCACCTCAACTCTCTACTAATACCAAACCATACTCCTATGCTACTGTTGCTGATAACACATTGCTAAGCCTACTGTATTTGAATGTCCATGCCAAATCAAGGCAACGCTAAGGCAGGGCAAATGCTATGCCACTGCCGCTGCAAACATCTACTCATTGCAAACAGTCACTGAGCTAAAGCCACACTACAATCCACTACACTAGTCTACTAAAACTAGATCAATCGAAAACCAAATATCCCAAAATCAACATAACCCTGTACTCTAACTCCCACAGTTCATATACTTATATACATAGGTATATCAACTCAAATACATACATATAATCCTATAATCCTTGCCCTCTCTAGAACAGTACATCAAAGTATCAATTTAAAATATCAAACTCAAAATTAAACCCAAACCTATAACTCGAATACAACACATACTACTATATTAAATGTCTGATACATATGTATATCTATGAATATAGCAAAACATTTAAAATCCTAAAATATAATGCAAAAACTGTGTGAGTGACAGAGGGGGTATGTGTGTGTGTGTGTCCGCACACCGCACGTGTCTAGGGGTATGTGTGTGTGACACACGTGTCTACTCGTGTCCAAACGAGGTCAAAATTGTGTCTAGATAGCTAGGGCTAGGGTTAGGGTTTACCTGAGGGTGGCTCAGTCGGAGTTGGGAGGCGGCAAGGAGGGGGGCTTTGTCGGAGGAGGGAGGCGGCGAGGAGGGGGCTTCGTCGGAGGAGAAAAATTTTAGGAAATTTTAGGAAGAGAGAGAAGGGGAAATGAAAGTTTCGAACGGGATATATTAAAACATTAGTGACATCTGATTTAGATGTCGCTGAACGTCGCTAAGGAGAGACATAACTTAAGTCACGTCGCTGAACGTCGCTATTCAGCGACGATTTGCGATGTCTATCAAAAGGAGTCGCTATATTCAATATTTAACGATGTTATTTTATTTTGTCGCTAAATTACATCGCTAATAGAGCATATTTTAGTAGTGGCGTAACGATTATTCTTTTCGCATACAAGATTCATGCGTAAACTTGGACCCTTCACGCATACAAGTTTTACGCGTAACTTTGTTATTTATGCGTACTCTTCTGGCTTAGCGTAAGACGAGTTTTTATGCGCAACTTTGTTCCTTTATTGGAGTGTACTCCTATACGCGCAAGCTTTATTCCTTCATGCGTAAACTTCCCTCACGCGTAAATTTTCTTTACGCGTATTTCATTGAGCGTACTCTTTTGGCTTGGCGTAATTCATTGAGCGTACTCTTTGGGCGTACAGGGCATCCCTTACTATATCCTTACACTTTTTTGACATGAACTCGATATAATCATGATATGCTAATATTTTAATATATATTGTGGTGTGGAATGTGTCCTGTGTCCCAATTGGTTTATGGATACCTAGTATGACTGGAACTTAACCCTGAGAGTTATAGACTCGACCATACTAAATACTAGTTTGACTTTCATGCCTTGGCACGAATTGACATTGATTGTTACCTTGACTAAATGATTGATCATGTGTTCCTAGTTGGAACTAAGAGGCTGGCTAGTCGTCTTTTTAAAATTGAATGAGACACGTTCATATTAACTATGAACCATGGCAATCGACTAGCCGATCCCGAACATTGGCATTGGCATATGGACACGAACAGGCTTCAACTGATTTTCTACAAAAGTAGCATGTATACTTTACAGTCAAGGCATGATTATTCCGTGGCTAGGTTTTATTGTTGTATTACGCTATGTAAGACCTACAACCTAACCGCACGGGCATCGTTGTAGAGTTATACATATCGTACTCTGTACGAAAGTACTTATTCTGAATGACCATGATCCACGGTATGGGATTTCAATTAACATAGGGACTACTAAGTTAAATAAAATAACGATTGTATGGAGAGAATGGATTCTCGAGTTCTTACATGGCAGCCATCCTTGGGACAATTAGTGCCCCGACATGCCGGCTGGTTCCTACAGATACTGCAAATTTGCCACACGGGCAGGGAGCGGTACCTGCTTATATTTATTTACTGTATACTGATGACGGGCGTCCCGCTGGGACTTGTCTAATTCATGATTGGCATAATTGATTATTGGGTAGACTAGCCTTCCTTGTGCATAGTAAGAACTGAGGAATCCTTATTGCATACGTCCAAGACAACTTGAAACTTACAGTAGCAAGCCGTAGTAGTTGCATGACCGTTTAAATTGATTTGTTTGTGTACTGTACCTACTCTATTAACTACTGAGATGATCAGAATGTCAGAACATGACGGGTCAACTTCTGTCCTTGTTTGGTTGGGAAGTTGGTTTGAAGTGTCGTGATGTTGTGTGAATCCTAGTAGCAAGCGGAGACTTATTATTATATTCTTAACTCTTATTACTGGTTTTTGGCCTCATATCGTGCTTCTTTGTGGTACTTGCTATTAGAGGTCTAACCTCTCTGGTTTTGTATGGCCACATTTAGAGCCAGTTTCCGAGGACTCAGCTTACTTCTACCTCTAAGATGGTCAATACTAGAGGAATGATCGCAGGAGGACACGAGTGGGTTCTTTAATTTCCTGCTCGTTTTGCTACTTACTTTATATTTTGCCACTTGGCACCGACATGTTAGTTGGACTGTCTTCAATTTACTTTTACATAATTGTAACTAAGTCAGAAAGCAGCTGATAACGATTGTGTATACCTTGCTATACCATCTGGCTATGTTGTGTACAGCCAGATCTCAAGAATATTTTGACTAAGTGTTTGGGACACCTTACTGCTTTATCTTACATGTTCTATATTATTGCTTCTTGTTTGAATAATTGAGACAATAGATGTCAAGTAATCCTAGTGAGACTTTCATGTAGTATGCACCCCCTCGTCTTTTAGACAGCATTGATCGTATTATACGGTATCCATCTACCCGTAATACGTAGCTGGCTGAGTCACTCCCCCGCTCTCCGGTATTCTGGTTCTGGGGCGTGACAAGGTTTTAGTGGTGGCCCATGCAGGTCTGATTTTAGACTTGTGGGGTGTTTTAATTTGTATGATGCCTCAATCACACATGTTTTCCCTTGATCTCATGATTCGTTACTCTCGACCCTAGCTTGACATTCTAGTATCCTTCGACTTCATTGATCTTTCCCATCCGATCGTTTGATTGTTCTCTTGTCCCTTTTCTTAGGGGGACCTCGTCCGTATCTGTCAGAGCTGGACATCAACAACGAGGGAAACATGAACAACATAACCATGTTGGTCAGCAACAAAGGCCAGTACTGCCTCAAGAGAACATCCAAGAAGAGGTGATAGTGGAACCAATAGCTGGACCGCAGTATCCAGAGGTTCCAACACGACCAACAGTTTCGTCTACCCCTATGGCAGTAGACACACCAGCCCTTTTGGAAATCATAAGAGGGATGATGGCTACTGAACAACATCAGATGCTGGCTCAGCAACACATGCATACTCAGTTGTAAGAGCAGAATTTATTACTCAACCAAGGATTGCAAATGGCTTTGGAAAGAGGGGTGAGGACAGATTCAGAAGCATCAACCAGATTTTACAAGTACAACTCCCACCGTTTTGAGGGACGGAAGATGCCATTTCAGCAGATGCATGGCTTAAAGACATCGATGCCATTTTGACAGCAGCTAAGGTACAGACGGAAGAACGTATGGATCTAGTGAAGCTGTTACTTCAGGACCTCGCACGTGATTGGTGGGAATCATAAGAAGTGGGCATCAGACGTCCTGTTGCTTGGGACGATTTTACAGCGAGATTCAAGACGAAGTACTATGGAGTTGTGGAACAGTTCGAGCTACAGGAGAAGTTTATCAACCTCAAGCAGGCTGGCAAGACAGTGGATGCTTATGCAGCAGAGTTTTACAGATTGAGTAGGTTTGCCCTAGAGATGGTAGCAACAAAGAGCCAGAGGGCTATGAGGTTTCAGCAAGGGTTTCATCTTGAACTATTGCAATTGATAGAGGGGCATAACTACCAGACCTTCGATGAGGTATTAACGGCAACCCGGAGGCATGAGATCACAATACAGAGGGTCACATCAAGGACTAGAGGTCAGAAGAGATCTCACAATCAGACTGAAGGAGGAGGGGAAGTAGCATCCCTAATAACAGTACCATCTCCTGGCATTCGCATTCACGATGTGGCGATGCGAGGGCCCGTACCGTCAACAAGATAGTAGCAGCAGCAGCAGCAGAGGAAGAACCAGCAATCCCCAGCGGGTTGCACCTATTATGGAAAGGCAGGGCATACTAGAGGCGTGTGTCGGGCATTGAACGGACAGTGTTTGGTATATGGAAGTCCAGATCATCGGGTTTCCACCTGTCCCATGAATTTGAGGTCAGGGGGACCAGTACAGCAATTTCTTGCACAGCCAACACCAGGGGCTGGCCAGTATCAAGGACCAGCAGTAGTAGTGAGGCCGTTGGCACAACGTCCGTTCATGTCACAGGCTCAGATATTTCGGCAGCAGGGACCGCCGATGCAGCAGCAACAACAAAGACCACCCCAGCATCACCAAGACAGGGGCCAGCAGCAACACCAAACTAGACCGCAGCATGGGAACCAACAAGGAGGCTGAGGGCAGGCATTCAATCTGTCCTTGGAAGAGGCATTGGCATCGGAAGATGTTGTGGTAGGTAACATTCTCGTCGCCTCATATCCTGCAGTAGTATTGTTTGATTCGGGAGCATCACACTCGTTTATATTTGCACAATTTGCGACACGACTAGGAATGAAATTCGAGACATTACCAGGGAGGTTGAATATACTCACTGGTAATGGGCTCGTAGGAGTTAGTAGGGTTATTCTAGTGTGTAGAGTTGTAGTTTGCTGGCATTTCTTACCCGTCAGATTGATAGAATTTTCTGTTGGAAATTTTGACGTTATCTTAGGCATGGACTGGCTGAAAGACAGTCATGCGATAATAGATTGTCATAGAGGAAGTATATCTTTTAATATCCCAGGCATGGAGCGGTTTACCTTGGTCAGGTCAGGGGCAACTCAATAAGAAGAAGGAGTAGTCGCGGCAATGGAAGAAGTTCAAGTCCCGAAGGTAGTTGAAGAGTTCATTGACGTGTTTTTCGAAGAACTTCCAGGTCTACTACCGGTTAGGGATATTGAGTTCAGTATAGAGTTGGCACCTGGAACTAAACCGATATCAGATCGAGTTTACAGAATGGCAGATTCAGAGCAGGCCAAGATGTATCAGCACATAGAGGAACTGAAGAAAAAGAAGTTCATTCGAGTTAGCGAATCACCATGGGCAGCACCAGGGGTACTTGTAGGAAAGAAGGATGGATCATCAAGATTGTGCATTGACTACAGAAAGCTCAACGCGGCAACAGTAAAGAATAAGTACCCACTACTAATGATCGACGACCTGTTTAATCAGTTGAGCAGAGCTAGGATTTTCTCCAAGATAGATCTTCAATCAGGGTATCATCAAGTGAGAGTTCGGAAAGAGGATATTCCTAAGACGATATTCAGGTCCAAGTACGGGCATTACGAATTTTTAGTAATGCTGTTCGGTTTGACTAATGCTCCAGCAATATTTATGGATTTGATGAACCGCATCTTTATGCCGTACTTAGATCAATTTGTCGTTGTGTTCCTCGACGACATTTTTATATACTAAGCTAGTGAAGAAAAGCATGAAGATCACCTCAAGAAAGTGTTACAGGCTCTGAGAGAGAACCAGTTGTACGCCAAGCTCATCAAGTATGAGTTTTGGATGGATCATATTTCATTCTCGGGGCACATCATATCAGGGGCTGAAGTAGCATTGGATCCCAAGAAGGTAGAAACAGAAGAGAGTTGGCCAATACCTAAGACCATAGCAGATGTGCGTAGTTTCTTGGGGTTGGCAGGATATTACAGAAGGTTCGTATCAGACTTTGCAAGACTCTCAGCACCCATGACCCGCTTGACACGGAAGGATGTGCCATTTATTTGGTCGGCAGAGTACCAAGCATCATTTGAGAATTTGAAGCAGAAGTTGATCATGACACCTATTCTTACATTACCGGTTGGACCCGGAGGTTTTACTGTATATTATGATGCATCAGGAAAGGGACTTGGGTGTGTCCTAATGCAACATGGGAAGGTGATAGCATATGCATCTAGGTAACTTCGGGACCACGCGAAGAATTATCCGACTCATGACTTAGAGTTGGCAGCAGTAGTATTTGCTTTGAAGCTATGGAGGCATTACTTGTACGGTAATCGGGTGGACATGTAAACAGACCATAAGAGTCTGAAGTACATCTTTACTCAGAAGAAACTGAACATAAGACAGAGAAGATGGTTAGAATTGATCAAAGATTACGACGTAGAGCTTCGGTATCATCCAGGCAAGGCTAATGTGGTAGCAGACGCTCTCAGTAGGAGAGGTGGTATATTTATGTTGACATCACAAAAACATATTTTAGAAGACCTTCAAGAGATGGGCATCGAGGTTATACTTCCTAGTGATGTAAAGATTCTGGCAAGTCTACGAGTTCAATCCGACTTGGTTGACAGGATCAAGGCAGCCCAGGCACGGGACCCAAGGATTCAGAAGCTTAGGACAGAATGTGAGTCAGGACTCAGAAAGGAGATAAAAATTCACGAAAATGGTACACTTAGATTTGGATCACGTCTATGTGTGCCAAGTGGAGATATCAGACAGGAGGTTATGACAGAAGCCCACAGTTCTCAGTATTCTATACACCCTGGAGGAACTAAAATGTACAAAGATATCAAACATCACTTCTGGTGGAACAGAATGAAGAGAGAGATAGTTAGATTCGTTTCTCGTTGTTTGTCACTTCCCATTCCCAGAATACGTATTTTAATACGTGTACTGCTTGAATGTATTTATTTAATATTTATCATGCATCTGTTCTATATTTAAATTCTTCAATTTTGTGCTTATTATTTTTTTGTATTTTATTTTCTGCTTTTACTTTGTTCTTAGGTTCGGCTTGGGTTGGTTTACTTCCGAGTTTGGGTGGTTCATCATGAACCCAACCAACCTACCATCATCTCCATTTAAAGCCCCAACCTTTTCTCTCTCTTCATTACTCTTATTTACTTCTTTTTCAACCTCCATTACTCTCCCACCAACCTAGAACAGCTAGGCAAGTACCACTTGCTTCTTGATGGATCTCGAATTTTGTTGTTCTATTGTCTTTCTCCCGAAATTCTAAGACACTCTAGTACTTCGCATTTTTAATTTCCATGGTTCATTTCTTGTAGATCTAAGTTTGTTGTATTTTCGAATTTTTTGGGTTTTGATCTAACTAACCTTGTTATGTTCAAGTTTTGATGGTTCCATGTTGTAGAAAATTTCTTTCTGCCCCATTTTGACCTATAGAATTCTGGATTATGACCTTAAATGAAGGTTTATAGGAGCTAGGAAGCCATGGACCCCATGGTTCTTTTTTCGAAAAAGTGGAGAAGAAGAACAGTGGTTACCGCATGGGCTTCTGGCCGCATGGCCTTGGCAGCTCCCAGCCGCATATCTCTCTTTGCCGCATGAACCGATAGCTCTGAACCTATAGCTCTGGCCGCATAGCCCCGAGCCGCATGAGACTCAGTCCCTCTCAGCCGCATAAGACCCATACTTCCTCAGCCGTATGAGCCCATACTCCCCGAGCCGCATGAGCGCATACTCTTTCAGCCGCATATGCATGTTACCCTTTCAGCCCCATATACATGTTACTCTCCCAGCCGTATGAGCCGATACTCTCTCAGCCGTATGACCCTCGGCTGCTTGCCGTATGGCGACCCTTGGCCGCATAAGCATGGCCCTTAGCTCCCCGGGCCGCATGGGATTCTGATCCGATTCTGGCCGCATAGATGGGCATCCATCTATTGCCACCCATAGTACCTTTTAGCTGTTTCTTGTCCCATTGATTGACATTGATTTTTACCTTGACTAATAATTGACCATGTGTTCCTAGTTGGAACTAAGAGACTGGCTAGTCGTCTTATTGAAATTGAATGAGACACGTTCATGTATGAACCATGAACCATTGCGATCGACTAGCCGATCTGAACTTTGGCAAATGGACACATGTTGACTTCCATTTTTCTGTAAAGGCAGCATGTACATCTTACAGTCAAGGCATGATTATTTTGTGGCTAGGTTTGATTGTTGCATTATGCTATGTAAGACCTACAACCCAACCGCACGGGTATCATTGTAGAGTTGTGCATATCATACTCTGTATGGAAGTACTCATTCTGAATGACCATGATCCTCGGTATAGGATTTCAATCAACATAGGGACTATTAAGCTAAATAAAATAACGATTGCATGGAGAGAATGGATTCTCGAGTTCTTACATGGCAGCCATTTTTGGGACGATTTGTGCCCCGACATGTCGGCTGGTTCTCACAGATACTACAAATCTACCACACGGACAGGAGTGGTATCTACTTATATTGTTATACACACTGTTGACGGGCATCCCGCTGGAACTCGTCTAATTCATGATTGGCACAATTGATTATCGGATGAACTAGCCTTGCTTGTGCATAGTAAGAACTGAGGAATCCATTATTACATAATTCCAGGGCAACTTGGAACTTACAGTAGCAAGCTGTAGTAGTTGCATGGCTGTTTAAATTGATTTGTCTGTGTACTGTACCAACTCTGTTAACTACAGAGTTGAGTAGAACGTCAGGACATGACGGGTCAACTTATATCCTTGTTTGGTTGGGAAGTTGGCTTGAAGTGTCGTAATGTTGTGCGAACCCCAGTAGCAAGCAGAGACCTTTTTATCATAATCTTACTCTTATCACTGGTTCTAATATCTCATATCGTGCTTCCTTGCGGTACTTGCTATTAGAGGTCTAACATCTCTGGTTTTGCATGGCCAGATTTAGAGCCGGTTCCCGAGGACTCAGCTTACTTCCACCTCCAAGATGGTCAATACTAGAGGAATGATTGCCGGAGGACACGAGTGGGTCCCTTGCTTTCCTGCTCATTTTTACTATTTACTTTACTTTGGCACCGACATATTAGTCGGATTGTCTTGTACTTACTTTTACAGAATTGTAACTAAGTCAGACTGCAGCTGATAACGATTGTGTATACCTTATTATATCCTCTGGCTTTGTTTTGTAAAGCCAGACCTCAAGAACATTTTGACCCAGCGTTTGGGACGCCTTACTGCTTTATCTTACATGTTCTCTATTTACCGTTTCCTGTTTGAATGATTGAGACAATAGATGTAGAGTAACCCTAGTAAGACTTTCATGTAGTATGCACCCCTCGTCTTTTAGACAATATTGATCGTATTATACGGTATTCTTCTACCCGTAATACGTAGCTAGCTGAGTCATCCCCCCGCTCTCCGGTATTCCAGTTCTGGGGTGTGACATTGCTTGATATGTCAGCAAGTAAAGGCAGAACAACAGAGGCCAGCTGGATTATTACAACCGCTTCCTATCCCGGAATGGAAGTGAAGACATATCACAATGGACTTTGTGACCGGTTTACCAAGATCACCAAGTGGTAAGAATGCTATTTGGGTGATAGTAGATCGGCTTACGAAGGTGGCACATTTTCTTCCTTTTAGAGTAGGGCAATCTACAGAAAAGTTGGCAAAATTGTATATGCAGCAGATAGTCAGGCAGCATGGGGTCCCTGTCAGTATTGTATCAGATAGAGATACCCATTTTATATTATATTTCTGGAAGAGTCTACATCATAGTCTGGGTACCAAGTTGAGATTTAGCATGGCTTACCACCCACAGACGGACGAGAAATCAGAAAGAACAATTTAGACTTTAGAAGATATGTTACGAGCTTGCACCCTAGATTTTGGAGGATCTTGGGAGAATCACCTGCACTTAGTCGAATTTTCGTACAACAACAGTTATCAAGCCAGTATCCAGATGGTGCCATTCGAAGCACTATATGGTAAGAAGTGTAGGTCGCCAATGGCATAGGATGATATCGGGGAGAGGAAGGTGTTAGGCCCAGAGATGATTGTTCAGACGGTTGAAGTGGTTAAGGGGATTAGGGAACGACTTCGACTTGCGCAAGATCGACATCGTCATTGGACAGATCATCATCGTAGGCCGCTAGAATTTTCTGTTGGGGACCATGTATTCTTGCGGATCTTACCTACTCATGGGGTCATTAGATTTGGCGTTCGCGGAAAGTTGAGTCCGCGATGCGTGGGTCCATTTGCTATCCTTAATAGGGTAGACAATATTGCTTATCGTTTATCCCTTCCACCTTCGTTACGAGAGGTGCATGATGTGTTTCATGTATCTCAGTTGCGTAGGTATGTATCGGACCCAAGCCATATCCTCGATCATTTTGAGCTGGTTGTTGGTACCACCCTGTCTTACGAGGAACAACCGGTGTCTATTTTGGACCGAAGGGAGAAGATACTCAAGAACCGAACAATTAGCCTTGTCCGTGTTGTTTGGGGTCATCACTCCTTAGGAGAGTCAACATGGAAACGTGAGGATGATATCCGATCACGGTATCCGCACCTATTTGACTCACAAGGTATATCTCTTTCTGTGTACCTTGATTTTCTTGATTCCTCGTGCTTATCACCCTATGAGTAGAATTGCTTGGTGTCTTCGATTGATAAACATAGATATATTACTTGCTATTGGTATTGTAAGATGACTGCTTGATCGCTAAAATTGCTGTACTTAGATTAGTTTGGCCCTGAAATTTCTATCCTGTTTGGATTTAAAATTACAAGGACGGAATTTTTCTAAGGAGGGTAGAGATGTCACTCCCCGTTCCTGGAATGCGTATTTTAATACGTGTACTGCTTGAATACATTTATTTAATATTTATCATGCAATTGTTCTGTATTTAATTTCTTTAATTTTCTGCTAATTATTTTCTGTATTTTATTTTCTGATTTTGTTTTACCCTTGGGTAAGTTGGTTCGTTTCCAGATTTCGGTGGTTCATCATGAACCTGACCAACCACCTACCACATCTTCATTTAAAGCCCCAACCCCCTCCCTCTTCATTACTTCTCCTTCTCATTTACTCTTCTTCTTCCTCATAACTCTCTCCACCTACCTAGAGCTTAGGCAAGTACATCTTGCTCTTCATGAAAACCCATATTTTTATGGTTCATTTATTTTTCTCTCGTGATCCTAAGATAGTTTAAAACTTGGCATTTTGCATTTTGAAGTTTTATTTTTAGTAGATCTAGAAATTGCCATTTTTCGGATCTTGTGGGTTTTGATTTATCAAACTTCCTTATTTTCAAAGTTTCGTTCGTTCCAGATTGTGAGATTTGTGTTATAACCCCTTTCGATCCGTGGAACTCCTATCTTTTTGCTCAGATTGAAGTTCATGGAATTGGAGTCCCTGCGGTTCTCTACGCACACGTTTATACATGCTCGCGTAATATCAGGCTCTACGCATACGTTTATACGTGCCCGTATAATATCAAGCTCTACGCCCACGTTCATTCGTGTCAGCGTGAATTCGGTTTACGCAAGTCTACTCTGGCTTGGTGAATTCTTTACGCATCATTGTTTTATGCGTAACGATTCCTTTACGCGTATATTATTTTATGCGTAACGATTCCTTTACACGTACATTATTTTACGTGTAACGATTCCTTTACGTGTACATTGTTTTACGTGTAACGATTCCTTTACACGTACATTGTTTTACGCGTAATGATTCCTTTACGCGTATATTGCTTTATGCGTAACGATTATTCTTTACGCATACAAAATTCATGCGTAAACTTGGACCCTTTATGCATACAAGTTTTACGCGTAACTTTATTATTTACGCGTACTCTTCTGGCTTAGCGTAAGACTAGTTTTTACGCGCAACTTTGTTCCTTTATTGGAGCATACTCCTTTACGCGCAAGCTTTATTCCTTCATGCGTAAACTTTCCTCACGCGTAAATTTCCTTTACGCGTATTTCATTGAGCGTACTCTTCTGGCTTGGCGTAATTCATTGAGCATACTCCTTGGGCGTACAAGGCATCCTTTACTATATTCTTACGCCTTTTTGACATGAACTCGATATAATCATGATATGCTAATATTTTAATACATATTGTGGTGTAGAATGTTTCCTGTGTCCCGATTGGTTTATTGATATCCAGTATGACTGGAACTTAACCCTGAGAGTTATAGACTTGACCATACTAAATACTAGTTTGACTTTCATGCCTTGGCAAGAATTGACTTTGATTGTTACCTTGACTAAATGATTGATCATGCATTTCTAGTTGGAACTAAGAGGCTGGCTAGCTGTCTTATTGAAATTGAATGAGACACGTTCATATTAACTATGAACCATAGCAATCGACTAGCTGATCCCGAACATTGGCATATAGACACGTACATGCTTTAACTGATTTTCTACAAAAGCGACATGTGTACTTTACAGTCAAGGCATGATTCTTTTTTATTATTGTATTACGCTATGTAAGACCTACAACCTAACCGCATGGGCATCGTTGTAGAGTTATACATATCGTACTCTGTACGAAAGTACTCATTCTGAATGACCATGATCCACGGCATGGGATTTCAATTAACATAGGGACTACTAAGTTAAATAAAATAACGATTGCATGGAGAGAATATATTCCCGAGTTCTTACATGGCAGCCATTCTTGGGACAATTAGTACCCCAACATGCCAGCTGGTTCCCACAGATACTGTAAATCTGTCACACGGGCAGGAAGCGGTATCTACTTATAGTTATTTACTGTATACTGATGACGGGCGTCCCGCTGTGACTCGTCTAATTCATGATTGGCGCAATTGATTATTGGGTGGACTAGCCTTGCTTGTGCATAGTAAGAACTAAGGAATCCTTATTGCATATTTCCAAGACAACTTGGAACTTACAGTAGCAAGCCGTAGTAGTTGTATGACCGTTTAAATTGCTTTGTTTGTGTACTGTACCTACTCTATTAACTACTGAAATGATCAGAATGTTAGGACATGACGGGTTAACTTCTGTTCTTGTTTGGTTGGAAAGTTGGTTTGAAGTGTCATAATGTTGTGTGAATCCCAGTAGCAAACGGAAACTTATTATTATATTCTTAACTCTTATCACTAGTTTTAGTCCTCCTATCGTGCTTCCTTGTGGTACTTGCTATTAGAGGTCTAAGCTCTCTTGTTTTGTATGGCCAGATTTAGAGCCAGTTCTCGAGGACTCAGCTTACTTCTACCTCCAAGATGGTCAATACTAAAGGAATGATCGCAGGAGGACACGAGTGGGTTCTTTAATTCCCTGCTCGTTTTGCTATTTACTTTACATTTTGCCACTTGGCACCGACATGTTAGTCGGACTGTCTTGCACTTACTTTTACATAATTGTGACTAAGTTAGACTGCAGCTGATAACGATTGTGTATACCTTGCTATACCATCTGGCTATATTGTATACAGCCAGATCTCAAGAATATTTTGACTAAGCGTTTGGGACGCCTTACTGCTTTATCTTATATGTTCTCTATTATTGTTTTTTGTTTGAATGATTAAGACGATAGATGTCAAGTAGCCCTAGTGAGACTTTCATGTAGTATGCACCCCGTCGCCTTTTAGACATCATTGATCGTATTATACGGTATTCATCTACTCGTAATACGTAGCTGGCTGAGTCACTCCCCCGCTCTCCGGTATTCTGGTTCTGGGGCGTGACAATACTTGATCCAGGGTGGCCAAGTCGATCATGCCAAAGCATAAAAAGTTTTGGATCATTGAATTTCTGGTTTATCGCAGTGTTAGATTCTATGGCACTTATGTTTGTATAATACAATCTTGATGAGAAAATTAGGAGTTTTTCTTTCACATGCTTCTGGCATGAATCATTGGATATAATACATAAATGTTCCATATTTTTCTCATTCATAGTTTTGATATGGAAACCATTTAAACGTATATCTTTGAAAGCTTAGCATTTTTTTTTTGACTTGCTAGAATATATAACCTCTTTCACCAAAATATTTGTTCCATTCGGTAATATAATGTTCGCTCTTCTGGAGCCCTCAATCAGTTTTTTAGTACCAGAAATTGTACTAATATTTGCTTTTGCCAATTTTAAGTTCAAAAAATATTTTTGATCTGGAAGAATTGTGTGCGTTGATCCATTGTCAGCCAGACATATATCTCCACAGTTGGAGCTGTTCACTGCATCTTTATTTTTCATATTTCTATAAACAAAAATAAAAAATAAATGAAGTAAGAAACATTATGAAACTTAATTTATTAATTCGATATTATAATGGCCAAGACTTAGAAACATGAGAATACAAGCATTGAACTAAAATTAAGCTTAGGAAAATAAAGTTCAAATAGTCTACATTCCAACACAATTATTTTAGTTCTTTCCATTATCATCATTAGCATCATCACCCCAAAACTTAATTCCATTGATTCCTTCACTTGGCTCGTTCAAGAAATTATCAACATCCAGATGAGTAAATTCCATTAGATCATTTTCTTCAACAATTTTACTAAAATCTGCAAAATTAATTTTTTTCTCTTTTCCTTTACCTTTGATAGATGTCTGGTAAAGGTCAATTAGGTGCTTTGGTGTACGACATGTACGAGACCAATGCCATTTTGCTCCACAACTATAGCAAGCCTCTTCGTAATTCTTCGAAGAATCTATTTTCGCACCCTTTCCTTTATCATATTTTCTACCATTGTTGTTCCACTTCAAGTGGTATGGCCCAACCTTCTTGTTGAAGGTATGATAATTAGGACCACCATGATCTCGAATTTTACCATGACACCACATCCTTGTCTATAGCTATTTGTATTCGCTTCAGGGAATGGCTGTGATCCAGTAGGGTGAGAGTTATGGTTTTTTTATTAGGAGCTCATTATTTTGTTCAGCAACAAGTGGGCATGAGATCAATTGAGAATACTTTGTAGAACCCTTTTCACAGTACTGCTGCTGCATGAGCATGTTCGTGGTATGAAAAGTAGTGTATGTCTTTTCCAACATATCTTCTTAAGTAACATTATCTCCGCACTATGTCATTTGAGACACAATTCTAAAACAATATTACAGAATTAAATTCGTTTATCGTTTTGAAATCTTACAACCTCAGGTGCATTCAATCATAACGAGCCTTTGGGAGTATTACACTCTTTTGATGATCATAACGTTCCTTCAAGTTTTTCTACAAAATAGGTGGGTCTTTTACTCCAAGATATTCGGATTTCAGCTCTTTATGGAGGTGATGTCGAATGAAAATTATTGCCTTTGCTTTGTCTTGTTCGCTTGTCTCATTTTTCTCTTTGATGGCATGTGCAAGATTCTTTGCACTCAAATGGATCTCAGCCTCAAGAACACAAGTCAAATAATTTCTTCCGGAAATATCAAGAGCAGCGAACTCAAGCTTGGTGATGTTTGCCATATATGTCTGAAAAAATATTAGTTTAGAATATAATACACATACTCAAATCTACAAGTTTGACTTTTATCAATTAGGCTTCAAGCCTAACATATTTTATCTTTTACTACTTGGAATGAGCAAACAACAATCCTTTTTTTTATTTTTTTAATCAAAAGATGACTCGATTCCCTCTCAACTTCCTAATCATAGTTCGTAGAATAAGTTTTATTAGCATCAAACTTTTAGCACTATCAATCTCGCCTGATATGCAAGTTTTGTAAAAATAGCAAGAGTAAAAGTATTTAAATCGGACCTTTGTAGAGAGTATGAAAGGACACACTTATGCTATATAAATATTAAACAATTCCCATTATGCACATCATCCTTTTATATGAATTCAAAATCAAAATATTCTATTTTAATATTAAATTTTAACCACAGTCAGAATCCACGTCATCCTTTTATATTAATTCACCAATGTGAATGATTTTAATTAGCAACAAAAATTTGAAAGAATTTGATCATACTGACCAGAAAGTTGAATGCCTTGATAACAGTGCCACAATTGGCAAAAATTGATAAAAATTGGCACCAGCTTGTGAGAATAAGAAACCATCCTACTTCCATATGAATGCATGAAAAAAAAATAATGACGGAAGTTGGACTTACAATTTCCTTGAGTAACTCGTGCTGATAACGTGTTATAATTTAGAGGAGAACAAGATAGATATGTAGGAAAAGAGTATTTCTTCATATGTCAAACACTCAATTAGAATGGTCCTTTTGTAGGCCTACAATAGAATGTCAAAGGCCATAAGTTACATATGTTATGAAACCAAGGACCATGAGTTACATAAGTTATGGAAGACCATGGGACATCCATATATACATAATTGTATTATAATTCAAATTATCTTTTTAGTTATGTATTTTTAAACTAATTAAATAATATAAGCTAAGATAAAATATTTTTAGGAATCTTAAAAGTTTCACGAAGCCTTTCAAGTTTTCGCATTATATAATAGTATAGATTAATATCATGTCAACTTATTAGTTACAAGAGGAATAATTCTCAATCACATGTTCTTATCTTTATGACAGGTGGGCCCAAGTGCAGTGCACAACGACCCAGATTTAGCGTCAATTATTTTTTTATTAGTTCTTCCAGATTTAGCGTAGAAGCTTTTTCTTATAAGTTACTAGTCATGTTCACCTGCATTGTACGTACATAAAATATATAATATTATTATAAAATTAGATAACAATTTAAATTATATTAATTTTTTTAACATAATTTGTATATATTTTAATTGGAATTTGTTGATTATAAATATGTCTCTAGAATTTTCTATCAATTTTGAATCGTAGCAATATCATCAACCATTGATCTCCGGTCGATTGCGTCCTTACTTAAGCAAACCGATTGTGGGTGCGATGCGATGTTTTATGACAAAAAATAAAATAATAAAGATAGATTATCACCAACAAAATAAAAGTATTTTCGACAAAAACATAAAATGTTAAAATAAGATATATTTTTTTTTTTTTACAAGGCACGAGAATTTCTTGTTAGTTTAAAATATCAAGGTGGTGTTTCTTAATGTCTATTGCAAGTGATCACTTACAAATATATGTATTCAACTACATGAGTTGTTTAGGAGCACCTACTTTATGGAAGTCAAATTGGAGGTTGGACTATCTATCCTTAATCCGAAACTAAATATTTTTTTTTTCTAATACTTAGATCTAAATGGTGAGAAGAATTAATTAACGAGACGTCAATATCGTGGTAGATAACACTTGGATTATGTTATGCATAAAGTATAGTTCAAACCCAACCAAAGCACCCATGTTGGTCTTGCTTGCATGATTTGTTATTATCGGTTGGGATTTGGTTAATGATACAAACTTTTCTTGCTGATGATTATTATTTGTGCTAATAATGGACTAGCGAGTAGAGCTAGCTAGCTTGCACATTGTTAGGTTTGGGAGGAGTGGAGATTCTTGGAGTAACAAATTGTTTTCTTCTTCATTTTTCTTTGTTTGTGTGTGCGGGGGTGGGCGTGGGGGTGGGGGTGGGGGTGGGGTGACTTCTTCCATCCAGGCAGGCCAGCCAGAATCATGCTCGTGATTAGGTGGTGGTGCAAGCAAGGCATCCCATGGTGTGGTGGGAGTGAGTGAGATGGCTAGCTTTACATTCTCTCTCACCCCTCAACCTTCACATTTTGTCCCTATATATTAAAGAAAAAAATGATGCTATATGTACCTTCAAATATATTTTTTATGTTCTTCTGCCACGTGACATTTTTTTATTGATCCAAAAAATAGAATAAAGGTTGGAAGAAGACATGAGCAAATGGAAAAGGACTACGTGGCGGAGGGATATGGAGGAATAGAGTTTTTAGAGGTACATATAACATCACTCTTAAAGAAAAATGATATTTTGTCTGCGATCCGTGACCACATGACATGTGGCCAAATTCCATTGTCCCTCCCTCTTTGTTCGGAGCCACCAACAAAATTTTTGTCAGCAGGATGGTGACACGTGGCTTGCGGTCACAACCTGCGTCCACGAACCGCAGGCAAAATAGCAACGTCGATTACTAGAAGGTAAATGCTAACGACACTACATAAAGTGCATGTCATCATTTTCTGCAATCATGCGTATACTTTGTTCACAATTGCCAAAATCTACAGTACTAGACTATGAAAAATAAGTTTAACAGTTTAAAAATGCAGAAATAGTAACAATCATTAACACTTTATATAGTGCTCTTAGCATTGGCCTATTAAAATAGTAAATATTTTGCTTAAGTGTATATATATATATATATATATATATATATATATATATATATATATATATATATATATATAAAATATATATATATATATATATATATATATATATATAAAATATATATATATATATATATATATATATATATATATATATATATATATATATATATATATTATTTTTTTTAAACAAAATTTTATTGAATAATAGGCACAAAATGTCGAAGCCTATACAAGTAAGCGCGCACAATGCGACAAGAGGAAGAGAAAACGAACAGCGCGAGACGCGCACAAAATAAAACCGGATCTCTGCGACATCCGACTAGGGAGGCGCGAGGAACCCGGAGAAAGGCCTAAGCAAGGGCCTCCCAAAAAGTGTTGGAGGTGTGAGAGCAGTGCCTCCTGGCCTTGAGAATTTTTCTGATGACCTCTCTGAACAATTGTGGCGGGGGGAGTTGGCGGCCTTCGTATCTGAATTTGTTCCTATTCTACCATAATACCCAAATACCAGCGTCAACGACGATCTGATGTCCGTGGGAGCAGCTCCAGCTGGCCAGGAGATCGTGGAAGCCCCCGGTCGGGGGGGGGGGGGGGCAAGACTTAGTCTATTATGTAGATTGCACCAAATTTGAGTCGCCAACTCACCTGAAAGAAGGACATGCTCTGTCAATTCCGATGTGTGCTCTACGCAGCAGTGGCAGCTGGACGCGAGGTTAAATCCGATAGATCTGAAGTGATAGTCCGTCGGCAGCTTCCGACGAAGTGCATGTCAGATAAGGATAGACCATTTGATGGGTATGCAAGACTGCCAAAACTTGGCACACGTAGTATTCGGCACGCCTCTGCCTCGGGCCACAATTCTGGCGGAAGCCAGCGTAAAAGTCCCGTCCGGGTTAGGGGACCATCTCCACTTGTCGGTCTTGTCAGTGACCCGAAGATTAGCAGCAAGAAGACCGTCGGCCGCCGGCTGACCAAGCCAATCTCTGACCCACCCCCAATGCCATCCGGAACTGCCCTCTCAAAGGTCCCTAATAGCGCACCCCAGCGGAGTTCTAACGTTGGGCTAAATGGTGTCTTCTCCTAACCACCGTTCCAGACAGGCCGATGAGCGATCGTCGACCAACTGAAGACGGATTAAAGGTTCTGCGATGTTGCATCCCCGAATTATGCGACGTCACGATGCTGAAGATCTGTTGTTGGTGACTGCCTCCGACAGATGGGAGAATCTGGAGTATCTAGCTCTCATGAACCTCGTCCATAACGAGCTGTGCACAACTTCCACCACAGCTTCATGGAGCATCCGTCCACGATGTGGACAAGTCCGCTGAATTCCAGACCTCCTTTTTCAGTAGGTTTGGCCATAGTATCCCAACCAGCCCAGTGATGTTTGTCCTTGTCGTCGCAATAACCCCAGAAGAACTTGGCAAAGAGGGATTCGAGAGAGTGGAGGACCTTCTTGGGGGAGGAAGCAGACGGCCAGGGTGTACACCGGGATGGAAGAGAGAACGTGTTTGATGAGGATCATCTTGCCCCCTAGGGATAAAGTTGCGTTGTGCCATCCTGCGATCAGTTTGCGAATTTGGTCTACAAGGAGCTCATATATACCCGAGTTAGACTTTTCGTACACCAGCGGGCAACTCAAGTAAAGGAAGGGTGGGTATGCCGTGCCGAAGGAGGTTATGTTGGAGAGCAGGGCTGAGCGGGTTCTGTCAGCTTTGCGATGGGTATAGATGACACTCTTGTTGTTATTGACGCGCTGGCCGAAGCATGTGGTATATCTCGCGATCGTACTCAAAACTACCTCTATTGATCTGCTGTCTCCGGAGGAGAAGATAAGGATGTCATCTGCGTACGCCAGGTGTGTGATAAGAGGACAGTCTGTCCTGGTGTGGGAGTGGTGGAAACCTGGCATTCTGGGCATGCTATTGAGGCTTCTGCCGCAATGATGAAAATTGTGGAAGAGAGGGGGTCCCCCTGTCTAACCCCGTGAGTGGATCGGAAGAATCCTGCTGCCTGACCATTGATAACCGTGGAGAACCAAGCATTGCTAATAGATCTGAAAATGATGTCGATCCAGGATTCGGAGAAGCCGAAATTCCTGAAGACCCAAATCATGAATTGCCAGTCGAGGCGGTCGTATACCTTCTCCATGTCCAGTTTGATGGCAACGTTCCCCCCTCTGGATGGAAACTTTATACATGTGATCATCTCTTGGGCGAGGAGTATGTTTTCAGTTATGTTTTAGCCTTTAATAAACCCGCTTTGTTCTTAGAAGATGATCTTGGGGAAGAGATTTGACATCAGGTTGGCAATGATCTTCGATATAATCTTGTTAGTGAAGGTGCAGAGGCTGATTGGTCGGAAGTCTTTGAAGGTATCCGGGTTATCTTTTTTGGGGATAAGGATGATGTTGGCGCATGAAATAGAATTGGGATATCTCGTCCCTTAAAAAAAAGGCAAGAGTGGCCTCTAATAAGTCGGTTTTTAAGATGGCCCAACAAGCTCTGAAGAAAACTCTATTGAAGCCGTCCGGCCCCAGAACACTGTGTTCATTTATGGACCAGACTCCCACTTGACCTCCTCCGCCGATGGAGTAGCCAACATGGTCTTATTTTCGATGTCACTGATGAGGGATGAGATTTCGGACAGGAGTGCGACGTCTTTAACGACAGGCTCTTTAGTGAAAAGGTTCGAGTAGAAGTTCTCCGTGGCAGCCTGAATACCTTCCTGGTCGTCCACTTTGGCACCATTTTCGTCGTGAATCCGATGTATTTTTTAATTGTTTCTACGGCCTTTGACACATGTATGAAAGAACCTGGAATTTCGATCTCCATCGATGTCCCAGGTCAATCTGGCTTTTTGCCTCCAGAATTCAGTTTCCACTTTCAGCCTGGATTTGAGAAGCGCTCTGGCAAGGTTGAGCGAGGCACGAGCAGCCAGAGATATGTCAATGGCAAATGAGGACTCTGTGCGGGTGACGTCGTCCTCCGCCACCTTAATCGCCTGGAAGATGTCTCCAAAAGCCTGTTTGCTCCAGGACGTTAATGCCTTACTAGTGGCTTTAATTTTGGCCGCCATCCGAACCAGTGGGTCAAGATCCAAGACGGAGTTCCAAGCGGAGGCTACGACGTTTTAGAATTGGAGGTGATAGCGCCAGAAGTCGAGGAAGCGGAATGGTTTTTGAGTGGTGGTGTGGTTGTTGCTAATCTTTATAAGAAGAGGGGAGTGATCCGATTCAGTGGAGTTCAGATGAGAGAGGTTTGTGATCAGGCCCATGTCAGACCAACTGTCGTTGATTGTCGTTCGGTCCAAACGGGAGTACTACCGCCGATGCCCCTCCTCCATGTTGCACCAGGTGAATTCTCTGTCGTGGAAGGGGATGGGGGTTAAGTTACCGTAGAAGATGAAGTTGTTAAAATCGTCCATCGCGTGCTGGGGGGCGGGTGTCCTCCGGATTTCTCCTCTCTGCAGGACACCGTATTGAAATCTCCGATGCAGAGCCACGGGAGACCTTGGTAGGGTAATACAGCATCTAAGAGGTCTTTCTAAAGCAGTCTTTGCTCGGGTATGTCACAACTTCCATGAACAACAAAAAGGATGGAGCGGGACTTGAGAGCCTGTCACGCCCAGAACCAGAATACTGGAGAGCGAGGGTAGACATAGCCAGCTACGTATATGAAATGGGATCCATCTCGCTATACGGTCACGGCTGTCTAGATACATGAGGGTTTATCTACAAGCCAGCAGTCTCTTATGGTCATGAACAAGCCTATTGTCTCAATCACAAGCAAGTAGGTAAAAGTCACAAGATGTATGATCATTAAATATACAATAGTAAGGCGTCCCAAATATCACATATTCAGTTGATCATGAAGCTAGTCGTTACAAAATGTCAGGACTAGCAAGAGTTTAGTCATACATGATCAACCCTAGGATCTGTTAATCATGTTGCAGCCCGTAGGCAGACAGTAAGTAAAGTGCAATCGAGCTAAACAGGTGCTCGCCGGCTAAACGCCTCAAAGAATATTTTTATAATAAAGTGGGAGATCAAAAATAAACCCACTCGTTGTCAGGGTTCCGTCTAGTGGCCACCATCTGGCTGGAAGGTCGGTAGATCCTCTGGAGCTGCTCCGAAATCTGGCCACACAAAACCAGCTGGGTCAGACCCCAGAAAGAGCAAGTGCCACACAGGAAGCTTCACTTAGGAACTAAAATCAGCAATCAGCACAAGAGTATAAATAAAGTAAGAACTGAAAATAAAAAAAATACATCAGGATAATATACGACGAGATAACCATAGAACTATTCAGATAACCAGGTTACAACCCGTAAATCAAACAAGGACCGGGGTTGGAACCCTTCGTCTGAACAGAACTTGGAATTCTCACCATTTATCAGTAAAATAAATACAGGCATTCTGGTCATGCAGTAATCCGGAACAGAATCAGGACAAGACTAGACATGTTAGACTCCATTCAATCATTTCTCGGCCAAAAAAGAACTACGGCTTGATACTTTAACTAACTAGGGTTATCACAGGCCTAATTACTAGCAAGATGCAGTGAGAATCTTCTACAGCCACAAGCCCTGCAGTCCATCCAGGTTACCCGGGTTAAAAGAATTAGAGTTGAATTCAGGTGGGTACACCGTCCAGGAAACGAATGTACCCTTAGGTAGCTTGAAGGGTGCAACACATGACAGTGTGCTGGAAATGTGCCCTACTCGACGACAGGCTACAGATCCCAAGGCGTGCCCAGGTAACGTGATTGCCTGTAGCCGGGAGATCTCTTTATGACTAATGTATTAATCTAATTATTAGCCTTAATCCAATTCAGTAGGTACTCCTGACCGTGGTACTCAGGAGTCCCCTCCTAGACATGATGCAAGACAGGAGTGGATTATTTGTACAAGCACAATCGCCCACGGTGTCCAGGATTAATGATACAGACATGTCATGTCAGGTAGCCGTCGCAATAGCTTATCAAGATATATCATGTCAGGTAATCATGTCAAGTGTTCTGGTCAAGTATGCGCCACGACGGGCCACTATCAGGTCATGTCATGTTTACTTGTCAGGAGTGCACCACAACGGGTCACTGTCGTGTCGTACTAGTTCCTTGTCACACCATGTCATGTACAATTGTCATTTCAATCATGTCAATCAAATCATGATTTATCAAGTTCAGGAATGATCTCATACGGCTGGAAGAGAACAGCTCATGCGACTGAATAGGGTCAGGCACATGCGGCTAAAAAGAGAAGTGCTTATGCGGTCAAAGGGGTATCAGTCATATGCGGCTCGGAGATCCACTCAGTCATGCGGCTGAGAAAGGCAAGACATATGCGATCAGGAGGATAGGGAACTCATGCGGCTGGCGGGGGATGGGTCCATGCGGCTGGCTGACCAATCAAGTACATGCGGTCGGGGAGGAGCAACCCATGAGGCTGCGGGGAGCAATGACTATGCAGTCAAGGGAAGCAAACCCATGCGGCTGGGAGACTGCGGTCTATGTGGCTCTCGAGCGTTGAGTTCATGCGGCTCAGGGTTGCTGGAAATCCATGCGGCCAGGAAGGACTGGGTCTCAATCATGCGGCTGAGAAGGAATACTTGTCGCATGAACTTGTCATGCGGTCAAGTCAAGGCAATAGCGCATGCGGTTGGAACTGACTTGCCGTATGAATGTTCATGCGGTCAAGTGCTACCATGCGGCTCGGGACTGTACTTTTTCTCCAAATTTCCGATAAGAAGTACACCATAAGCCATGGCTTCTAAGCTGCATAACTCTATCATTCGGAGCCCAAATCCGAACTTCCATAGGTGAAAATGGGGTAGAACGAAATTCTTTACAACATAGAACCATCAAAACTAGGATATAACAAGATTAAGTAGATCAAAATCTAAGGAATCTGAAAATAATGTAAATATAAATCTACAAGAATCTAGCCATGGAAAGTAAAAATATCAAGTTCTAAAGTAAGTTAGAATGCTGTAAGGAAGAGAATGAAGCAATAAAATTGGAGTTCCTCCATGAAGCAAGTTGCACTTGCCTAAACCTCTCTCTCCTCTCTCTGGTAGGTGAAGAAGTAAATGGAAGAAGAAGAAGAGTAATGAAGAGAGAGAAAGAAGAATGGTAATAAATACCAAAGGTGGTGGTAGGTAGGGGGTTCATCCATGGTTCATGATGAACCAAGGCAATCCCAAACCGAACCAAGCCAATCCGAGCCAAGAAATAACCAAGCCAAGATGCAAGCTAAGCAAAAAAATCATGTAATACAGAATAAAATATGCACACGTATTCCAAAATACGTAATACGAACCACAGGCATTACAGAGCCGAATGTTCAACCTAGCAAGATAGAGCCTAAGGCGTATCTTTAATGCTGCCAAATTTGAATTCTGGCACGAAAAAAAATCTAAATGTCATTACAACCTGTGGTGGCATGAGGGAAACCTAGCTTGAGTTGGGTCGCTTTGATTTTTCTTTGAGGAATTTTTGGTTTAATGATGATTAAGAGGTCAATTCGATGAGTTTTCTTGAGGCTGAGAATTCTATTCAGCGTCGGTTTGTTTCCAAGCCCTCTCACGTTCCAGGAGATGATGTTAAGCATTAGATGTTGTAGTGGGAAGGAGGTGATTAAGCTTCATGGCAGACCTTGTTGTCATACCCGTCTGTTGCTTTTGTTTGTTTTTGTTCTTTTTGGAGAAGGTTTTTTTGGTGGGTGTGATGGTGGACCCGTCGACTCTGGAGGCATTGCTGGTTCCACTGGGTTCGCTACTACCATCAACATCTGTCGAGGAGGTGGTTGAATCATAGTAAAATTCTTTCAGGGCGCATAATGGATTTTCACGGTCCAGGAAACCCGCTTCCTTGGCTTGCCAGAACCTGTCGTATAAGGTGGGGTTGGAACTGGGTTGAACGTCCACTTTATGAGGGGGAGGGTACTGAGGGGGCCAAGCGTCTGAAGTCGACTCGAATGTGGGACGAGTAAGGTGAGTGTCGAGAATCCGGGGTTCAGTATACTGCACTGGGCGGCTCTCCGACTGAACCTCTCCAGGCTGATGAGGATGGCATGTGGGGAGGTTGGGAGTGTGAGGGTTCGCTGGAGGGGGAAGGATAATGAACTCAGAGGAGTTATAGGTTGAGGTGGGGGTGGCACGGTATGGGCGATGTCAACGCCTGGTTGATGAGGGTGAGGGGGTTCTGCGGCTCGAAAGAAAAGCTGGGCTTAGGGGAAACTGGCTGGATGTCTCCACCGGGGATGGACGAAGTGGGCTCACTTGAATTATCGGGTACTGTCAAGAGTTATGCATGTGAGGAGTTCGAAAGAATTGTTGAGTGAGATATCAGGTGGAATAAATGGAACGATAGTGGAGCTAGTCATGACGGGTAGACGGGGACGTAGTATCGGACCGTCAATTAGAAGGGTAGGATTGGGAGGCGAAGTCTGATGGATAGTGTCGGGGTCACGGTGAGCATTCGGTGCGCGCGGGTTGTGCGTGCTAGGCTTCTTTAGCTCGAGGTGGGCACGGAAGCAGTGCAGCGTTGAATGACCGCTCATCTGGCATTGCTTACAAAAGATGATGTTGTTGTCATAGACCAGCGGTTGGCGGTGTGTTTGATCTCCAAGCTCGATCTCTATAAGTTTGGGAGGGTCATTCGCGACTTCTAACTCCACTCATATCTTCGCATAGTTGTACTTGGAGAGGTTGCGGGTTTCTTCTACGATAGCAACCAGGGTCCCAAAGGAGCTGGCTATCCGTTTGAGGGCAGCTGCAGAGAAATAGACCAGGGGGAGGTTGGGTAGGATGATCCATATGGATATGATTATCGAGTCAACTTTGGGATTGAAGTTTGGAGACCATTTGACAATTTTGACGGTTTGTGTGCCGATTCTGGAAGTGCCCTTGGCCCGGACTACCGAATAGTCCGGTTCGGAAGAATGGTGGAGGAACATGTGCTTTAGGTCAAACGGAGCGACCCGGTAGGCTGCGGAGAGGCCCCACTTTGCAGCCGCTTCTTTGACTATGGTGATTTTCGGGCATCCTGATCCGAATTTGAGGACGAATGACTTGGAGAAGGAGGAGGATAGGGAGGATATTTCTAACGCGGTGAAGGGGATACGGATGGGGTAGCCGGCGATTGGTGGCAGGAATTCTACGTCCGGAAGCTGAATCTCTACCACCGGAGAGGGTAAGTGCCTCCCACGATCCGGCCGGAGGGCCTCGACGTAAGAGGGAGCGCAAAGGGAGGCCACCACGCTGGTGATGGCCGAGGGAGTGGGGTCTCCGGGTTGGACCTCTGCACAGGGATTGTCCAATGTGGAGGCGTGTCCGGGAATGACGGAAGAGGTGTGTGCAAGGTCTATAGGGGACGGCACCTGCTCTCTAGCGGTGGGGAAAGTGAAGTGCGTCGTGGGGTTGGCATGCTGTCCAGGGGAAACGGGGGACAGAGATGCCACCAAAGCGGCAAGCCTTGGCGGCGGGCCCACGGAAGCCACTCTAACAGAGGTTGGCACCGAAAGGGGGATGGATGACGCCAGGACAGGGCCCATGCCAAAAGGCACGAGGCTGGATGGAGGGCATGAGGGTGATTGAGTAGTATCAAGCGCGAGAGGGGAGTTGAGTTGTGCGATGCTTACAAGTCCAGGGAGAGAAACGGGGGGTGGGGTGGCGTGCGCCAAGGGACGCGGAGGGCCACCACCTGTCGCGGGGAGCGCCAGAGAGGTAGCGCAAGTCGTCGCGTATGCCAAAGGGCGAAAGGGGCCAGCATCGGACACAGGTTGTGCCGGAGGAATGCACTGCAGGAGGGCACAATACAATGCGCACGCCAACGGGCGAGAGTGACCCTCTCCCAACGCTGGTAGCGCTAAGTGGGGGTGCGTGAGCCCACGAATTAAATCCACGTGAGCCCCTGCCTTGCCAGGAGGGGAACTTGGGGCGTAATCCTAGGGTTACGCCAGGGGGTCGATAGCAGGCGCACTGTGGGGAAGCCCGAGTGAGAGGGGCGCAAGAGAGGGGATTGTGCCAGGGGGTCGACAGCAGGCGCACTGTAAGAAAGGTTGCGCAAGTAGAGGGTGTTGCAGGTGGGGGGGAGGCGCAAGTGGGTGGCGTAAGTGGGGTGGTGGCACAAGTGGAGGGAGGGGCAAGTGGGGGGTGGGGGGGTGGGGTGACGCATGTGGTAGGGGTTACGACAGGGTGTCGGCAGCTGGCGCACTGTAGGGAGCCCAGAGAGACATTGGCGCAAGTGGGGGGGTTTGCGCCATGACAGCTCCGTACGACGCTCGAGGGGGGGGAACTGAAACATGAATCTCGGGGCTTGGCGATGGGAAAGTACGGGGGGAGGACTTGATTCCAGCGCCTGGCACATGGGTTATCACGCCATCCGAGGAGGGAGCACCGGTGAAGGACGCGACCCTACTCGGGCGTAGGGCCGGCGCGGAGCCCAAGGCTGGGGTCTTATCGGCAGCTGGGCCAACGACGTCGGCCTCAATAAAAGGTGGAGGGGCAGCCGCGCTCGGCTTAGACGAGGTGGGTACCAACCCGACGAGGCTGGTATGGGCGGGCCGGGCCACGTTCGCAGCGTCCTTCGTCGGTGAAGTCGCCGACCGAAAAGACGAGGGCGACGACGCCGGCGTTGGGACGGCATCCGAGTGGGGCCTTACCCACCAGCGTCCTAGGAGGGCTAGCTGTGCGTTCGTCCATCCAAGGGAGGGGGGAGCGCCCAGGACTGACAGAGAGGAAACTGGAGGGGGAGGCTGCCGCGGAGGCCTCGGCCGGGAGAGATAAGGGTGGCGGAAGCGTCGTCTCCGCCTGCGGCTAGAGGATAGAAAAGGGCGGGCATCGGAGAGGGAAGGGTGGCGAGCAGATCCGACAGCCGGCAGACGACGAGAGGGCGTGGACGGGGAGGGAAGATGGGGGCCTGGCGGGGACGGGGAGAGGGGGGATGGAGCCGTGGGAAGGGGCATGGCAAAAAAAATTTAATTTATATATATATATATATATATATTTTATATATATATATATATATATATATATTATATATATATATATATATATATATATATATATATATATAGAGAGAGAGAGAGCGAGAATGTAGGTACCTATACACTCAACTTAATATCTTGGTGCTCACTGTTGTATCTTGACTTTTGGTGTAAACCTAATATAGTATTAGGATTTTGTTAACGTATGAATGTTAATACATTAATAAAGACATAATTTATATGAGTATTCCTATCAGCATATTTATCAATCTATATTTTACTTAAAATATATATTGATAAATATAAAATATGTATTGATAAATTATATGCCACTGAAAATACTCATATAAAATACACATTTATTAATATATTAACATATGTCCTTAAGGCACATGTTAACACAATCTACTATATTATAGTCATACTGTTGGTGTTTTTGCCTTTGGACTAGAAAAGATAGTCCCACATCGGCTACACCAAATGGTGAGTATCTCAATATAATGCATTGCTTGTGTTGAGGTGTGCACATGAGGTGTAGTGGGGCACAAGTTTGTGCCATGTGGGAGTATTTTTCTAGAAGGAAAAAGGATTAAATCCAACAAGGATGCATGCTGATTTTTGTTGTGCGAACTCGGACTCGGACACGGACTCCAGGATGTCTCGTGCATGCACGGGAGTGTTCGAAGGGTAGGCGTGGACTGGCACACTTCTATGTTGATTGTGGGATAATCTAAAATATCAAACTCTATTTTTGAGTATTGGTATTTTAGTCCCACATCGGATAGGAGAAGAGGTGAAGTCTCAACTCCACTCTATAAATAGAGCCCCTTGGCCTCCTTTGAAAGATGCACCAAGAAGAGAGTTAAGGGAGTCTGTAAAGTCCAGGAAGCCCGTTCAAGTCTCAAATTTTGTCTTACGAGCGTTCCAGAAGTTCTTCGTAAACTTGCTGGTTCCTGGAGGCAGATCGTGGTGGGGCGAATCTTGCTTTGAGCAACGGTGATCTTAATCACCCTAGCAAGAACCTTTTCTCTTCTTCTTTCTTCTTTCTTCTTTCTTCCCCTTCATCTGAGTTGTAACTCAGTTCTATCCGTCTGCAACTGCGATTACGAGGAAGAACGTAAGATTTACTTTCTAATTATTGTTACTTTTGTAATCAGATTTATATTATAGTGTTCCTCTTGGATCTCGAGAATAATCAGAAGGTGAACGTTTGTTGAACCTCTGATCTCGACATCGAGTCTACCATCTTTGATCAAGCCCCGAGAGTAACAATCTCAAAGCAAGATTCTTGTAGATGGAGAACTCTCGTGCTTCTTTCATCGATACTAGCATTAACAAGTTGGAGAAATTTGATGGAGAACATTTCCAAATCCGGAAGAGGAAGGTCACCCTTAAACTTCAACTCGTGGACGTAGACCATGTATTGATTGAGGATGAACTGACGATTCCAGAAGGAGGAACTGTCGATGCTATTGCTGCTGCACTCGTCAAGCAGAGCAAATAGAAGAGAGAAAACATCATCTGTAAACTGCTGATTCTCAATTCTATGGAAGACTCTCTGGCAAAGTCATATTCAAAGAAGGTGAAGGCCAAAAAGATCTGGGATTCTTTGGGTAAGCGATATGAAGATGATGAGAACAGGTCCAAAATCTTCATCGTCGAGAAGTACCATAAGTGGCTCTTCGAAGACGAGATGGCGATGCTACCTCAAGTAAAGGAATTCCTAAAGTTGCGCCAGAAGTTAGATGACGAGAAGATGCCCCTCATCGACAAGTTTGTCGTTGGTGGGATAGTCTCAAAAATTCCTGCTGGTTAGAGCAACTTCTATGCTAGAATGCATCAGAAGAAGCTGGATATTAGCTTGGAAGATCTTCTACAAGAGATCCACGTTGAGGACGAAATACGATCTCAACAGAAGATGGACTCTCTGTCCAAACAACTGGCTAAGGCCAACTTGGTGCTGATAAGAGAGTTCAAGGGGAAGCAGGTGGCTTCTTATCACAAGAAAAAGACTCCACTAATCTAAAAGTGAACGGTCCTTCGTTCAAGCAATAGAAGTCCAAGTCCCACGTGACTTGCTTCAACTGTGACAAGAATGGCCACTACATGAGTGAATGCAAATCCAAGCCCAAACCAAAATAGCAGGTATAGCTAAACTTGGTTATTTTGATTGCTTAACTTGGTTGCTAGTGTTGCACAGGTTGAGTTATCTAGCGTGGAAGCCGACTAGTGGTCTGACACTAGTGCATCTGACCACGTGTGCTCTCAAAGGAGCTGTTCACCAAGGACGAGCCATGTTATGACGAAGTGTCACGACCCGTACCCTGATTAGGGGCACGAGTATGTGGTTACGTCTAGCCTGCGCCGCAGCATCGGCGGTAGAACGCTGTCTAGGTCATCTATAAATACTATAACTAAACAGATAAAGGTACATGTACAGTATATACACTCCGAATAGAGGTGACATAGCAATATAGTCTCAATCACAAAGCAAACTAGGATAGATAGCATGAAAGGAAATGTGATAGATGAAAGCAGGAAATAAGTTTGAGATCCACACAAGCCCAAAGCTATACACAACACCACAGAGTCACAGAATATAATATGAAATACTACTGTCTGAAAAGTACTAGCTGGCTCGCAGGCCAGGCAACCCTAACTAAGCTACTCTACTCAGGGTGAGCAAAGTCTAGTGGCTCTACTAACAAGCCATGGTCCAGGTCTACTCCATCAGACTCGACCCCATAATAGGTCGGGCAATCTGCCTCAGACTCATCTGTAATATGTCAACGGTATCCTGTCAGAAAAATGAGCAAGTACAAATACTAACAGCAGTTCCATGTGAATTGACAAATTCTATAAGAGACAGTATAATGAACTACAAGACAAAGATATATGAAGACTTGGAAACCGTTCGGAAGCTGAGTTACAACCCTTAAACCAAACAAGGACCAGAGTTGTAACCTTTCTCCCGAGCAGAACTTAGTCTCCAATCAAGGTATAATATAAAGGCATATAGAACATGTGAGTAACTGAATATCATAGCATGGTGAAAAAGTACTGAATGTAGAACAGAACATGATATATGATAAGATACGTAAATATAAAATGTTCCTTGAATTATTAGAGCGTTATTTGATCGGCTTGGGAAACATGATCAGGCTTTCCATCCGACCGGCTATGAACAATGTGTACAATAGAGCGGTAAGGCCGGTCACCATGGAAAGCTATGAACGATGTAGGGTAAGGCTTTACCCGTTGTGAGGCGAGGGTATAGCTATAAACAATGTGTACAATAGAACAATGTGGGAATAGGAATTTTGATCACACAACCACTAATAACTCTCCATCCCCGAATAGTATAAAGGATCCGAAAATAACACGTCATGACACGGAATTCAAAAGCAGGTGATCAGCCCACTCCCAAGTCCATGTCTATACAAGTACAAGTAACAAGTCAAGTCATGTACCAATATACCAAGTAACCCGGGAACAACATCTCATGACAAGATCCGACATATACTAGTCCGTGAACCATCGTATTAGGAATCAAGTAAGACACTACAACTGAATCGGATATAGCAGATATCAAGACAATAAGAACTATCAGTGAATGTACTCGTCTACTGTCCTGAGCTGTAGGGTAGATCAATGCTCAGAGTGGTAATCAAAAACCTAAAGATGAGATATTTCATGTTAATTTAGGTTTAATAAGTTAAGAATGATTTATAATGAATGATATAAAATCTAGGTCAAACTAGGTCTCACTGAGTCACACTAAGTCCTGTTAAGTTTATCTAGGTCAAATCAAGTTATATCAAGTCAATCTAAGTCGACTCTAGGTCATACCAGTCATCGCAAGTCAAAACAAGTCGAAGCAAGTCAAACGGGGTCAAGAGTTGGCCTACAGTTGACTTTTAGTCACCTGGTCAACCCTGGTCATCTCTGGTCAACTCTAGGTTAACCCTAGGTCAAACTGGTCAAATGTTGACCAATAGTTGACTTTTAGTCAATTGGTCAACTCTAGTTTGGTTTTGGTCAAATTTAGACAAAGTGTTGACTCATCGTTGACTTTTGGGTAAAAAGTCAACTCTGGGTCAACCGAGCCAAAATCGGTTCAAATATGACATTTGTAGGGTGTACCTAACAAGTCACCTAAGTTTCAAGTCAATCCGAATACCCGAATCCCGTATCTTGAATTTATCCGATTACCCTTTAATACACATACCCTTAAACCAATCTAATATTTACGCCAAGTGGCCTTCCCTTAGGAATTTTACTCCCGGCTTCCTAGGGTAGTAGGGTACTAGCTTATACAACCATTACATACCAAGTTCTCTAGGTAGAGTGGACATCTAGTCCATCTTGCAGTCCATATTGGTCGTTTACCCGTTATCTCGAGTATCTCAAGATACTCAATGGTATCGTGCGATACCATCCTCCTAATTCCACACGAAGCCCCGATTTCCACCTAAGGAGCCTACCCGCAAACTCTATTTTATAATAACTAAGTTCCCTCCAAGTTTGGACGCGTTCCGACGCTCCTAACTCAAAATCACCCTCTCACTAAAACTCACACAATCACTCACACACACTCTCAAACACTCATGATCACATATAGGCTCTACCTATAGGTTTACATATAGGCTAACACCTATAGGATACTAGCTATACATATATACTCACATACACACACTCTAAGCTCACACACACACACACACACACACATAGGCTCACATACACATACACATAGGTTGGAAAATAGGGACTGATTTGGCATGGTTTGGGGGCTGTCATTGGGGTGGATGTAGGGACTGTTTTGGACAGGAAATAGGCTAATATATGGACTGATTTGAGGGCGATTTGTGGACTAAAAAATAGGGTGTTAAGGACTGGTTTTTGGGGCTAACATGGCTGTCCATGTGGACTGAATCGGAGTGGTACTAAGGCTGAACAAAGGGGGCTAACATGGACTGGTTTTGGACTGCTAATGGGCAGGCTTGGGGCTGCCTTTAAGGCAGAATTCAGGGCTGTGTAAGGGCCATAATTTGGACAGGTTTGGGGACTTCTAAGGGTGGTTTAGGGACTGAATTGAGGGGTTATAAGGACAGGTTTAAGGACTGTCCATGGGCTGTGTTTAAGGCTAAGTTAAGGGCTGTTTTAGGGACTGTTGGAGGGTGTTTTGTTGGGCTGTTTGGACAGGTTTTTAGGACAGCTACAAGGGTGAAATGGGGGCATACTAGGACAGGTTTTTACTGGTTTGGGACAGCCCATGGGGGCTGTCCAATGTGGACTGATTCCTCCCTTCCTTAAACCACTCATGACTCCACTCATCCCCTCTCTAAACTCTCACAAAACTAACACTCAAACACCCTCTATACAACACACATGCATACACATTTAACTACCACACTCTCTAAAATACTAAATCTCAATCTCATTCTCTCTATCCCTCTATCACTCTTTATACACAACCACATACACACCTACATATATATTACACTCCACATAACACTAATACAAATGAATTAAAGTGCCTAACCCACTTAGATGCAAATCTAATTATTTTAGAAGTGTCCAAATTTGGGGGAAACTCAAGGACACAATCATAAACCCAAACTTCTCCTAGGACACTCCAAACGGACTCAAACTTGACACGAAGAGGGACACAAATACGGGGATCAATCCTACGGGGTTTAAACTTTTTATTATGATGAAAAGAAAGAATTAGAGAATAGGTTGTACCTATCGGGAGATGGATCCCAATTAAAATCCTCCGACATAGCTCCGACATAAAACGAATTCTTTAGGACACACCCCTCCACTTCTTGCTCCCAAAAGCTTGGAGAAGCACCACTTGGGGTAGAGGGAGAGATCGATGGAAGAAAAACGGAAAGAAAAGCTTTACGTGGAGATGAAATCCAAGGATTTCTCTTCTTCCTTTTGGAAAGAACTTGGAGAAGAAGAAGAAGAAGAAAATTTAAAGTGGGAAGAAGGAAAGAGGGAAGAAGTGGCCAGCCCTAATAAGGGGGTTTGGGGCACTTGCTATTTACAAGTTTGCCCCTCCCTTTACTTCTATGCTAAGTTATCATCCTAATTTGGTTTTGGGAGTTAGTTAAAACTAAATAAAAATCATAATTAAGCCTAAATACTCATGGGGGGCTAGTCTAAACTCTTAGACCTAATTGTCAAGTATGGTAGGCTATGGCTAATTAATGTGCTAATCACAACTCAAGTCAAAATTCTCCGGAGTCCCGAATTAAGTCGAAATGCGATGAAATTCGAACCTGACTCCTATAATCAGTAAATATTAATATTCATGAGATAAAATTCCCAAAAATATTCTAAAATGGAAAATTACCATTTTACCCCTATCTTAGAAAAGTAATGGTGACAAGGTCTCGATGGCGAACATATATCTAGCAGAAGTTCTGAAGATCGAGACAGTAGTTATTAACCACCGACAAGGACACTGGAATACGTGTTGCACGTACCAGAGATTTTTTGACGATCTGATCTCAGAAAGTCTGTTATCTGATACAAACTTGAAAGATGAACATTCGTACTAGCCAGATGGTAATTTCTTGGCGAGAAACATACTTCGAAAAGATGTTCGTTGCTGAAGGAATGTTCGAACTTCTGCTGATGGCGATGAAGTTACTTCATTGAGTGGACTGAGAGTTGTTCTATGACAGAAGTAGACTCAAGCTGTCCTACCGGGACCTTATCCTCGGAATGTGGGGGTAAGGAGGTAGAGGAGTTTAAGGTCTGTGCAGATACAAGACTGTTGGGAAGCTGCTCAGATGATTGAACTAAAGTACTGATCATCTGGAGTTAGTACACTCAGATATCTGTGACTTTTATCAATTCTCTACAGAGGTCAGTTCGAAGTGTTTCTCGAAGTGCACGTTCGTATGACTTCTCAAGTAGAAGGATGCAGCATTCGAGTAGTTCAGAGACTTCAGGGCTGAAGCTGAACGTTAAACCGATCTACAACTACTCAGAAGTGATCAAGATGTAGAGTATAGGTCTCATGAATTTGCATCGTTCTGCAAAGAACATAGAATCATCAATGAGACTACTGCTCCGTATTCTTCTCAATCTAACGGGATAGCGGAGAGGAAGAACAGAACGTTGACAGAAATGATGAACTCAATGCTGCTAACTGCGGGTCTTCCTAAATGCTACTGGGGAGAAGCTGTATTGACGACCACTTTTATTCCAAATAGTGTGCCATATGCAACTTCGGACGTAAATCCTCATGAACTCTAGATCAAAGTCAGGCCTAACTTGAATGTCATTCGAGTGTGGGGGTATCTGGCTTATGTGAAGCTCCCAGATCTGAAGAATCAGAAGCTGGGGACAAGGACTACGAAGATGATCTTCTTGGGATATGCCGAGAAGAGTGATGCTCGGAGATTTCTTGATATTGAGTCAAATCATATCATCGAATCTCGCGATGCTGAATATTTTGAAGACAAATTTGCAAGGCACAAGAATATTGTTCTTACGGATAAACCGGAGAACAATAAGGGTGCGCAAGAAACTGAAGTTTTCAATAAAGAAGTAGTCCAAGAAGATGTTGTTGTTGAAACAACGGTTGAACCAGAACTCGCTGAGCCGTCGTCGAAGCGAGCGAGGAGGCCGAAGAACTTCGGAGATGGCTTCATCACCTATCATGTGGAAGCAGATCCGCTTACCTATGATGAGGCGATGAAGACCAGAGATGATATTTTCTGGAAGGAGGCGATTGACAATAAAATTGATTTCATCACCTCAAATAACATTTGGGTGTTGGTTGATCTTCCTGAAGGAGCAAAATCCATCGGATGCTAATGGATCTTCAAGAAGAAGATGAAAGCAGATAGAACAATTGACAAGTTCATGGCCAGGTTGGTGGGCAAGGAATTTTCTCAGAAGCAGGAGATCGACTACTTTGACACGTATGCTCCTGTAGCCCGAATGACCACCATCAGAATGTTGATTGCTCTCACAGCGATACATAAGATGGTGATACATCAGATGGATATAAAAATGGTATTCCTGAATGGAGAGCTGACCGAAGAGATCTACATACAACAACCAGAAGGGTTTGTCATCAAAGGTCTTGAAGACAAAGTCTGCAAGTTGGTAAAATCTCTGTACGGTTTAAAGCAAGCTCCCAAAATGTGGCATGAGAAGTTTGAAAAAGTCATAAGGTCAAATGGCTACAGGGTCAGTGAAACAGACAAGTGTGTCTATACGAAGTTTGCTGACGGAAGAGGAGTCATCGTTTGTCTATACGTGGATGACATGCTAATCCTAGGTACGGATATAAGCTGTATCACGAATTCAAAGAAGTTTCTCTCGACGAAGTTCAGTATGAAGGACTTGGGGGATGCTGATGTTATCTTGGGACTCAAGATCATCCGGACAGATACTAGAATAGCGCTATCACAGTCTTATTATGTTGAGAAGATGATCACTCGTTACGGATATCAGGATCTTCCAGGGATCGATACGCCGTACAAGTGTGATTTGAAACTGAAGCCTAATTCAAGGGAAAGCGTCAGGCAGCTGGAGTATGCAAGCATAATCGGGAGTTTGATGTATGCTACTACTGCCAAAAGGCCTGACATAGCTTTTGCTGTGGGAATGCTGAGTCATTTCACGAGCAACCCATGCATTAAGCACTGGAAAGCTGTGAAACGGGTTATGAGATATCTCAAGAAGACTCAGACATATGCACTGTACTATAGCGGAGATCCGTCGATAGTGGAAGGCTTTAGTGATGCCAGTTGGTGCTCAGAAGTGGAGAGCGAGAGGTCCACAGGTGGATACATTTTCACAATAGGTGGAGCTACTATATCGTAGAAATCGAAGAAGCAGACTATGCTCTCGCGGTCATCCATGGAATTTGATTCTTTGCACTTGATACCACAACGGAGGAAGCAGAATGGCTTTGGGAGCTCATATATGATCTTCCAGTGGTTGGGGCGCAAATACCGGCGATACCGATATACTGCGACAATCAGGCGGCTGCGACGGTGGCATCTAATAACCTCTTCAACGGGAAGAAGAGGACTGTGCGGTTGAAGCACAGGACAGTACATGATCTCATCAAGAGGGGTGTTATTGCAGTGATTGATGTTCAAAGTCGGAAGAACCTGGCGGATCCGTTCACCAAGGACCTCAAGCGCCAGCTGGTCGATGACACAGCTTGTAAAATGGGCTTAAAGGTATTCTGATATTGTGTTATTACAATCCTACCATTAAGTTTTATGCTATTAGTTCAAAGAGAAATCTATTAGTCATCTAGCTTTTCGTTCAAGGGAGGACTATTAACCAGAAGAATATCAGGAACGGTGGGTACTTGTCCTCTGTGACATGGAGAGGTTACGGACCTACAACCACTGTTGTCTATTGTTATTTTCTGCAGAAAATGGATCCTGTGGGAAGGTTGGCTTAAATGACTTAATGAGTTCTCAGGCAGAGTGAATGCCTGGAGTGCTTTACAGGAAGCACGATAGCGCATCACTACAAGGAGTGTAACTCCATGCTACAGTGGGGTGACTCTACCATGAGGTTCCCAAGTAGGGGTAATGCCTCGGCTTTGCAAGCCAAGTCATAGCGGAGTAGCACCGCAAATAGGCAGGTAGCCTAATGGTGTATGATAATCGTAATAAAGAGAGGTAGACAGCACTACAAAGAGGACGATGTCCTCATATTACATTGGCATGACACCACGAAGAGGTACCAGGTAGGGTAAAGCCTCGATTTTGCGAGCCATGTCATAGCGGCGTAACACCGCACGGAAGCGCACGGCTTCATGCTGGGTAGTTTGGCACTAAAAAGAGGCCTGTGACCTCATGCTACAGTAGTATGACACTACGATGAGGTTCCCAGGTGGGGTAAAGCCTCGGGTTTAAGCCATGTCATATCGGCGTAGCACCGCAAAGAAGCGCAATGCTTCATGCCATGACTCTTTATAAAGTACTCACCTATAGTGTATGGACAGAGATATCAGGCCGTCTCTTGAGGGTAAACTTGTAGACGCCCAAAAATTATACACTGAAATTAGGCAGGCACAAGGCCTTCAATGTGCAGCCAGAAGCACAGTTGATGTCATTATGTGAGTAGGAAGAATTGCAGTTATGGTGCAGAATTCAAGGCTTAGTCCATTCTTGTATCATGCTGTTATTTAACCTATACGGGAAGATTTAAGTCGTAGCGACATCTCTCCTAATGCATGATGGGCAGTCACTGTGGGGAACGCTCAACCCATATATTAAGATATGTGGGAAATTGTTGATGTTTTTGCCTTTGGACTAGAAAAGATAGTCCCACATCGGCTATACCAAATGGTGAGTATCTCAATATAATGTATTGCTTGTGTTGAGGTGTGCACATGAGGTGTAGTGGGGCACAAGTTTGTGCCATGTGGAAGTATTTTGCTAGAAGGAAAAATGATTAAATCCAACAAGGATGCAAGTTGATTTTTGTTGTGCGGACTCGGACTCGGACATGGACTCCAGGATGTCTCGTGCATGCACGAGAGTGTTCGGGGGGTAGGCGTGGACTGGCACACTTCTATGCTGATTGTAGGATGATCTAAAATATCAAACTCTATTTTTGAGTATTGGTATTTTAGTCCCACATCGGATAGGAGAAGAGGTGAAGTCTCAACTCCACTCTATAAATAGAGCCCCTTGGCCTCCTTTGAAAGATGCACCAAGAAGAGAGTTAAGGGAGTCTGTAAAGTCCAGGAAGCCCGTTCAAGTCTCAAATTTTGACTTACGAGCGTTCCAGAAGTTCTTCGCGAACTTGCTTGTTCCTGGAAGCAGATCGTGGTGGGCCGAATCTTGCTTTGAGCAACGGTGATCTTAATCACCCCAGCAAGAACCTTTCCTCTTCTTCTTTCTTCTTTCTTCTTTCTTCTCCTTCATCTGAGCTGTAACTCAGTTCTGTCCGTCTACAACTGCGATTGCGAGGAAGAACGTGAGATTTACTTTTTGATTATTGTTGCTTTTGTAATCAGATTTATATTATAGTGTTCCTCTTGGATCTCGAGAATAATCAGAAGGTGAACGTTTGTTGAACCTCTGATCTCGACATCGAGTCTACCATCTTTGATCAAGCCCCGGAAGTAACAAATACATGTACTGATGTTCAAATCTTCGAACTATCATTTATAATAGGATTTTGTACAAACTTGTGCTTTTGCAAATTCTCATTCCAAGATGGCCATTTCATCTGTGGGAACACGTATTGAAATAATATAAATATTTAATTTTCAATCTTTACAGCCTTCACAAGAACTGTTTCATCCACAATTTAACTTACTCGCACGTGCTGGAAAAAAAAGAATTGTTCTATCTTGCAACAATTTTTTGAAATAAAATTTCTTTTAATCTGCTGAAAATCTTGCAACAGCGAAAAAGACTGATAGTAATAGGGTCGGTAATTTCAATACTACTTCCTCCTGCTAAACCTTCTGATCAATTTATTCTCTTTCTTGTGGGGAAGTTTGGTAAACCGTAAGTGTAGGAAAATATGGATTTAGACTTTCATGTGGGAAAGAGTGATAGGAATCCATTCACTTTCTTGTCCTCCTAGTAGGGGACAAATGTGTTTGGTTGGAATAGGAAAGTGGAAAGTGGGAAATGAAAATTAGATAAATGTGTTTGGTTGGAATAGGAAAGTGGAAAATTAACTCAAAATTTATCAACTCAAAATTAAATAAACTGTTAATTACATTGATTATATTAATTATCTAACTATTGTTTCCATTTTAAAAAAATTTAGTGCAGCTGTTAGCAAAAAAAATAGTGCGCCTGTTAGCCAAAAAACTATTAATTACATTAATTATACTACTATTAAAAATTATTATAATGCGACTGTTAGCAAAAAATATTAAAATTACTAAGAAAAAACTATTAATTAAATTAATCATATTAATCAGCAAGAAATTAGTGTGGTTGTTAGCCAAAAAAAAAAAAAATCTACAACTAATTAAGATTTTTTTTGAAAGAAAAGTGAAAAAAATTAATAAAAAAAAACCAAACTCCCACCCACATCCGGCTGCCAACTCCGGATGTGGAGCAGCCCTCTTCCCCAACCAAAATTCCGCGACAGGAACTGGCAGCAGTCACTTCTGCCAGTTCCCTTTCCCTCTTCCCCCCAACCAAACACCCGGAACCAAAATCCCTTCCCCACTTCACCCAAAACCAGGAATCCAAGCCCACTTCATCTTTACCAAACAGCAGAAAGAGCAATGCTATTAATCTTTCCAAAGTAACCCTCTAAACTCTCCTTTTTTATGTGGCAACATAATATGATATCTGACATGACAAATTATAATCCAAAAAAAATATCACCCATTTTTTAATATTTATATTAATTTTAATTTCAATACTAATTTTAATTTTAAATTTTGTTTATGTTAGCTGTAAGCTGTTACGTCAAATATTACGTTATAGCTTGGAAAGGTACGTTGGAGGAACTAATATAATTTTTCTTAGAAAAATTGTTAGGATGATACAGATTCTAGCCAAATTGAATAGCATAAAATAAATAAATATTAATAATAACAATAATTAGTGCATGGAATAAAAATTCTAATCAACTGCGCATACACATCCACCAACTCGCTAAATTTCTTGAGTAGGTCTTAGTATACTTTTGTACGAATAGGTGTGATGCGGCTTAATATTAGATTTTTTTATTATTATTGAAAACTGATTAAGAGTGTTCGGGAAAACGCATGTGATGTGCTAGGACCAGGTGGAAACACGGCAATGCGCTACACCCAAAAGTTTGCGTCTCATCGAGACGAATTTGTATAACTTTTCATGGACTATAGTTATGTTAGAAGTTTTCAAAATTTTCTAGAAGATGGTAGAATCCTCTGAAGATCCATGATCTTTTAGAAGATGGTAAAATACTCTTGAATACTCAAAATCTTTCTAGATGACTCGTGATCATTCTAGCTATACCAGAAGCTTCCTTATAAATATCTAGGCTCTAAAATAATTCATGGAATATGCCGATTTCAGAAGCTTCATGTAAGCCCTTTGAGACCATTTAAATAAGTGGGAGGTTTATTTGTTCTCTCTCACCCAAAAATTGTAATCTCTTTCTACTATAGGGAAGTTTTAATCTTCCAATCTCTCTTTCTTTTGCTCCATTCTTCTCATTATTCTTCTTAGAAAACTAGCTAAGCGTTTGGGGAACGCTGACATGGGTCTTTGAGTATGAAGCTTGTGCGCCACACGGGTCAAGTGTAGCATAAAATACTAAGTTCGTGACAAGTGGTATCAGAGTGAAGGTCGGTTGGTGCCATGTCGATATTCAAGAATGTGTAAGAGAGGCCCGTGTCGCCTAAGGAGGGGCACGCCAAGACGGACACAAGAAGGACAAGAGCAAGGAGCCTACGATGGAGCGTAGCCTTGTCGATCTTGTCTAGCGCGTTGGGGTCTTGGAGATGGGTTCGATTGACATAGAGATGCGCATGGGCTCCATGGAGCAAAGCAACATGAAGCTAGAACTGGAGAGTGACGTCGCTTCGTCTACGAAAATCTTCTGGAAGTAATTCCAAGAGATCCGATCTGTACTTGAGAAGGAGCTCAAGAGACATCGTACGGAGATTGATGATTTTGCGTAGGAATGTCCGAGACGACGAGGATCTAAAGATCATGGTCGAGATTTGCAGAGAACTCGAGAGACCAAAGTTGCCATCTTGGAGAAGGTCATTGCGAACGGTGGACCTTCGAATAGAAAGGCACCGAAGAGATGAAAGATCCCCGAGCCAAAATCCTTCAACGAGGAGCGGGATGTCAAAGAAGTTGTAAACTTCTTATGGAACGTGGAGCCAGGGCCGGCCCTGGGGCCGTGCTAATAGTGCAGCCGCACAGGGCCTACAATTTTTGGGGGCCTCAAAAAAAATTATGATTAGTTTTGTAATTTTGTATTTCAAGTTATACCATTTTTTTCCTCAATTCCTACTCTACAATCCCTCCAAGACCTCCAATTCTTGGATTCCTATTCCCTACTGACTCTTAGATTCATACTTATAATCATACCAAAAAATTAGGATTTCTTAAAGATATTGCTCTGACCGGTGTGTTAATTGCTATTTTGTTTCTAAAGATCCCTCAATTGTTAGATGAATTTATTTTCTATAATAATGATGAGGTTTTTTTATATATATAATTTAAGAATTTGGATGTGCAGGCTTAGTATTTATTTAAGAAATAATGATGTCGAAGACTGGAGCTCTTGGTCTTGCATCAGGTAACTCAGGTCCATAGTCGGTCCTATGATTTACGGGACCTATGACAAAATATAAAACTTGGCCATTTTTCTCACATAAATAAAATTTTTTACAAGCATTAATCATCAATCAATCTATCATATTTTTTTTCGATTGGAGCGCTGGCTTTTTTGTTGCTTCCAGATTGGGTCTCTGTTTTTTTTTGATATACCTATTCTATTGTAAAATAACGGGACTTCCAAAATTGGTGGCCCATGACGGTCGCCCACCTCGTTCGTGCCCTGGGCTGGCCCTGCTCAGGTCTTGGAGGCTTTAAATTGTGTGATTACATATTACTTCTCAGTTGGGTATTGATCGTTATTCATTTTATTATATGTTTTCATCAACAGAAAAATTTGAGGCCAAATTTAGACAATTTAACGGTGAGTACGTCTTCTATCTAAAACATCTTTATTATATTATGTAATGTGCTTGAATATAGATAATTTGAGTTTTAGTTATTTTGTTTAGTAACTACCTATAGATTCAGTTATAATATATAATCAAGAGCTATCTCAAGAGATTTTGATAAAGACATATAATATATAATTTAAAAATATGAATAAATAAATTTAGGGCCACATTTTAAAATTCGTACAGGGCCTTTAATTATTAAGGACCGGCCCTGCGTGGAGCGATACTTCAAGACATGGCACAACAACGATGACGCCGAGAATATGAATATTGCTTTACTCTATTTCACTGGGCATGGTATGTTTTGGTGGCATCGAAAATGCAAGGAAGTCGAGAATGGTTTATGCTCGATAAAGACTTGTGAGAATCTCAAGAAGGAGATCAAGTCTCATTTCTATCCGAAGAATGCAAAGTTTGCAGCAAGGCGGAGCTTGCGACAACTCAAGCATTCTTGGGCGATCACGGAGTATATTACGGAGTTTATACGCTTGATGCTCGCGATATCTAGCATGGGCGAGGAGGATCGCTTATTCCTCATCCTCGATGGACTTCAACCATGGGCGACTCAATAATTACAGCAACAGAGGAGCAAGACTTGAACACTGCCCAGCAGCCTAGAGGCTCGTCGAGTACATGTGGGACGACAACGATGCCAATGCCACACCAAATACCACCAAGGAAAATGGTGGAGGAGAGCGGGAGAGCTCTCACTACGACAAAAAAATCCATTCTACAACGTTGGATACATGTTGTTAATATCTTTTTACAATGTTTTCAAAAACGTTGTAGTTCGAGGAGTTGTAGAAAGTTGGAGATGTTTTTACAACGTCAATCTACCGATGCACAACACGTTGTAAATACATTTTTTTTACTGTGTTTTATCATTTTAACAATGATCTAAACACGTTGTAAATATTACTTTTAACAATGATTTCAATGTGTTGCCATTACAACTTTAACAATGTTTTATAAATATTGCAAACCACCATTTACAATGTTGGTTCAATATTGTCATTTTTACATTAGCAACAATTTAAAAACGTTGTAATTGACAATATTAACAATAATTCATAAACGTTGTGAAACAATTATTTAGAACTTTGATTAAACGTTGTTGAATTTATATTTTTATTAAAAAAATGACAATTTCTTGCTATTATATATACTATATTTGATTCTGGCAGAAGACTGAAATTGACAACAACTAAAGCAACAACAATAAAGCTTTTACCCCCAAATCATTGGGACCAAAGCTAGCAATATAGGGAGAACAAATAAAATATTGATGGTATCAAAAAAATTAATAATGTAAAGTACTTGATTCTTGGATAACTCACAAGTATGTATTTGGAAAGTACAACTATTAGGTAACAACTAATAAGTAGAATGGGTTCAAGTGTCAGCTATTAATTATAACAAGGTAACATCACATATGAGTTATTAAAAAAATATGTATATCTTTCACTTGAGCCTTTTCTATAACACTACTAATAACCCTATTCAACTACAATAAGACTGTCGCAACCTTTCCGCTATCCTTGTCCTCTTTACCGTCCTCTGAAGCATCAACAAAAGATCGAAAACCAACATCCAGTGCAACCTCCCCAAACATCAGCATCTGCTAGGAGGGCAAAAACTCAATAAAGATTGACTCAACAAAGATTAGAATGAAACAGTAAAATGTATCAAAATGATTAAAGAGATCAAACCTGATGCTGCTGCTGCACCCAGTGAAGAGAATGAGAAGGATGTTGATGATACAGGAGTAGAGCCTTGGGATATTGAACTTGTTAGAGTAAGTGCTGCCCCAGATTAAGAATAAACTATTAAAAGTTCCACATTTCTGAACAACATTAAGAGCAAAACCAAAACCTGTGTAAATAGATGCCTCCCTAAGCAAGAACAGACATATTTGAGGTATTCACAACAAGTTTGCTCTGCTTCATGACAGATTCTTGACGACCATCAAACAATATAATTTTCAATTGTGGGAAATCCGTAAGAACCTAGTAAAAATATCTAAATGACAATCAAAACAAATATGACTAATGGTAGAGATGAAGTGTATGCACAGACCTGATAAAACTTCAAAATGGTGTAAACCCAATAACAAAAAGAGTTACAAAATTCATTGCTCCTTGTTGGTATCCAGAGGTGTGTCTATATATTTACAAGAAAAAATGGTATCCAGAGGTGTGTCTATATATTTACAAGAAAATATGACTAATGGTAGAGATGAAGTGTATGCACAGACCTGATAAAACTTCAAAATGGTGTAAACCCAATAACAAAAAGAGTTACAAAATTCATTGCGCCTTGTTGGTATCCAGAGGTGTGTCTATATATTTACAAGAAAAAATAGAATGCATATCAAAATGGTGTAAACCCAATAACAAAAAGAGTAAATGCTTTATTATGGGTAACTTCAAAACCTTCCAAAATGCAACCAAGCTTTATCAACCAGTGGAACGTGCGAGAGTACTCTAATTCACACCAAACAAAAAGAACATTAGTGATAGCTATCTATTTTATAATTAAATCAAGTAAAATAATGCAATAAGAAATAATATAGAGTCAAGAAACCTTTAGTTAGTCAAAATCATATCATATAATACATATGCCATTAGTAAAATTATTTAAGAAGGTGATGATAAACATTTGAGCTTGTTCTGAGACTCTAACTTGGCACATGGTTGTCTACTCCGAAGGATACCATTATATTGCTTTGGATTAACAAGGTTGCATGGGTCCATCCTCGGCAGGTTCCAGTGGTAAGGAACACGAAAAGAAGATGCTACTGGTAGCACTTGGGGATGAATATGTTCTTAAGGAAGAGACTTTTAAGAAAAGGCTTCAAGTTCTTTGTAGTTGTGCATTCAGGTTCATTCAAGCAAAGGCTTGGATCCAGTCACGAGTCCAATTACAAGAACAACAACAATTACAAAATCTTTATCCCAAATTCTTGGGGTCGACTGGTTACAAGTTGGTTACGAGTTCAATTGATAACTCAAATATAAAAATTATGAACCAATTCTTTCTTATAATATGTTTGATTGATGGTGAATTTATATGTGAAACAAGTTTGAATTATGAGCTAAAGAAGTCTCAAAAGAGATGAATCAAGCATCTTTTGGTTTCTTTGAAAAATTAAAATGAAGCAGATCAAATCCTCATGTAACCTGGCCATGTTTTAGAATCATTGTAACAGTAGATGTCATGTGTCTACCTTAAGATGGACCATCCAGAAAGACAAGACAATGGATATGTAACCTAACCTGCCGACATAGATGAAAAGTATTTTTTTACATAAATTTTGGTAGCGAAGTTATTGACAACCATATTTTTTCAATAACGTGCATCCTAGATGTATCTTTTAGATAACCAGTGTGTTCAAAACCATAAGCTCGTTGGTTGTATCTAAAGAATATGCTACTAATTAATGTAATATGTGAAGTTTATACAACTTATGCACTAGTCAGGATTAAATGTGTGAACCCCGCACTTTGGAAAAGTGTCTATGTTGCGAGAATTGAACTTGCTTATGTGCAAACCTAATAGTTGGCGATCAACAAACTATATAAAGACAACCTAGCAAAGCTATCGTTAAATTTGTTTTCTGTCTAATTGAATTTGTCTATATAGTTGGAACTTAGTTTCTCCAGCTATTCAACTTAATGATTATAGACTACATATTTTAGCTGCAAGATTATCAACTTCTACATGCAACATGCTGGATTTAGTTTCTTGATTTTTCTGCACGTTGGAACTAGTTTTTCGATTTGGAGCACCAAAATTTTGGACTTTAATTAGGCATAACCCCAAATCTAATCTAATTGAATCTTTTATCTTCCACGGGTTTAGAGAAAGGTGGACCCGCGGGAACAACAAAAATATAAGAGAGGGAATTTTTTCGGTAAATATTTGGAATTTGGGATCCCGCTGGATTCTACTTCTTTACATTTTTTAACTATCTATACACAAACAAAATTATTATATATTAAATTTACAACATTTATCCTAACGTTGTTAAAAAATTGAGAATTACAACATTTAAATACAAAACATTATTGCTATCAATATTTTACAACATTCTCATTACAAACATTGTAAAAGATCTAACCTTTTACAATATTTTTAAAAATTGTTGTAAATGAAACGCTGTAAAATGGGTTTTTTCTTGTAGTGTCCTAAGAAGGGTTCTTTGAGGAAAATGAGCACTAGAAGGTCCACTCCGAGTGAGTTGTTTCGTGCTTCAATGCGAAGAAAATCACGCTCAGGATTGTCCGAAGAGAAGCATGTGTGTGAATGTTGACATAAAGATCAATGGCATGAGCACACGAGCGCTGGTTGACATAGGCACCACTCATAACTTCATCACGGGCACGAGGTCCATCGCTTGGGTCTACCTCAGAGGAAGATTCGATCATGATGAAGGCAGTCAATACGGAGGCATGCCCCGTGTAGCGGTAGCCAAGAGAGTTCGTATAACGGTGGAAAATTGGTCGGGTGCTACCGATTATACTTCTATATCGCTGGATGACTTCAAGATGATATTGGACATGTATTTCCTTATCGCGACGAAGGCGATTTCGATGCCACATTTGAGAGTCGTCGACTTCATGGAGGAAGACTCATCGTGCATGGTGAAAGGTACGCAAGATAAGCCTTCGAAAGGAAAAGCTATCTTCGTCTTTCAACTCAAGAAGGGCAGCCATAGAGAGGCAGCATACCTAGCTGTGCTTAATAAAGAAGGACTTCGAGGAGAAAGGCCTTTCGTACGAGTCCAGGGATGTCGCAAGGGGGCGTCCCGATGAGTCACTTCTGCAGAGAAAAGTAGATCATGCTAAAAGGCTGGGTACGAGTGTGGAGAAGCACATTGTGGACTGCGCAGAGACAGAAATGACAAAACGGAGTGGCTCGCACAAGGAGTCGCTCAATGCTCCTAGAAAATTTTTGGGTCGACAGAATTGTAATGAGACGCATCCTCCAAGGACCAAGGTCACAGTTGGTGTGGCCAACTAGTTTGCTTTCGATCTTGAGAAGAAGATGGACAAGTCTGAAAAGTGTTGCAGAAGATGTACAAAGAAGGGACAATGCGCAATGACCATGCCTACGAAAGTGAACGTCGTTTCGAGAATTGGTGCACTCGTCGACGAGGATGTCGACGAAACATGTGGAGGAGAGTTTCACGCCCAAAAGTTTGTGTCCCACCAAGACAGATTTGTATAACCCTCCACAGACTAGGTTATGCTGGAAGCTTCCAAAATTCTCTAGAAGAAGATGGAATCCTCTTGTGTAACTACCACATTTTCAGAATATGGTAGTTTTTGTCTTTTCCAAATCTTGTAACGCTAGTATTTGTTTTATTTTTCCTTGATAGGTTTTATTTCATATAATTAAATAAATGATATAGTTAGTTGCTAGTTGTATCTACTAGTTAGACTAGTTCTTAGTGAACCTAAATGGACCTAACTTGACATTTCGTGACACCATTAGTGAACCACTAGTTAGTTATGGTGCACCCATTAGTTAGATAGCAAAGTATAAGAAAAACCTTTCTTTTAGTTAGTATAACCTTTCCTAATTAAATCCCTTCCTAAAACTAACCTTCATGACTCATTGTGAGGGCTTATTAGATATTTTAAATGGCATTTAGGGTTTGGGTTGATGGCTGGTTATGCCCCTATAAAAATCTTCCATAAGATCATTTAATAGCCTCAACAAACCCTAGTTTACCTCATCTTCATTCTTTCTTCATTTGAGAAGAAGAACCAACTCCACCATTCCTAAATATATTTTTTCCAACCAATTCCTAGTGTCATTTCAAGGAGACTAGAGCTTGGACTAGCAAGAAGGAGAGCTTTGGAAGGAGTGGAGCTTGAAGGAGGTGTCCACTCTTGAAGGTTGTGTCCACTAGTGTCATTGCATTGAAAATCCATCTCCCAGTAGGTAAAATATAATTTAACCCTTGTAATTGATTCTAATTAGTATCTTTTGTCATTTAGGAACCACCCATGTATTAGGGCTACCGATGGGGAGAAGTTTGAGCTTCATTTGACTCATTTGGAGACTTTTACAATGAGTTTTGTGCCATTTTTGAGGAATTTTGAGATTGGCACACTAAGTGTTTGCCATTGGGTTAGGTAGGTCTAATTGGATTTGTTAGAGTATTGTGAGGCTAGCTACATGTCCATAATTGGATACGGAGAGTCCATATCATGATTCTCCATGGTACGGGGGTGAGATTTGAGTATTTTTGTTATTTGGTGTCCTAATGTGTCACTCTCTACTACTAACAATATAATCAGTTATTTAGAGATTATATATAATAATTTGTGTTATATTGGATGTATTTCTTGACTGTTGGGGGTTGTATTATAGTAGGTTGGTTTAGGGTGAGTATCATGGAAGTATCATACATAGAGGTGTTGCATCTTAGGTGTTTGATGAAATGCTTGTTGCTGATAGGGTAGTGTGTACCTATGCCAATACACAGGATAGCTATTGTATATAAGGAAATAAGTAGCTACAACAATGTAGCATAAGTTAGGCTCAGATAATGGTGTGATGGAGGTGTAGCATTGGGAGATAGCAGGTAGGGTGTGCAAATATGTTGGTACACCAGCGGTAGTGGGAGCGGCTAATAGCAGTAAGAGTGACAGTGAAGGGGGTCGGGCAACTCTGTGGATTCATTAGTGAAGGTAAGAGGGAAGTGGGTGTTGGCGCTCAAAATATCTTTCTCTCTTAGGCCCCTAATACTCTTAGGCGCCCCATGTCTCTTAGGCCCCTAACTCTCTTAGGCGTCCATTGTTTCTTAAGAGTTCTGTTCTCCTAGGATCCTTATGCATTCAGGCGCCCATCTCTCTGAGGCATCCTGACCCATTTAGGCACCTACTGCTACTAGGTGCTCAACTTTTCTAGGAGCCTACTTCCTTGGCTGCCTTTCTCAAAGTATTCAGTTCTCTACTGACGTATTAATCTGCCACGCATACCGAACGTGGTACACTACTCCGAATTCCCTGAAGAATGTGCCCATCACTTGGCCACGACCACGTGCCTATTCTGCATAGGTGCCACATGTCAAAGGCGACCCTCCTTAAAAATGGTGCCTAGTAGCTTAGGCACCTATCCAGAAAAAGGTGCCTACTTTGGATAACTGTCAGGTGGTTATCTCTTGGCTCTATAAATAGAGCTCCACCCCCCAACGTACAGAGACAGAGAGGAGGGGTATAGTTTGAGCACTCATCAAACTTCCATATTCTGCAATCATCAATTCTCAATAGCAAGTTCTTCAACCGTTAATCAAAACCGAAGTTCTGTCGATACTTCTACACGGCCGAGCTATATAGAAGATTCCTCGTCAACAGAAGCTTCGAGACACAATGACAAGCTTGGTTCCATCCACAATCGTCTCGTCAAAAGGGCAAAGCGGTCGTCAATCAGACCGGACTCCCATAGTTGTACTTCTCCAGAATTCATTGTACACGTGTACGATTCTTTAAAGTTTGTAATAAAAATGTTTTTTGTTTTTTGCACACAAAATGGCGACCCTGCTAGGAACGACCTTCTCCTCCAACGAGAAGGTGACAACGTAAGGCAATTCATCATCGATTGGCTCTAAGAAAGGAACGTTGGTCGTTAAATTCGACCTCATTTGAATGAAAAACTTCCTAACATACGCATAAATCGTAATGCACGAAAAAAACTCCAAGTGCAACGGACTGAAATGATGGTTGATACTGATATGCGCACCCATCTTAACAGGCACAAAGCCTAACTTAACCAGAATATGTGCCCCATTGCTAAACAAGCAATGACGCCTATATGTTCTGGGTGCCCAAAATTCTCCTCTGCCAATGGGAATCCTGTTCAAAGGGTGACACCTACTACTTCAAAGTGTCCAAGGATGAGTACTAAAAATCCGTTCACTTATGCCACTGAATTAGACGCTTCCTTATACCTTCAAGGAACCAACAAGGCCAAGAACATGCCACATCTTCCTTCTTCTTCTACTAAGAAAATTGACCTCCATGATCTAATTTCTCAAAAATAAAGTATCCCCATCTCCACCAATAGTGCATCATTGCAGCTCACATGAGATTACAATCAGGTGATATTGCAAAATAGCCAAACGGTCAGTTTTTTATCGTCTTAGTTTGACCCATCCTATTGAGGTTTCGTCAGAAGATGAGTCAGTATATGCCTCTGTTAACATGACAACTCATCGCTCTCACGAGGATGGGGTAGCCTAAGACGTGCTTCGTCGCGGAGTCATACTCATAGACTCCTGGTTCGTACTCATCGCATATTTGATGGGGTCTATTGACACACCAGATCAACGAGTCGAGCTATAATCGGTCAAAGAAATATTCCTATTTCCTATCCTGGGGGTAGATCTTTATACGATTTTGATGTCACCAGCGAGAGTTCTGAGCAGACTCCCTTCTTTAATAGTCATAGAGGTGACTAGGTACGCCATCACAGAAGATCAGTATGCTTCCAGTTCTGCTAGCCAGGAGCAACAAATTGTCGTGCTAGAAGATAAATTGAAAACGATGGCCGAAATAGTGACAACCATGCACACCATAATTGTGGCTCAACACACGGTTCCACCGGTTATGAATACAACCCAAGAACCTATATCGGCATCTGCTCTTGTCAATATTAGTTTGGGGGGATAGTCTCCTCATATCGCCTCTACACCAGTACAGGTTACTCTAAGTCTGTCCGGGGCTGGGGGTGGTACTTATCATACAGTCCCTCCTCCTAACACATCCAATCAATCTACAACTCAGCAATTGTCAAGAGACACTAACGAGGCTGTGAAACTCTTGTGTTCCCAATTCGAAGCCTTCAAACAAAAAAGACGGCCTGCAGAAGTTTAGTATCAAACAACTATACCCTATTGAATGGAAAGAGGTGCAGTTTCCACCCAAGTATAAGCCTCCTACTATAATGTTGTTTGATGAAAGTACATCTCCGAATCAGTATCTCGATCACTTTGAGATAATGACCGAACAGTTTCAACCTAATGATGCTCTCCTCACAAGAGTCTTTATTGGGTGTTTAAAAGGAGTAGCCTACGACTGGTATCGCAGCCTGCCAGATGGGTACATTACTTCTTTTGTCATTCTGAAACAGATATTCTTGGAGCGCTTCTACGAAGGAACAAACTACATGACTATGTCAGCTTTGATCAAGATCAAGCAAAGGCCCAACAAAATCGTGGATCATTTCATTGAGCGTTACCGTCGCGAAGCACTTAAAATGCCTTCGGAAATTTCGGATGCATTAACTATAGATACATGCAAATCAAACTTGTTACCTATAGTTAGCATTTGGACGGGTTCTACTCAATTTGAAGATTGGCCTTCCTTCATAATAAGCGCCAGAGCAGCTGAGGAAAGTGCTGACAAGTTCAAATAGTTAGGCAACCAGAGGCCTAATCTTGATAAAGATGAACAACAAACAACCAGCAGCGGAGGCTGCCAGAACAACCGCAAAGGCAAAGAGACTTTAGCTATCAATCTCATAGGCAAAGAAGCTCTGGCTGTCAACATAAGTCACCCAATGCCAACCCAAACAATACCACCATCGAGGGCACCACGTCCGAAAGAAGAATATTTCTTCGACGAGGATGATATCATGAGCATCTTCGATTGCCTAATCCAAAGCAATAAACTTCAGTTGCCGGATGCAAAACGACCAGAAGAAGTCAGTAAGACTGACCATCCTAAATATTGTGTCTATCACAGGTTTATTGGACTTCCGACTCGAGCATGCTACATGCTCAAAGAAAAGATCCAAGAGATGGTCAAGTCTGGTGCAATCACTCTCCAGCAGGTTGAAAAGATTATGACGGCTAACGTCGTCTCTCTATAATTTGACAATTTTTCGGCTCAATTTGTACATGATGGTGTTGTCTCTATTCCAAGAACTAGTATGGAGATTATAAATCTCCTACCTACACGAACTGATGGTCTGGTTCCTCTTTCTACTGAAAAAGAAAAATCATGTGGATCCATCCAGACTTGGTGTCGGACTTTGAAGCACCATCTTCCTCCACAAAGTCCAAGAAAGCAACCAAGTACAAGTCATTTCATATGATTTATTGGGTAAATATTGCCTTCCACCCTTAACTGCTACCTTCATCTCGACGGCAGATTCTTCTTCTTCTTCTTCCTCCCCTTCTGAGATAGCACTGTCAAAATCAGAAGCCAAATATCAACCAGTTTGCATCTGTATAGCCCACATTATCGTAAACTAATGACAAAGATGGGATATGACTTACAAAAGGCCTCCGGCTTGAATAATGGAAAGGGATCTCCAGTACCCCTTTCTTTATGTCTTCCACATAACCAATCTCGTGTCGGCTTCAGTTTTTGGACGAACTCTTCATCCTCCCAGAAGAAACGTTCTAAAACCAAAATTCATACGAAGAATTGTAACATGGTGTCCTTTGAACCTGTCTTCGAAGAAGAAGCTTTAACTGGTAACATATCTGGGAGAATTTACTTGCGGGATTATTCAGAAGGTCAAGAGAACTCTGCTCCAACTTCCGGAGGCTATTCCAGCATCATCTTCTTTCCCCTGTCGCGAATGTTCCGTCTGCTTCATCATCTTCAGTGGAACAGACTCTTCCCAAACCAACAGCAGCGGACAAGGAAAAAACAGCCAGTCCGCTTCGATAAGGTATTGAAGAAGACTCCATCCCTTGGGCTGAAGAAGCCATATAACTTTGATATATTGGCTCAACTAGCTAATACATCAGCAATGGTTGTCAATCTTTGAACTCTTACGTCTCTCAAAGAAAACTCGAGAAACATTGAGTGAAGCTTTGATACAAGCTGATACTTGTCTAGCACTCCTTAAAAAGTCGGAATGAAGAACCTGTCATATGTTTGTATTGTCATAGCGTATTAGAGCTAATGCCCAACATCACCTTTACGCAGGATGATATGCTGTTAGAAGACAAACGTCATGATCATCCTCTCTATTTCACAGGATATGTCGATACTATGAAAGTTGATCGCATCTTGATCGACCCAGGATCTGTACTCAGTATCATGCCAAAGACTCTATTGGATCTCTGAAGATTCCTGTGCACAATCTAGTCCACAACTATTATGAAAATCTTGGAATTTAATTTCGGCAGAAGTGAACCCTTGGAAAAGATTCGCCTGAAACTTCAAATAGGTAATCTTCGCACAGAGGCCTTCTACGTGATTGATAATTATGGCTCCTACAATGCTCTGCTCGGAAGACCATTCCTGCATGAACATAATATTGTACCATCCACTCTCCACCAATGCTTTAAGTACGTGGATGTCATTGGTGAAGTCCAGAAGGAAGTGGCATATCTAAACCCTTTCAGAGACGTCGAAGCATACTGTAATGATTCTCGGATGTATAAGGAAGAATTTATAAAAGTGGTACTGGCCATGGATACTGATGAAGATCAGAAGGACACCTCAAATGATGTCCTGGTGATTCCGGTTAAAGGACGTACTTCTCATCCTCATTCTTCCCAGACATTAACCATTCATCTTCCCTCTCATGAAAAGCAGCCTCCTGCTGGAAAGAACGAACAAAGGAAGTGTCACCCCCAGTTTTCAAATTAGGGGTATTTTCATCATTTTCAAGTTTTATAATATTTTAGGAATTTTATTTGATTTTATATGATTTTTAGGAATTTATTTGAGTAGGTTTGAATTTTATCCAATTCTGACTCAATTTGGAGACCCGGGTAGCCTGGACCCTAGTGGGACCCCCATACTAGCTGGGCTTAGCCCTATATACCATCATAATTAGGCTAAAAATTATTAACCCAACTTCCATGGCTTAATTAGTCATTTTAGAGACTTAATTAGTCGTTTAGAAACAAACCGAACCAACCCGAATTCAATTGGACCAAACCAAAGTCTAATGGGTGGAGGGTTATTGGATCCTACCCAACCAAATAACCCCCCAGACCATGGCCGGTCACATTAACCCCCCCCCCCTTTTTACTTCTCCACAAAGTAACATCTCTTTCTCCTTCTCAAAATTCCTTTTTCTCTCCAACTATTCTTCCCTACCAAAAACTCTCCTAGGTATGTCATTAAATCCCCAATAATTACTCTTTTCTATTCAAGTCTTTCACATTAAATGTAGAGAATTGGATTCTCTACATTTTGCCCTCTATTTGTAGGTTTTTTCCTAGAAATTAGGTTAGAGTTAATTAGGGGTTTTATATGTTAATGGTATATATATATATATATATATATATATATATATATATATATATATATATATATATATATATATATATATGAATATATATGTATATATGTATTTGTGTGTGTGTGTGTAGAGAGTGGTGGGAATGAGAATGAGAGTGGTGGTGGTGGATGTGTGTGAGAGTGTGTGTGTTAATATATATGTGTATATGTGTTTATATATATATATATATATATATATATATATATATATATATATATATATATATATATATATATATATATATATATATATATATATGTGTATGTATGTTTATATATATATTTATATATATATGTGTATGTATGTATGTTTATATATATATAGATATATGGTTGTGTGTATATATATGTATCTATATGTGTGTGAGGGTATTTATATATATGGATATAAGTGTAGGTATTTATATGTGAGTAGAGGTTTGGGTGAATATATATATAGATATATAAATATATAGATAGATAGATAGGTTTATAGATATATATATATATATATATATATAGATATATATATATATATGTATATATATAAAGAGAAGAGGAGAGGAATATGAAGAAGTAGAAGTAGCAGTAGCAGCCCTAAGCAGCAGCAGTAGCAAGGGCATTAGCAGCAGCAGCTGCAGGAGCTGCAGCAGCAGCAGGAGCTGCTTTAGCAGCTCCTTTTCCCCCCCTGTACACCCCATTCACCCCCATTGACCCCCCTAGTATCATATATATATTTATATATATAGGTAGATATATATATGTATATATAGATAAATAGATAAGGAAATTAGGTAGAAAGAGGAAGGAAAAGAATTAAGAAGAAGTAAAGAAGAAGGAAGGGAAATTAGAATGAGAAGGAAGTTGGAGAAGAAGAAAACTAGGAGAAGTTAGGAATTTGAAGAAGAATAGGAAGGAGGAGTAAGAAGAAGAATTAGAGCTAGAAGGATAAGGAGAAGAAGTTAAGAAGAAGAAGAATTAGAGTTTAGAGTGAAAGAAGAGGGTTGGGATGAGAACAAAAAGGAGGATTTTTAGTAGAAGTCGAGTTAGAGGGCGAAATTGAGCCCGGAGCATCGGATCGCGATAAAACTTGACGTAGGCCTAGGTTATGTAATTAGATTTTACGGGTAAGCTCCCGAGTGGAAATCGGAGTCGTAGGGCGCCGGTATCGTGCCGTATCAGCGCGTATCTTAAATATTCAAGATATCTGCAACGGGCCGTAAGGTGGACTAGACGTCCACTTTATCTAGGTATTTTGGTAGATAACGAACCTATAGGATAGTACCCTACTACCCTAGGGAGCACGGGTCAAAATATCAAGCGTAGGTAGGCTATCTAGATAATCGTCGAAGGTAGAATTTTACCCTTAAAAAGGGTAAAATAGGGAATTGGCCCATGGCCAAGATTTGAGTTTCCAAGTCCAAGATGGACTTGAATATGGGTTGTATAGGTTGGTAATGAGTAGAATTAGCTGTCTAAACCTAGTCTTGGACCCGGTTGACCACGGTTGACTTTTTGGACTAAAAGTCAACTATGGGTCAACACTTTACCCAATTTAGTTCCAAATTCTATTTAACTTGGACAGTTGACTAAAAGTCAACTATTAGTCACCAGTGACCTAGGGTTGACCTAGAGTTGACCTAGAGTTGACTAGAGTTGACCCGTTGACCAAAAGTCAACGGTAAGCCAGTTTTTGACCTAGATTGATCTGGATTGACTTCTAATGTTCTCACATGACCAAGATTGACCCGACTAGACATGTCTTGAGCTAGAATGACTAAATAGGATTTATTTTGATTTAACTTTACTTCCTAAACATAAGTATTGATACGTCTTGTTCTCTATAGGTCCTCGAGACACTGCAGTCGATCCAGTCGACGTATATTATCATCTTACAGGCGAGTACATTCTCTGATACTTATTCCCAATTTATGATAACTGTTATGATTCATGTACTTAGTGTTGATATGCTTATTCCCGACACATGGTTCTCACGGATTGGTATTCTTGGATCCCGACGAGAGATGTTTTCTCCTTCTTAGGTTGGGATGTATTGTGCAAGCACCCTTGTAGCTCTTGCTCAATATGTGGTCACTGATTCTAGAGAAGGCTAGCTACCTTCTCATTAGAATCCCGTGCAGTGACGTGTCCTGTTTGGATCCATTCTACCAGTTGGGGTAGGGGGAGTAGTAGCGTAGGCCTGTGATCAGATCCATCCCGCATTCCGAACAGTGTGAGTCATATACCGCACTTATGACTTGCCAGGCCGATTCTTGACAGGTACCCAAGCCGATCACAATGCTGAAACTATTACTCACACACATTGGATATATAGCTTACCTTGATTGTGTACATGCCATGATCCCGTTCTATTTTCTTGTTCTAGCTCTAGCTTTACAGCTTACCATGCCATGATACATATATGTACACTCCATGATTCATTGTATATGCTCTATTTACAGTCTTATAGCTTTATTCTATCTTGAGATCTGTTATGAGATATATGTACTCGTTCCATCCTGAATGGACTGTTGATAAAATATTACAGATGTCGACGAGGGAGATTGCAGTCCCTACTACGGTCCGGACGACGTAGTGGGCCTAGACTTGGTCCCGCAGGGCGTAGCTCCGCCTGACGAGACTATACCACTTGTTTAGTTAGAGTAGGTCTTTGTACTGGACTTAGTTTCCAGTTACTTTTGAGACTGTATTATATTTGGACTGTATTAGAGACTGGACTTGTATATTATTTGTATCTGGACTTGACAGGTTATATTTTATTGTCTTGTTGTCTTTATCTTTCAGTCTTTATTTATCATCTTAGAGTTGTGATTGAGCACTTATATATATATTCATTGCTTGTCCTCCGTTCGGAGTTGACTATATTCTCGACAGGTTTTGTTATATATATAAACTGTTGTCAGACTAGAAAATCCACAGCATTTTACGCCATTTTTCCGGTGAGGGCTGGGCGTTGTCGCATCACGTGCCCTTTTTGCGGGTGCGGGTCGTGACACGTTTTAGTGGTGGCCCACGCAGGTCCTGAAGTCGCAATTAGTGCGATGTCGTAGCGGCACTCGTCTTAGAGTGTTGACTACGAGCCTGTGTTACCCATAAGAAGTAGTAGGCTAAGAGTGCTCAATCACAGTAGGATCTTTCCTTGCTTATCTTGCTTACCGTCTTTGATTTTGATTTACTGCATTCTAGCTGTCCTCTTTTGATATTGCCTTCATGTGCCATATTGATATCTTCTTTTCAATTTGTCTCCAGGATATTGATGACTCATTCTCCTGGCGAGGAGCACGGGGAGACGGAGAGGTCTGCCACCTCTGGCGGACAGGCTCCGGTCACGTCCCCGGCTGATGGGACTTCTGTTGGGGCTCTCGGAGGTACTCCTCCAGCTACCTCGATGACCGTCCCTGGAGCCATTGCGGGTGCTCTTCCCGTAGTGCCAGGGGCTACAGCGGGAGCTGCCGGGGGCGTTCTTCCTCCTCAGCAGGAGAATCCTCCGGAGATGATGGGAGCTATTCCTCCATTGCCTTCTCTGTCCACAGACATGGGGCAGATGCTAGCGTTCTTTCACCAGGTGCTGGAGTCCCAGTGGGCTCAACACGAGGCTCAGTTGAGGCAGACAGAGGCCATGCGCCAGGGCATGGAGGATGCACACAGATTGGCTATGGCGACAGTAGAGCGTGGGGCTCCACAGAGGGAGGTTCAGCAGCAGCAGCAGCCGAAGATCGGGGATATCCAGGCTTTCAAGAAGCTTGGTCCGAGGGATTTCAAGGGGACAGAGGGCATTATTTATGCTGATGACTGGCTCGAGGATATCGAGCGCCAGATGGGGGCCTGCCGCCTGGCAGCCGACCTGAGGGTCGAGGCGGTTGGGTTACAGTTGTTAGATATTGCCCGGACATGGTTCCGGAACGAGCCGGCTCTTGCAGGAGAGGGCCATACTTGGGCTGAGTTTCGGGCCCTGTTCAGAGAGAAGTTCTTCTCCCCCACGGACAAGATTGGCCTGGTGCGGCAGTTCCAGAACCTGCAGCAGGGCAGTATGACCGTAGAGGAGTATGCGGCGGAGTTCGGCCGGCTGAGCCGATACGCCGAGTACATGGTGAGTGACCCGGTGATCCGAGCAGAACGCTTCCGGGAGGGATTGGCATAGGATATCAAGATCCTGATCCCTTCCTTCGATGCGACATATGCAGAGGTTTACGCGGAGGCTCGGAAGGTGGAGAGGGAGTTGGGCTTGAAGCCGAAGAGGGATCGAGATTTGTTTTCGGGGGCCAGTAGCAGCGCAGGGCCTGCTAAGCGCCCTCAGCTTCAGCATCAGTCATTCCAGCATCACCAGCAGCAGGGGCAGGCCAGAGCGTCTGTCCAGAGGAGTCAGCAGCGTCCGAGGCAGGATGATCCACCGTGCCACTTCTGCAAGAAGCCCGGTCATCTCTTCGAGTTCTGTAGGAGGAGACTGGGGCTGTATCTCTTTTGTGGTACCGCTGGGCATCAGATGCGGGAGTGTCCCAAGAACCTCCGTGTTACTGGAGCAGCTCAGAGGGCACACGTTTAGAGGGTACCAGCTAGTGTGCCGGTAGTTCAGCAGCGAGGTCCGCTTCCGACTCAGCAGCAGCAGTTTGTTCAGCACCGCCAGCAGAGGGGTGGTCAGAGTAGAGCCTTTGCTCTTGCAGCCGAGGAGATGGAGCCTATTGTGGATGTTGTCGCAGGTTCTATTCTGCTCGATTCTTTTCCAGCTTTGGCCTTATTTGATTCTGGTGCTACGCACAGTTTTGTGTCTGTTTTTTTACTCTTAGGCACAATATTATTGCTGAATATCTGGGTAGGACTTGCAAGATTATGACTGGGAATGGCATCGTCCTAGTTAATAATGTTTACAAGGGGCGGAGAGTTTCTTTGAGATGCCGGGAGCTGAGTGCGTGTCTGCTCGTAATGCCACTTCCGAGTTACGATGTGGTACTCGGTATGGATTGGTTGAGTACGCACCACGCTAGCATCGACTGCAGAGGGGGCAGGATTCTATTTAGGCCACCGGGAGAGCCGGAGTATGAGTTCACCAGGGTTACAGTGGAGCAGGGAGATGGATTCTGTAGAGCGTTGTTGGCGGGGCCGATGTTGCCACATCCACTCATTGCTGAGTTGTTGGATGTCTTTCCCGAGGAGCTGCCTGGGATGCCGCCAGATCGTGATGTTGAGTTTTCTATAGATCTAGTGCCGGTTGCTGAGCCTATCTCCCAGTACGTCTATAGAATCAACAACAGTGAGTTAGCGGAGCTGAAGAGGCAGGTCGACGAGCTGGAGGACAAGGGCTTTATTCGATCTAGTTCTTTCACCTTGGGGCGCGCCAGTTCTTTTCATCTCCAAGAAGGATGGTACGGTACGTCTGTGTATTGATTACAGGGCGCCCAACAACCTTACCATCAAAAACAAGTATCATCTACCGAGGATTGATGACTTGTTCGACCAGTTGAGCGGCACGAGGGTGTTCTCGAAGATCGACTTGCGTACCGGGTACCATCAGCGGAAGGTGAAGCAGGATGACATTCCGAAGACTGTCTTTCGGACCCGCTATGGCCAGTATGAGTATACTGTCATGCCGTTTGGGTTGACCAAAGCCCCGGACGGTATTCATGAACTTGATGAACAAGATATTTCACCAGTACCTTGACAAGTTCGTGGTGGTCTTCATTGATGACATTCTCATCTACTCGAAGACTACCAGAGGAGCACGAGGAGCACCTGAGGATTGTGTTGGACACTCTCAGAAGGGAGCAGCTGTATGGGAAGCTGTCCAAGTGCGAGTTCTTCTTGGATCGCGTGGAGTTCCTAGGCCATGTTGTCTCTGGCGAGAGGATTTCAGTGGATCCGAAGAAGATTTCTGCAGTGGAGTCCTGGTCGACGCCGAGCTCAGTAGCAGAGGTTCAGAGTTTTTTGGGTCTGGCAGGTTACTACCGGAGGTTCGTACAGGACTTTTCCAGGATTTGCCCAGCCGATGACCCGCCTTACCAGGAAGGACGAGGAGTTTGTTTGGTCCGATGAGTGCCAGGCCGCATTCGAGGAGCTGAAGGCGAGGTTGACTATGGCTCCTATCTTGACGCTGCCATCTGGATCTGGTGGTTATACGATCTACAGTGATGCTTCAGGACGGGGTTTGGGTTGTGTGCTTCAGCAGCACGGGAAGGTAATTGCCTATGCATCTAGGCAAGTTACGTCCTCATGAGAGGAATTACCCTACCCACGATCTGGAGCTGGCAGCGGTCATCTTTGCTTTGAAGCTGTGGAAACACTATCTGTACGGAGAGCGAGTTGAGATCTATACAGATCACAAGAGCTTGAAGTACGTGTTTACCCAGAAGGAGATGAATATGAGGCAGAGGCGATGGTTAGAGCTGATGAAGGATTTTGATATCTCCTTGCAGTACCATCCGGGGAAGGCCAACGTGGTCGCGGATACTTTGAGCAGGTATCCCGTGGCTATGTGTTTGACGATGGATCGTCACCTTCTGGCAGATCTGGAGAGCTTGGGCATAGAAGTGATAGTTCCTGGGTTCGAGGCACAGATGTGGGGTCTGCAGGTGCAGTCAGAGCTGATGGAGAGGGTCAGGGCAGCTCAGTTTGAGGATGAGGCTCTGAGGGTCATCAGGGAGCAGGTCCAGATAGGACTGTTGGATGAGTTCTCCTTAGCAGGGGATGGGTCGTTGAGGTATGGTACGAGATTGTGCGTGCCGAGCGGAGGACTTCGGGAGGAGGTTCTTCAGGAGGCGCACCGTTCTCAGTACTCTATGCATCCCGGAGCCAACAAGATGTATAGAGACTTGAGACAGCATGTTTGGTGGTATGGCATGAAACGTGAGGTGGCCCAGTTCGTGTCAAGATGCTTGGTGTGCCAGCAGGTGAAGGCCGGGAGGCAGAGACCCGGTGGATTGCTCCAGCCACTACCCATTCCTGAGTGGACGTGGGAGCATATCACTATGGACTTTGTATCTGGGCTTCCGCGCTCTCCAGGAGGGAAGGATGCGATTTGGGTCATTGTTGATCGATTGACCAAATCGGCCCACTTTTTTCCTTTCAAAGTGGGTTTGTCGACGGAGAGGTTGGCCGAGATGTACGTACGACAGATAGTCCGATTACACGGGGTGCCAGTGAGTATAGTCTCGGATCGGGATAGCCAATTCACTTCCCACTTCTGACGGAGTTTGTAGCTTAGCTTGGGTACATCGCTCAAGTTCAGTACAGTATATCACCCCCAGACAGACGGACAGTCGGAGAGGACGATTCAGACCCTCGAGGATATGCTGCGTACCTGTGTCTTGGACTTCGGGGGATCTTGGGAGGACCACCTTCACTTGGTAGAGTTTGCTTACAACAACAGCTACCAAGCCAGTATAGAGATGTCACCTTTCGAGGCTCTATACGGACGGAGGTGCCGTACTCCCTTGTCTTGGGATGATGTCGGTGAGAGGGTTTTGCTTGGCCCTGAGATGGTGGTGGATGCTGCAGAGAAGGTCAGGGTTATCAGAGATAGACTTCGGGTGGCGCAGGATAGGCAGCGGCATTGGGCCGATAGCCACCGGAGGCCATTGGAGTTTGAGGTATAGTTTAGATTTTTCTAGTATTTGAGTCTGATTGTGATTGTTTTAGATCAAGCTCTAAGTCTTGTGTTTTGTTCTAGGTTGATGATCTTGTCTTTCTGCGGATTTCTCCGACGCGTGGCACGATTCGTTTTAGTGGCGGTGGGAAGCTTAGTCCACGATACATCGGACCATTCCGTATCCTGGGCAGGGTCGGTGCAGTGGCTTACCGACTGGAGTTACCGTCTGCACTAGAGGGAGTGCACAGTGTGTTCCATGTGTCGCAGCTAAGACGGTACGTGGCAGATCCCAGTCACGTCTTAGACCACTCCGAGATCGAGGTGGGACCGACACTCAGCTACCCAGAGAAGCCGGTCGAGATCTTGGATCGAAGAGAGAAGGTGCTCCGGAACCAGGTCATTCCCTTGGTTCGTGTTGCATGGAGACACCACTCTCCAAGTGAGTCCAACTGGGAGAGGAAGGACGACATGCCGGAGCGATTCCCATATCTCTTCGAGCCTTGAGGTAAAATTCTTTCTTTTTCTTTCCTTGTTCAATTCATGATTGCTGTGTTAGTCCTCATTCAATTTCGAGGATGAAATTTTTTAAGGAGGGTAGATTTGTCACCCCTAGTTTTCAAATTAGGGGTATTTTTGTCATTTTTACGTTTTATAATATTTTAGTAATTTTATTTGTTTTTATATGATTTTTAGGAATTTATTTGAGTCGGTTTGAATTTTATCCAATTCGGACTCAATTTGGAGACCCGGGTAGCCTGGACCCTAGTCGGACCCCCATACTAGCTGGGCTTAGCCCATATACCATCATAATTAGGCTAGAAATTATTAACCCAACTTCCATGGCTTAACTAGTCATTTTAGAGACTTAATTAGTCGTTTAGAAACAAACCGAACTAACCCGAATTCAATTGGACCAAATCAAAGTCTAATGGGTGGAGGGTTATTGGATCCTACCCAACCCAATAACCCCCCACACTATGGCCGGCCACATTAACCCCCCCCCCCCCCCTTTTTACTTCTCCACAAAGTAACATCTCTTTCTCCTTCTCAAAATTCCTTTTTCTCTCCAACTATTCTCCCCTACCAAAAACTCTCCTAGGTATGTCATTAAATCCCCAATAATTACTCTTTTCTATTCAAGTCTTTCACATTAAATGTAGAGAATTGGATTCTCTACATTTTGCCCTCTATTTGTAGGTTTTTCCCTAGAATTTATGTTAGAGTTAATTAGGGGTTTTTATATGTTAATGGTATATATATATATATATATATATATATATATATATATATATATATATATATATATATATATATATATATATATATATATATATATATATATATATATATATATATATATATGAATAGATATATATATGTGTGTGTGTGTGTATGTATAGATATATATATATATATATATATATATATATATATATATATATATATATGAATATATATGTATATATGTATTTGTGTGTGTGTGTGTGTAGAGAGTGGTGGGAATGAGAATGAGAGTGGTGGTGGTGGATGTATGTGAGAGTGTGTGTGTGTTAATATATATGTGTATATGTGTTTGTATATATATATGTGTGTGTGTGTATGTGTGTTTATATATATATATATATATATATATATATATATATATATATATATATATATATATATATATATATATATATATATATGTGTGTATGTGTGTGTGTGTTTATATATATATAGATATATGGTTGTGTGTATATATATGTATCTATATGTGTGTGTGGGTATTTATATATATGGATATAAGTGTAGGTATTTATATATGAGTAGAGGTTTGTGTGAATATATATATAGATATATAATATATAGATAGATAGATAGGTTTATAGATTTTTTTTTTTATAGATATATTTTTTTATAGATATATATATATATATATATATATATATATATATATATATATATATATATATATATATATATATATATATAAAGAGAAGAGGAGAGGAATATGAAGAAGTAGTAGAAGAAGTAGAAGTAGAAGTAGCAGTAGCAGCCCTAAGCAGCAGCAGCAGCAAGGGCATTAGCAGCAGCAGCTGCAGGAGCTGCAGCAGCAGCAGGGCAGCAGCAGGAGCTGCTTTAGCAGCTCCTTCCCCCCCCCCCCTGTACACCCCATTCACCCCCCATTGACCCCCCCTAGTATCATATATACATGTATATATATAGGTAGATATATATATGTATATATATAGATAAATAGATAAGGAAATTAGATAGAAAGAAGAAGGAAAAGAATTAAGAAGAAGTAAAGAAGAAGGAAGGGAAATTAGAATGAGAAGGAAGTTGGAGAAGAAGAAAACTAGGAGAAGTTAGGAATTTGAAGAAGAATAGGAAGGAGGAGTAAGAAGAAGAATTAGAGCTAGAAGGATAAGGAGAAGAAGTTAAGAAGAAGAAGAATTAGAGTTTAGAGTGAAAGAAGAGGGTTGGGATGAGAACAAAAAGGAGGATTTTTAGTAGAAGTCGAGTTAGAGGGCGAAATTGAGCCCGGAGCATCGGATCGCGATGAAACTTGACGTAGGCCTAGGTTATGTGAATTAGATTTTGCGGATAAGCTCTCGAGTGGAAATCGGAGTCGTAGGGCGCCGGTATCGTGCCGTATCAGCGCGTATCATGAAATATTCAAGATATCTGCAACGGGCCGTAAGGTGGACTAGACGTCCACTTTATCTAGGTATTTTGGTAGATAACGAACCTATAGGATAGTACCCTACTACCCTAGGGAGCACGGGTCAAAATATCAAGCGTAGGTAGGCTATCTAGATAATCGCCGAAGGTAGAATTTTACCCTTAAAAAGGGTAAAATAGGGAATTGGCCCATGGCCAAGATTTGAGTTTCCAAGTCCAAGATGGACTTGGATATGGGTTGTATAGGTTGGTAATGAGTAGAATTAGCTGTCTAAACCTAGTCTTGGACCCGGTTAACCACGGTTGACTTTTTGGACTAAAAGTCAACTAGGGGTCAACACTTTACCCAATTTAGTTCCAAATTCCATTTAACTTGGACAGTTGACTAAAAGTCAACTATTAGTCACCAGTGACCTAGGGTTGACCTAGAGTTGACCTAGAGTTGACTAGAGTTGACCTGTTGACCAAAAGTCAACGGTAAGCCAGTTTTTGACCTAGATTGATCTGGATTGACTTCTAATGTTCTCCCATGACCAAGATTGACCCGACTAGACATGTCTTGACCTAGAATGACTAAATAAGATTTATTTTGATTTAACTTTACTTTCTAAGCATAGTATTGATACGTCTTATTCTCTATAGGTCCTTGAGACACTGCAGTTGATCCAGTCGACGTATATTATCATCTTACAGGCGAGTACATTCTCTGATACTTACTCCCAATTTATGATAACTGTTATGATTCATGTACTTAGTATTGATATGCTTATTCCCGACACATGGTTCTCACAGATTGGTATTCTTGGATCTCGATGAGAGATGTTTTCTCCTTCTTAGGTTGGGATGTATTGTGCAAGCACCCTTGTAGCTCTTGCTCAATATGTGGTCACTGATTCTAGAGAAGGCTAGCTACCTTCTCATTAGAATCCCGTACAGTAACGTGTCCTATTTGGATCAATTCTACCAGTTGGGGTAGGGAGAGTAGTAGCGTAGGCTTGTGATCAAATCCATCCCGCATTCCCGAACAGTGTGAGTCATATACCGCACTTATGACTTGCCAGGCCGATTCTTGACAGGTACCCAAGCCGATCACAAGCTAAAACTATTACTCACACACATTAGATATATAGCTTACCTTGATTGTGTACATGCCATGATCCCATTCTATTTTTTATTCTAGCTCTAGCTTTACAGCTTACCATGCCATGATACATACATGTACACTCTATGATTCATTGTATATGCTCTATTTACAGTCTTATAGCTTTTATTCTATCTTGAGATCTGTTATGAGATATATGTACTCGTTCCATCCTGACTGGACTGTTGATAAAATATTACAGATGTCGACGAGGGAGATTGCAGTACATACTACGGTCCGGACGACGTAGTGGGCCTAGACTTGGTCCCGCAGGGCGTAGCTCCGCCTGACGAGACTATACCACTTGTTTAGTTAGAGTAGGTCTTTGTACTGGACTTAGTTTCCAGTTACTTTTGAGACTGTATTATATTTGGACTGTATTAGAGACTGGACTTGTATATTATTTGTATCTGGACTTGACAGGTTATATTTTATTGTCTTCTTGTCTTTATCTTTCAGTCTTTATTTATCATCTTAGAGTTGTGATTGAGCACTTATATATATATATATATATATATATATATATATATATATATATATATATTCATTGCTTGTCCTCCGTTCGGAGTTGACTATATTCTCGACAGGTTTTGTTATATATATAAACTGTTGTCAGACTAGAAAATCCACAGCGTTCCACGCCGTTTTTTCCGGTGAGGGCTGGGCGTTGTCGCGTCACGTGCCCTTTTTGCGGGTGCGGGTCATGACAGGAAGCTCACCTCTTTTGAGCCACTTGTTATTGACCTTCGTCGTAACAAACCTCCTTCTCATCGTTATTCTTCTCCTCCTCTTGTTATCAATCTGACTAAGCCTTCTAAGGCTAAAAGTCATATTATAAATAATGATGTACAGTTTAATAAAGTAGCATCTCCTTTGCAGTATACTGAAGTTTGTTACTATACTCGATGTTAGTTAGATATGCTAGATAATTTTAAACTACTTACAATAGGAGCAATTCAACCTCTTCAAAGTGAAGTATCACTTGAACCGGTACAAGATTCCTTCTTCCTAGTTCCTTCCAGAAAGAGGGGAGAAATTTCTATACTTTTTAGTAAAGGAACAGAACAAAAAACCATGCTCGACAGTGAGGACGAAAAAGACGATAATGGATGACTACAATTACGTCGTTATAGTCGACAATCTAAAGAAATCATTCGAAAGATGGGCTATGATTTTAAAACTGGTCTTAATGACGATAGAGGAAGACGAACTACCATTTGTACCCTTGCTTCAAAAGGGAAATCATTGCCATATTATAGCAAGATAAAGCGTGGGTTGGGTTATACTTCACCGGTTGTAACTCCAGAGGCCTCTGAGTCTGACAGTGAAGAACGGTCTAATTCTTTTGACTCTATATCGTGGGACTCGGACACGTCCATCGAGTGACACTATCTTCTAATATGGTGTCTGCCAAGTTCTCGAAAGATGACGAAGATGACTTTAAGGAAGCTTCTGAAGTAGATCCTTGGGCACAAAGGATGGACACTCAGTAGAAACTTCATTTCGAACAACGAGAACCACCTACTGAAGATCGATAATTAATTCAGACTGATGTTGGAGAAGAAGGCTCGCCAAGACCTATCTTCATATCAGCAAGAGTCTCCCAGAAGTGGATAAACAAGAATTAATTTAGCTTAATCGGGAATACATTGACGTCTTCGTATAAAGTTATGGGGATATGCCAGGACTGGATCCTCAAATTTTTACCAACATGCTCAAAATCTTGCCTAATACAAAGCCGGTCAAACAACAACAGCGTCGATTCTGACCTGACATGATGGATGCTATAGAAACTGAAGTCAAGAAGCTTATCTCTTGTGGTTTTTTCGGAGAAGAACAACATCCTGACTGGATTGCCAATGTTGTCCCAGTTATGAAGAAAACGGAGAAGGTCAGAGTCTGCATTGACTTTATGAGTTTTCTCTTCCGATCACTGATGTCATGATCGGCAATACTTGCGGATTCGAATGAATGTCTTTTATGGATGGATTCTCAGGATACAATTAAATCAAAATGCATCCTAAAGATGAGAAACATACATCTTTTCGTACTCCTTTGGGAGTATATTGCTACACTGTCATGCCATTCGGTCTTAAAAATGCTGGTGCAACTTATCAGCAGGCTATGAGTACTATCTTTCCTGATCATTTACGGAAGACATTTGAATGCTATGTCGATGATATTTTTGTCAAAAGTCATCTAAAAGAAGACCACATCCAAGACTTGAGAACTATATTCGATCTAATGCGCCAACATCAACTCAAGATGAATCCCACCAAATCATTCCTGGGAGTCTCTAGTGGCAAATTTCTCGGATTCATTATTACCTTTAAAGGTATACACGTTGACCCTGAGAAAATTAAAGCCATTCAAGATATACGTCCTCTACATAACTTAAAAGAGCTACGAGGATTCCAGGGACGGCTTGCGTACATCAGGAGATTCATCTCAAATCTCTCTAGATGCTGTAGACCGTTCACTCAACTCATGAAGAAAGGTTTTTCTTTCATTTGGACTGAAGAATGCCAACAAGCATTTGAAGACATAAAGCAGTACTTAATGAACCCTCCAGTTCTAGTGCTTCCAGTCTTAGAAATACCCTTCCTGGTGTATGTCCGAGCAATGGATCATTCATTGGGTGCATTACTAGCCCAGAAGAATAAAAAGGGTCATGAGCAGGCTATCTATTAACTCAGCCACACGATGATCGGAGCTGAATATCGTTATAGTCCGGTAGAAAAAGAATGTTTAGCCTTGATGTTCGCTGTTCAAAAGACACGACATTATATCACAGGTCAAACCATTCATGTCATCTCCCGAGTCAACCCTCTCCGAGTTTTGATGAGGAAGCCCAGTACGCTCAATTTCAGGCTCGCTATATGGCCCATATTATTAGCACAGTACGATATGGTATATGTTTCCTAAAAGTCTGTTAAGGGTCAAGCCCTCGCTGACTTTCTAGCGGCTCATCCAATTATTGATACGTCTAAATTCTATGATAAAATTCCTGACGAAATCCTGGAATCTAACATGATTTTTGAAGGATTTTCTACTCGGCGTCTATTCTTTGATGGAGCGTCCAGAATCGGACCCAAAGGTACCATCGTCGCTGGAGTCGAAATTGTTCTCGTATCATCCGATGGATTGGCTATTCAAAAAGCTTATTCTCTGGATGAATCATGCTTCAACAATGTGGCAGAGTACAATGCTTTGCTCATTGGTCTCCAACTAGCTAAACAGCTAGATATTGAATATCTTGAGGGTTACGGAGACTCTAAACTGATCGTCAATCAGGTCAGAGGAGCATATGAAGTTCGACATGAGGATCTTGTTCCATATCACGAGATAGCAGTTAGAATGACTATATAATTTAAAGGCTTCTTCATTGAGCATATATGGCGAGCATACAATACATAAGCTGATGCACTAGCTAATCTTGCTGCAGTATTAGCAATTCCAGTCGAAAGACAGCAGATGGTTGTTGTCACTAACAGAGAATTATTTTGCATCGAGAATAATTCTAATATTGAATTCAGCAGTTTAACATAAATCAATGCCATCAGTGAAGACTAGACAGCTTCCTTCATTGACTTTATGGTACATGACATCTTACCTGAAGATCCTAAAGAAGCTACAACTATCCGTCGGCGATCGTTCCGATTCTATTACAATCATATCACCAAGACCCTCTATCGACAAACGTTTGATAGTTTACTCCTATATTTTCTGGTGGGAGACGAAGCAAAATAAATACTACATAAGGCTCACGATGGTGTTTGCGGAGCATATCAGCCCGTTCCTAAGCTACATGATCGTATCCGACGTATGGACTACTACTAGCCCACTATGGTATCAGATGCCATTGAATATGCAAGAAAATGTCGAACTTGTCAAATCCATCCTGACTTCATTCATCAACCATCGTAATTTCTCTATCCAACTGTCGCATCATGGCCCTTTGAAGCTTGGGTCATAGATTTTATTGCTCCTATTAACCCACCGTCATCCAGAGGATATCGATTTATACTGGTTATAACCGATTACTTCTAGAAGTGGGCTGAAACTATATCTTTGGCCGAAGTTAAGACCAGCAGCGTCATCAACTTCATCAAACATCATATAATATACAGATTCGGTGTCCCTCGGCGAATCATTCATGATAATGGACCATATTTCATCAGCAAGAAGTTTACTCGGTTCTGCGACGACAACAAAATCGATAATGTCGCTTCCATGGCCTATAATCCTGCAGCTAATGGCTTGGCTGAGGCATTCAATAAGATCATCATTAAACTTCTCAAAAAGTTCATTTTTATTAACAAACATAATTGGAGTGAGAAGCTCGGAGAATGTCTATGGACTTATCATACTACCATGCGCAATCCTACCGGTTGTACACCTTTTTTCTTTGTGTATGAGTGTGAAGCTGTATTACCGTTGGAAGTTCAAATTCCATCCCTGAGAATTGCAATTACCAATGAAATCACGACCGAGAACAATGATCATCTTCGACTTCAGAAGCTTGAAGCGCTGGACGAAAAACGGTTACTAGCTTAACAGCATATTGAGCTATATCAAGCCCGTATCTCTAAAGCTTTCAACCGAAAGGTTAAAGTATGAGCATTCCAAAAAGGCAAATTAGTCCTTACTGTCAGACGTCCTATGACTATGACATATATGAGTAAGGACAAATTCAAAGCAAAGTGGAAAGGTCCCAATGGTGTAAGCAAAGTTTTCTCAAACGGAGCTTATCAATTGACCGGGATAGACGGTCGAGTGGCTATGATGCCCATCAATGGAAAATTTCTCAAGAAATATTATGTATGAATATTGAGAGACATCATGAACAAAGTATTTTCAATACAGAATGGAAATAAAACTCCTTTTATTGCATAGCCAAAATAGAAGGAGATACATAAAATCAAGAAGAGGAACGAGGATCGTAGCCTTCCTGATTAAAGAAATAGTTTGCTAGAAGCTCAAAAATATTATTGTCAGACGACACCAACAGTTTGCTGGCAGCCTTTCTCAGAGCTTCTTCTTCAGCAGTACTTCTAGGCTCCAAAAGTCTTGCAAGGACGTCCTGTTTCAATCCAGGAGCAGTCGAGCCTTCTTTTGTCTCTTTCTGAATGGGCAACGGAGGCTCATCAGAACAAGCATCCTTGGCAATCTCAGTCTCCAAGATGACGTCACTCTCCTTGGGTACATCTTCAGAAGCCATTTGTACTAAAGGAGCAGGTGTTGGCAGCATCTACAAAAGTTACATATTATTTACAGGCAGAAAGATCAAATGGTTTGTCTTGAGAACCGAAACGATTTCTTCTTAAAAAGATGTGATCGTTCAGTCATTCATCGAATTTATTCACCTTGTGAATCGACCCACCGGTTAACAATTCTCTCAATAAATTCTCCAGTGGAATACAATTCAAACTCTCTTGTTGAAAGTCACTACATAAACATTCTATCATAAACATCGTCCCCTTTTAAAAAAAGCCCAGTTGCTTTAAAAAGGATCTTACGACTGATCACCATGATAAAGTTCATGTCCATCATACCTCTTAAACTTTATCTTTGCCAATTTATCTTTGGAAATATTTTCTTGATTATGTGCTCTTGCGAGAATGAATCGTTTATACAAGTTCTTATCACGTCCATAAACACATCTAATAAGCACACTTAAACAGAAGATAATCTTTCCTCATTTGGTTCATATATCAAATAAATGCTATTTCGATGATAAATTCAGATATACATTAAAAGTTCTACTCACTGTTCAAGTTATGAATATCCATGTGGGTACGAAAATACAAAGTCCCAGTGACGCATCTCTACAAAACCACAAATATTCTTTTCAAAAATCATCCTTTATTTCGTTCTTTCTCTACAAAAGGATGTTTACATTTTAATGGATATCTATTACATCTTGGATTTTTATTCTAATATAACAAAAAAGAACTAATGAAAATCTATTACATCTTTGGATTTTTGCCATCTGGTCGTGTTGTTGGTAGAAATTCCTTGTTGTCCCGACCCTTAGTGGTAGGCAGGGCAATGGAATCACTCCTGGTCTTCTCTCTAAGAAAGGTGAGAGAGAAAATAGAGGCAGAATGACGGCCTTCCACCGAAGGTAGGAATACGTTCATTCTTATCATACGATTCCTAACTCTGCCGTCAAAGGAACTCTTCTACCTAAATACTCGAGTTAGAGTTCACTGCACCATCCAACTCTCCATGTATAAAGGCCCTTCCTACCATCTGAGGGAGGCCCTTCTGAAACATGGGGAGTTCCGAGTTGTCTGATGTGTGTGTCTGATCAATTCATCTTTACGACATCCAAAATCACCGATACCGGTTCTGGGGAAACTTGCCAACTGGTTCCTTGCAAGTATTAAAAGGGAGGAAGTTGGCAAATTAATCAGATGAATATTTTCAACAGGCGCCTTCTTCTCAAAAGTTAGGCGCCCATCTTCAACAAGCGCCCCTTTTCGAAGTCAGGTGCTTGCCTTCGACAGGCACCTCCTTCTCGAAGTAAGACTCCTATCTTCAACAGGCGACATCTTTCTCAAAGTCAGGCGCTTGCCTTCAACGGGCACCTCCTTCTCGAAGTCAGATGACCTACTTTCACAGACGCCTCCATCTTGAAGTTGGACGCTCGTCTTCAACGAGCAGACAGGCGCTCATATTTAGGCACCTTCAGGCATTCAAACAAGCACGTCCTTCTTTAAAGTCGGTGCTCATGATTAAAGGCTACTGTATTCGTCTCCAAAAAACTTACTGTCAAGATCACATATATCGATGGTCGTCGATAATGCACACAGCGGCCCAATACTCGGTGAAGTAGCGTGTGCTGGATGGAAGCACGCTGTGGTGGCGTAGAGAAGCTCATAAGCGCCTGATCCTTCTCGACAGCCAAGATCCTGCGGAGAGCCATCATCGGAGAAGAAAGAATGGCAGATAAGTTTGGAAGATAAGAGTACAATGGACTCTTTCTTTCTCTTCTCGTATCTATTTATAAGTAATTGAAGCTAAAATGGCATGCCACTTCCCTAGGCGTATATTTCGGGAAAGATAAAACGCAAAAGATTTGAAATCACACATGAATTGCCACGTGACTATTAGAAAAGACAAAATATTGAATCAGTCAGATTGGCATTTGCAGATTGGCGCTGGCACTTGCTTGTGTCAACAATCACACAACAAAATAAAAAAGGCACCATAAATAAGATAAAACAAACTTTTTATTTCATAAAGGATAGGCCCCTACATATAAGTTGGCGCCATGGCCATTCAGAGAAAGGCAGAGATAAATGAGGCGCCTTCATATTACATCACTTCTTCTCTTCATCATCGGTTTGACGTAAAGAGGTGTCCAATTCTTCCATGTTGTGAATCTTCGAACGGCGCATCAAACGAAGGAATCCCTCTATCTGTTCTGATTTGCCATACTCTTCAGAGGAGGACGATGGCCCACCACCTAAGCGATCGAAGACTTCTAGAGTCAGACCAAAGTAGTCTAGAAGATTCTCCGCCCTCAGAGACGGGTCAGCATCCAACAAGTAAGCCGTAGGCGCAGTACTAGGCTTCTCCTCAGGAGCCTTGCCATCGACGTCGGCTCCTATCTCTTTCTCCTTCTTCATGTTTCCTTTGGACGCCATAAGAGTAAACAAGGGTGAAGGCTGTACAAAAGTCCATTCTCATATATATATAGTCGAAACCAATCCCGCCAGTGACTCATATTCCTCATGAAAAGTAGAGTATCATTAATAAAAGCTTAAAAGGAGGAAGAAAAAGAGTCATTTTGGAAAAGAGCACCTCTCCATGAATAGGTTCTTCGTCAGAAATGAACCAAGCATTTAATGCATGCCGTCATTCAAAGTCTTCCAAACGTTTGGGCGCCCAAGTTTGAAAACATTGAAGGGGGTCTTGTAGGCGCTCAAAATATCTCTCTCTTAGGCGCCTAATACTCTTAGGCGCCCCATGTCTCTTGGGCGCCTAACTCTCTTAGACGCCCACTGTTTCTTAAAAGTTCTGTTCTCCTAGGCTCCTCATGGATTCAGGCATCCATCTCTCTGAGGCGTCCTGGCCCATTTAGGCACCTACTGCTACTATGTGCTCAACTTTTCTAGGCGCCTACTTCCTCGGGCATCTTTCTCAAAGTATTCAGTTCTCTGCTGACGTATTAATCTGCCATACATACTGAACGTGGTGCACTACTCCAAATTCCCTGAAGAATGTGCCCATCACTTGACCATGACCACGTGCCTATTCCTTATATACGCCATATATCAAAGGCGCCCCTGCTTAAAAATGGTGCCCATTAGCTTAGGCGCCTATCCAGAAAAAAGGCACCTACTTTGGATAACTATCAGGTGGTTATCTCTTGGCTCTATAAATAGAGCTCCACTTCCGTAACGTACAGAGACATAGAGGAGGGGTGTAGTTTGAGCACTCATCGCACTTCCATCTCCTGTAATCATCAATTCTCAAGAGCAAGTTCTTCAACCGTTAATCGATGCCAAAGTTCTGTCGATACTTCTACACGGCCGAGCCATATAGAAGATTCCTAGTCAACAGAAGCTCCGAGACATAGTGACAAGCTTGCTTCCATCCACAATTGCCTCGTCAAAGGGATAAAGCGGTCGTCAATCAGACCAGACTCCTATAATTGTACTTTTCCAGAATTTATTGTACTCGTGTACGATTCTTTAAAGTTTATAATAAAAATACTTTTTGTTTTTTGCAAACATGGGGCTGTTTAGGCCTATGCTAAGGATTAGGGGTTAGACAATTAAAGGATTTAGGGTCGGACATGTGCCCAGTCTTGTGTTTGTGTCAAGTGAGTTCGTGTAGAGTGTTTAGTATGCCTTGTGTATCAGGTGTCAATGATACTGTTTTGAGGGGAATATATATACATATATTCATATATGAGTGTATAGACATTGATAGAAGTAGAGGGTTAGGGAGTTTATGTGTGTCACATTAGGACACATAGGGGATTAGTGTTCAGTCCAGTGTAAGGGAGTCAGTTAATTTGGGTGACTGTTAGTGTGGTTAGTAACAACCACTTTGGCAATAACAGTAGCCATATGCCCAATGTTATCGAATTGCGGGTGTATATAAGTGAAGGATAGAGGGGAAGTTAGGGAAGGGCAGTAGGTATGGTATCAAGGATTTGGAAGATAGGAATAGATAGATAGTTGGATAGGGAGATTGATAGAGACAGGAAATAAATAGTAGACTGCTACCTGTATCAGTCCAGGTGACTGATACATGTGAGTAGGTATCCAACTAGTAGAATACATACCTCTGTGAAGTGGTGTCAGCTATGTGAGTGCCTAAGTGCACATGTGTTTGGTTAGTTAGAGGTTAGAATTAGAACACAACAGTTAGCAGGTAGAGGAGAACTGCACTAAAGAGTTGAGCAAATAGTTTGTGTAGATAGGTAGATTGATTGTGGGTTAGATAATTAGTTAAATAAATGGCAGTTGAATGGTTTGATAGATAGATAGATAGATAGATAGATAGGTAGGTAGGACGATGAGAGGAGAATGACAATTAAAGGGATTTGATATCAGTGAACAATAGTGAGTGAGAGATAATATGCAACAGGTAATGCAATTGCCTGTATCCTGTGAGTATGTGGTGTAGAAAATGGGGAGTCTTGAGTTCCATCCTTGTGCAGAAATTTAGGAGAGTAGAGAGCAGTTGTCCCAAGCCTATGGGTTGGACAGTGTAAGTTAGGGTAGGCTTGTGTCAATGGATATATAGGTTAGTAGGTTCAGTTTTAGATATATAGTTTGATAGGTGAAGGGGATAGGAGGTTTGGAAGTAGGGAGGCTACTGTTGCCATAGTGTGGCATGCACTTGGCCACTTCACAGGTTAGAATTTAGTATTTGAAGCAGCAGTAGGCTATGCTTAGGCCATGCCATCCATAGCAGTAGTTGTGAACTGCAATAGGCATTAGGGTCTTATGGGAGTAAAGTCCAGGGATAGGGGTCGGGTATTGCCTATGCATTAGTGCACTTGGCTTGGCTTTGGGGGTCAGATTTTAGTATCAGTTTAATAGGAGGGAAGGAGTTTTTGGCTCGGAAACTTGGCCACTCTACATGAGTTAAGCCGGGCACGGGTACAGGCATTCGGTTAGGGGAATTTTAGATTAGCAAGTGAAAGGGGAGTGAGTGTGAGTGTGGTGTGTCTATAGGTACTAGGGAGTATCAGTTATATGGGAGTGGCATTTTGTAACAATCAACTGGGTTAGGTGATAGGTGAGTAGGTATATATATATATATATATATATATATATATATATATATATATATATATATATATTTAGGCCATAGGAAGTAGATAGATTGAGGATAATAGGAAAATCGTGTGTATGTATATGTGTCTGTTAGTAGGGACTGGTATCAGTCAGTGCAGGTATAGGGAAATTAGGTGCATGGAGTTATAGGATAGATAGTAGATAGGTAAATAGATAGGAAGATTGGTTAGAATGGTATCAGTTAGTTTAACTATTAGTAAAGTAGATTAGATACATGTGAATGATAGTTTTGGGTTACTTGAGTATATAATATATAGAGTTAGATGTATATTAGATAGCTAGTTAGTTAAGTTTAGCTAAATTTAGGATTACCTTGTGTTACCAAGGTAGTTGTTAGTGGTTGGGTTGACTCAAGGTATTGAGTATTGGGTATCAAGAGTTAGAGTAGGTAATAAACAATGTAGAAATTTGGGTATATTGGATTTGAGAAAATTGTTAGGATAAGTTATATAGATATTAACTAGAGTACATGTAAATAGTAGATACTAGTTTCAATATATAAGATACACATCGATAATTGGTAAATAGGCTACTTTAGTCTCTTATATTAGCTAGTCAAGCCTAGATACTTGGTGTATGGATGCAATATCTTAGAAATAGACTCAATAACCTAAAAAAGGCTGGTTTAACCTAGTTGAACAAGTTTGACCTATGTTTGACCTAGTTTGACCAACTTGACCTAGAATTGACTTTATTAGTTTGACTTGCATTCATTCCAAAACTTGATATTGATACAACATTCCATTTTTAGGTCTTCGAGACATAGTATCGGGCACTATTGATATTTTACACCGGATCTCAGGTGAGTACATTCTCTGATAATTTCCTGTTTTATGATATCTTCTATATTTCTTGCATTTAGTATAAATATCCTTGATTTTTTGACACATTGGTTACACAGACTGATATTTCTGGATTCCATTATGTGATGTTATTTTTTGTATATCTTGATGTATGTTCTGGGAGCCTTGTTGTTGTTCTTGTGCATTGTATGGACACCGAGTCATGCTAAGGCTCGCTGTCACAACTCGCACCCGATTTTCGGACGTGAGCTCGTGAGCAAGCCAGCTACGTATCGAGCGAACTCCAGCCCGACTCGAGTACGTATAAGCTGTCAAGGTCATGGTATCATGGCTAATATGGTAATCTACAGTGCATCTTAATCCACAAGAATATATATGACAAGAATGAACAATTATGGGTCATGGTCTGCAGCCCATTAGCATATTATCCGATTAGACTCCAAGAATGATATGAGTCTATAAAAAAAGCAGAATATATCATGGCATGGAATATAATGCACGAAAAAGATAGTAAATCAATAACACTAACAAAATACCTAAATCATGCAGATGAAGTCAACTGCCACATGCTCAGCTAACTAACTCCGTGCAATCAGCTACCTGAAGAGATCATCAGGTGTAGTGCCCCGTCCCGCTCAGGCAATCGGAGGAATCAAAATGTCGACGGAGTTCGGACTTAGCCTTACAACGTTGACTCGAAGACATCGCTCAGGTGGGGTAGTTTCGGTGAACTTGCCTCATCTTCGCCTTCACATAATAAATCGTGTGTTTTTAATTTGCACAAGTAGGCTTAATAATAAAATAGACGAATCCACATAACTAAGGGAATAATCCGACGTGTGGAATCGAGTTTAGAACATAGAAAACGTCCTAAGGTCGGATTAGAGTTGGTGCACGGCGTGCTTTGAAAATGACACTCGGTCCTTCGTCCCGTGGCTTAGGAGAAGGAAAAGTTGGTATTCATCACAAACTATGAGTTAGCCTAAGTCATAGGCGTCGCCCGCATAGATGCTCGATAAAGCATGTACTTTTCCTCGAATGCAAGGCTCGGCGTAGCCTTGATCGCCCCACGAGCTAAGTTGTATCGCACGGCTTATGGATTAAGTCTAGGTACCCAAAAGAATTTAGTTGTTCAAGTTAAGCGTATACACGGTCCCACAGTTCTACGGCTGTATATAGCCATTTGTTTCTACGGTCTTAAGGCTCGTCACATAGAGTATGAGACGGTCCCTCGGTTGGGAGTCTCGCGTTCCTATGCACATTAAGAGGTATGAGGCGGTCCCTCGGTTGGGAGTCTTGCGTTCCTATGCACGTTAAGAAGTATGAGACGGCCCCTCGGTTGGGAGTCTTACAGTCTCAATGCACGTTATGCAAAGTGTGATTCAGAGCACGAGTTGCTAAGTATAGTTCCAGTCGTACCAACAAATTAGGCCATGCATTTACGTGAGTTTAGATGTCTCATAGGTGAATGGTCATTGGACAACTTGCCGACAAGGATTTCTGCCTAGACTGGTTATACGTCGGGGCACCGGGCCCAGTCGTCCTAGGAGGTAGACGTTATAGCAGCGCACGTATTGCATGGGTAGTCGGGGGCTTTCAACGGGGCTTGCTACCTGCGCTGAAGGACTCGCCGCCTACCCTAGCTATGTCCACGATGGCTTGTCGTGCCAGTGGCCTTTTATATAGATAATTTGCGTGCTAAGCGGCGAATCTGCATGCACGGTGTCGGTCGTAACAAAGAAAGTGTAAGCACGGTATGTGATGATTTGTGTAATGCGTGCACGGTATGTGTTGGCCCATTGGTCATATGGTCAACCTGATTTTAATAATTGATCAAAACTCTGTCTGGATATACGAAGCTAGTTGGGACATCTCAGCTTCTTGGAAATAAGCAAGATTAGATATTCACTCCGTTCAAGATTGAAGATCTGTTTGCCCACTTGAGTCTGTATTTCCTATGCAATATAATTTTTACTTTATTTGAGTCTAGGAATACGTTGTACACCGAGTCGTACTGGCAAATAGGCTATCCCCAAAATAGTTTAAAATGTTTTTTAAAATGACCTGTCAAAAAGGTTTTCAAAAAGGTTTTCAAAAATCACCCAAACCTATTTTTAAAACCCTAACCTAACCCTGACAGAACTCAGCTAGAGTTCGGCCAGAGTTCGGCCAGAGTTCGGTTGGTGGCCGTTTAATTTTTGAATTCTCTGGAACTTGGTCCTCCTGCAGTTGCGGATTTGACCGAGATTTGCTCATAGAGTTCTGTCCGAATTTTGTCCAAATTCTGACAGAGTTCTCCCTTTGGAACTCCTATAAATAGAGAAGGATTTCGATTATTTCAATACACTCATTCACTTTCAATCTTCTCTCTATCTAAAGCTTTCTGCCTTCCAAAGAGTTTTCTAGAGCTTACAATTTCAGATCCCAAGCCAGTTACAATCCTCTAGTCAATTTGCCAGTGCGCTACGGTCTAGAAGTTTCTGAGAGATTGTAATCAGAAGGCTTGATTGAAGAATACCTCTTCACATTTGAAGTTGGACGAGTTCTTCGTATCAAAGCTCGCGTTGTAGAAGTTGCAAGGACTTCGTAAGAAAACTTGCAGTTTTTCCAATAGTGGATTCAACTGGTAGCAAGAGTTCTACCGACTGGATTAGTCCTCAACAGAGGGATACCAGTATACATCGCTGTCTTTGCGTTTGCTTTCTGAACTCTGCCTTTACATTATTTCAACTCTGATTATATACTGTGATTGTGTTGCTAACATTTTTTAATTAGCATTATTCCGCTGCCAACTCTATTCACCCCCCCTCTAGAGTATTACGCTTTACTATATCGTTCCTACAATTGGTATCAGAGCGAGTGTTACAGGTAAAGCGAGGTAACAGTGCTATTATTTATTCATTATTTATTAGATCACAGCACATCACATGGCTACTATAAAATTCACAAGTGAAGGTCAGGCCACAAACAGACCCCCACTGTTTGATGGTACTAACTACACTTATTGGAAAACACGGATGAGTTTCTTCTTGAAATCTCTTGATTTTGACTTATGGGCTATTGTTCTTGATGGCTATCAGAAGCCATCTCGTATAACTGTCGAGGGAGTTTTGGTTGAAAAACCCCAAAGCAGTTATACAGAGGAGGAAAAGAAAAAGGCCAGTCTTGACGCACGTGCTATTAATGCTCTTTTTTGTGCCTTAGACAGAACATAATTTAACAGGGTATCTACATGCACATCGGCAAATGGTGTGTGGAAGCTTCTCGAAGTTACACATGAAGGCACGACTCAAGTCAAGGAGTCAAAAGTCAGCAGACTTACTCAAGAGTACGAGGCGTTCAAAATGAAGCCAAATGAAACAGTCATACAAATGTTCGAGAGGTTCTTGGATATTGTAAACCCTTTGTCCTCCTTAGGCAAAGATTACAGTAACCACGAAAAGATTCGCAAACTCCTGCGAGCTCTCACCAAGAACTGGATTCCGAAGGCTACAGCTATCATTGAAGGAAACGACCTCACCACAATGTCACTTGAAGTACTCATGGGTAAGCTACTCACTCATGAACTGGAGCTGTAAGATTTTGAAGAGCCTGCACCAAAGGAGAAGACTATCGCCCTCAAGGCTCAGCACAGAAAAGCTGCTGAAGATGACTCAGACAGCAGTGGATCTGACGCTGAAGATCAAGCTCTCCTAGCAAGGAAGTTCAAAAGATTCATGAGACATGAGAAGAGAGTCAAAGAGAACAACAGCAACAACTGGTACCAAAAAGATGCTGTCTGCTATGGCTGTAAGAAGAAGAGACATATAAAGAAGGACTGTCCCATCAACTCATCATCGAGCAAGAAGAACAACAGGTATGATAAAGGGAACCTGAAAAGATCAACTTCTCGGAAATATGCCAACACCAGCATATGGCATGAGAGTGAAGCTAGCGACTCAGAAGATGAACATTCAGAGGACGCTGCAAACATCTGCTTTATGGCAATCGATCAGGTACCTACTGAACCTGTAGAAACATATGATGACTTTACCTTTGAGCAATTAGGAGATGCCTTCAGTGACCTGATGCTTGACTACAGGAAACTGCGTAGTAAATATCAGACCGCTAAGAAGGTACTCAAAGAGTACAAAGGAGAAATAGGAAGACTTACCGACCTAGTAGCTGAGGTTAGAGCTAATGTTAGTGAGTCTGGTGAGCTTTCCTCTATAAAGCTCTTATTACACGAGACTAAACAGTCATCCGAAGAGAAAGACAAGATTATAGACCAATTGAGAGAAGATCTTTCTAAAGAAAAGAAAAGTCTTCAATCTGCACAAATCAGAATGGAATCACTCACTTCTGATTATACTAAGTTATATGACACTTCCAAAAGGTTGGAAATTAGGTTAGAAAAACAGCCTGAGCTTGCTGCTTTCTACCCTAACACGTGTCACTTACCGAGAAATTGGAACATTCCCAAGCCAAACACTGTCAGACCAAACCATATAAAACCTTTACCCCAAAAGGTTAAGCCCAAACATGATCATAGGTATGCATTCTTCTATACTAGAAAACCCAAACCTACCAACCATGCACGCCACTCAGCTTTCAACACTCGACATGCACAATGTCATTATTGTGGCCTCATTGGTCATATATCATCTGCATGTAGAATGAAAAAGCTTGTAGATTTAAATGTTTATGCTTGGATACCTAAAGCTAACAATTCAGGACCCTATAAGAAATGGGTACCAAAGGTTTCATCTGTAAACTGTTTTGTAGGTGGAACACCCTTCACATGCTAGAAGCAAATGGATCCTCGACAACGGTTGCTCACGGTATATGACCGGTGACGCTACTCTATTTGCAACACTGTCGAAGAAAAAGAAGGAAGGTTATGTTTCCTTCGGTAATAATTTGAAAGGGTATATTATTGGTATCGGTGATGTTGGTAAGTCTCCCTATCCCGTGATTAAAGATGTCTGTCGGGTTACCGAGTTGAAACATAATCTGCTCAGCATAAGTCATCTAGCTGATCATGGTTATGGTATCAACTTTGGCAAAGACAAATGTACTATAGTTGATAGCTCAACTGGTAGTACTATCTTTGAAGGAATCAGGGAAGACAATATATATGCTTTCTATTTGCTGGAAGAAGCTAATATTTCAGGTAGATGCTTAATGGCCAAAAGTGATGAGAGTCATCTATGGCACATGAGACTCGGTCATGCAAACATGGATACAATTTCAAGATTATCCACAAAGAAGTTAGTACGCGATTTACCAGACATAGCATTCAAGAAGGATTCGGTATGTAGCCAATGTGAAAAGAACAAGGCTACCAGATCCGCATTCAAGTCTGTAAACGCAGTATGTACTACTAGACCTCTACAATTGCTACACATGGATTTATTCGGTCCTAGCAGAGTTGCTAGCCTCGGAGGTAAATTATATACATTTGTAATTGTAGATGATTTCTCTAGATACACGTGGGTATATTTTTTGACACGCAAAAATGATGCATTATCAGAATTTATCGCCTTTTGCAAGAAAGTACAGAATGAAAAAGGTTACATGATCACTCGCATTAGAAGCGATCATGGTGGCGAATTCGAGAATACTGATTTTGAGCAATTTTGTGACACACACGGTTTTATTCATGAGTTCTCCTGTCCTAGAACTCCACAACAAAATGGAGTTGTGGAACGTAAGAACAGAACTCTAACCGAAATGGCCAGAGTAATGTTAAATCAATTTAGCCTACCCAAATACTTCTGGGCTGAAGCTGTCAATACAGCTTGCTTCGTGCTCAATAGAGTTCTAATTCGACCCAAATCGAAGAAGACTCCATTTGAGTTATGGTTTGATAGAATTCCTTCAGTTTCATACTTTAAGATATTTGGCTGTAAGTGCTTTATTCTTAATACTAAAGACAACTTGGGAAAGTTTGACGAAAAGGCCGATGAAGGTATATTTCTAGGTTATGCGGCCAAGAGCAAAGGGTACAGAGTCTTCAACAAACGTTCCATGATCATCGAAGAATCAATCAATGTCACTTTTGATAAATTGAACCAAATGACTCTCGATGACAGTGATGAAGATCTGCCTACATCAAGCTCAACTCCAGCTGATTCTCAACCAAGCTCTGCATTAGCTGAACCTCCTAGAGAAGATCCAGGAACCAGCTACCTTCAGAATAAAGCAAAAGGTTGAAATTTACAGCAAATCATCCAAAGGATTTGGTAATTGGTGATATTACCAAGGGAGTAAGTACTCGTACATCCTGTAGAGATATTGTTTCTAGTGTTGCATTTATTTCACAGCTAGAACCTAAATCTATTGATGAAGCATGTAGTGATAGTTTCTGGATAGATGCCATGCAAGAGGAATTGAACCAATTCGAACGGAATCAAGTTTGGAAACTTGTTCCCAAGCCTATTGATCATCCGGTCATTGGCACCCGTTGGGTATTCCGAAACAAACTAAATGAGGATGGTTTAGTAAAATGGAGATATAAACCTTGTGTACATAGATACTGAAAATCAATTAGCTGACATCTTCACTAAACCTCTAGCGGAAGATCGCTTCAATTATTTACGTCGAGAATTAGGAATTTTGGACGTCAGTAATATAAATTAATTTTATTTTTATGATTATATATCATTATGCAAAACTGTATTAGAGACAAGCTAATAAAGAGTCTGTCTGTCACCACAACTACGGTTGAAGCGAAGCGGTATTTAAGAGTTCCCCGGTGAACCTCCGCCAGCAGGGACAGTACTCCTACAGCTAATCTGAGACAGTCACTGTGTAACGACATCTAATTCATAAAATATTATTAATTATGTTATTTGAAGACTAAAATAACTAATCTTTGAATTAAATATTTGAAACGAGTCAATGAAAAAGAAGTGGCAAAAATCAACTTTGAAGAACCCTAGACGAATTCGGCCAGAGCTCTGACCGAATTCGGCCCGAGTTCGGTTGTAGGTATCTATGTATATATCCAGAACCTGAGAGCTTCTTCTCTTTCATTGCTTCCAAACTAATTACAACAGCAGCAGCAGCCGACCCCGACCTCCAAACCCTAGTTCTTCAACAATCTATTGCTTCCAATCTACTTGGTAAAATCCTTCCAAAATTTGGAATCGTGCGGAGATCATCATTCTCTACAACATATCTAATTTTCGTGAGGTATAACTCTCTCTCTATCCACCTTTTCAATTAGTGCTTTTTATTTCAATGGCACCTAGATTTAATCTGTCTAAGAGGAAGAAGACCACTCCTAGTGAGGAAGGGTCGTCTTCGAATCCTCACACGGATTCACTGTTTTCGTCGATCCAAAAGAGCGACGGTGCTTTCGATGGGTTCTTCTTTCAAACCCTCGATCAAGCCTTATTATGGTACGATGACTTTTCCACCCGATCCATATGCGGCGGCACTTCGGTTAAATGGACGGTATTTTTCGATCATCGTCACTTGTTTGAGGCATTAGGGTTACACTTATTTGTTAAACTGTGCTTCCCAATAGCTACTAATGCCATTAGATTGTTCTATTGCAATCTCGTAGTAAACACTTTTGACGTGAGCACACGTGTTGGAGGCATAGACATTGAGTTCAATGATGTTCTCCTAGCAGAGATTCTTGGTATTCCCAATGAAGGTGAACCGCTAGTTGACATCACGGAATTCGATTTCCCCGAAGGCACTACACTCACGAGTTTCAAAGCGGAACTCTGTGCACCTGACAGAGTACGTTCTGGAAAGTTCAAGGCTAACAAATTGAACTTGTTTAACTATGAATTGCATCGCATCATCTACTCTACTCTACTTCCAAAATTTACTTCCAAGGATGATGTGACTTCGCTTGAGCTGTCCGCCATGTACCATCTTATTAAGGGGATTCCTTTTTCCGCCCCTAAGACTATCATTCAGATGATGGGACGTTGTCGTGCTAGAGATCGAAATCTCTCTTACGCGATGATTCTCCCTCGTATCTTTCAGCGATTCGAGATCGATCTATCGACTTGTACTCAGGACTCTGAGCCCAAGTTTCTCCAGCTATCTCGTCGCAGCCGGACTGCTTCAGCTCCACCTCCTGCTCCTCATACTGCACCTCCTCCACCACATCAGCCGTATGCCATGACTTTTGAGGGCATACATCAGCAGTTATCAGCTTTGCATGTCTCGATGATGGACATGGCTCGCGAGCGTGAGTTCCGCGAGGTCACCCGTTATCAGGCGATGGCAAACTCCTTGGCCGATCTGCGTTTTGCCCAGACTGTCATTCTGCTGCTTCCATCCCTCGTGATCCAGCTTTTTCGGGTTACCGCTGTGAGGATGAGGCTGTCCATGCCTACTTCCAGCCAGGTAACGCCTACAATTGGTATCGTGCTCCTCGAGATTACGTTGGTGAGTTCTATGCTGGCGCCCATACTCATCCTACTGGCGCTGGTACTTCTGGTGCTGGTACTTCCGGTCATGCTGGCCGAGCTGCTGATGATGATGATGAGGATAGTGATTATGAGATGTGATTTGATTATTTAGTGACATTCTATTATATACTTGGAAATGCTCCGACATTCCAAGTTTTTATTATTACTTTTTAGTTCTTATCAGTACTTTGTAGTTTGATTTCAGTACTTTTTATCTTCATGGACATGTTTATGATGTTTCATTTATGACATCTCAGTTTATTTCAGCATTTTGTTTAGCACTATCTCTTTATACTGCTTCTTCATTACAAACTGCCTGTGAAATAGCATGCCTGAGATTTCTTTTATGTTTTTTTTTGAAACTTTACATGCCTGTGATGATGTATGTTTACTCTTATACTTTTTATTTGTTATGTTTTCTCACTTTTGTTCCTTATGCTTTAATTGTGGGGGAGCCTTCTGCATTTAATGCGGGGGAGCCTTCTCTTGTGCAATTATTTTGCTAAGTGACAAAGGGGGAGAAAATTTAAGATCTAACATTTTTTTTGAGTTAAATACAGGACATGAACAATTCACGTTTTGATTCTTTTTGAACAAGCTTAATGTTATATCATTCATAGTTTGTCAATTATCAAAATGGGGGAGATTGTTGGCCCATTGGTCATATGGTCAACCTGATTTTAATAATTGATCAAAACTCTGTCTGGATATACGAAACTAGTTGGGACATCTCAGCTTCTTGGACATAAGCAAGATTGGATATTCACTCCGTTCAAGACTGAAGATCTGTTTGCCTACTTGAGTCTGTATTTCCTATGCAATATAATTTTCACTTTATTTGAGTCTAGGAATACGTTGTACACCGAGTCGTACTGGCAAATAGGCTATCCCCAAAATAGTTCAAAATGTTTTTTAAAATGACCTGTCAAAAAGGTTTTCAAAAAGGTTTTCAAAAATCACCAAAACCTATTTTTAAAACCCTAACCTAACCCTGACAGAACTCGGCCAGAGTTCGGCCAGAGTTTGGCCAGAGTTCGGTTGGTGGCCGTTTGATTTTTGAATTCTCTGGAACTTGGTCCTCCTGCAGTTGCGGATTTGACCGAGATTTGCTCATAGAGTTCTGCCCGAATTCTGCCCGAATTCTGACAGAGTTCTCCCTTTGGAACTCCTATAAATAGAGAAGGATTTCGATCATTTCAATACACTCATTCACTTTCAATCTTCTCTCTATCTAAAGCTTTCTGCCTTCCAAAGAGTTTTCTAGAGCTTACAATTTCAGATCCCAAGCCAGTTATAATCCTCTAGTCAATTTGCCAGTGCGCTACTGTAGAACCCTAGAGGGGGGGTGAATAGGGAAATTAAAATTAAACTATAATAAATGATGCAATAAAAGCAATTAAGATTAAAGAGTAGAAAGATCAAGCGCAAACACAAGGATGTATCCTGGTATCCTCTTTTGAGGCAATCCAGTCCCGGAACTCTCTTCGACTTTAATCCACTATTATACAAATAGTACACACGAGTTTGGATCCGAAGAACTCGCCAACTTCAACATGAGTTTGGATCCGAAGAACTCGCCAACTTCTACACACGAGTTTTCTTACGAAGGCTCGCCAACTTCAAAGAAAAGAAAAGGATGCTTTGATCTTCTAAACACTTGAAGATCGAAAGTAAAAGCTCTTGAGACACTCTAGCACTTTGGGTTGGATGACAATTGAAGATTAGGTAGAGTAGTAATAGTGAAGCTCTTTGGTGGTTGAGAAAATTTAAAGCTTGGAAGAGATGACCTTTAAGAGGAGAGACAAAGCCACTTTTATACAAATCCAACATCATAAAGGCAATACAGCCGTCGAGCGGATTATTTGCCGGATTTCCGCGAAAATCCGTCGGATTATCCGTTCAACAGTAACGGTCATAAAAAGAGCCGTTGGATGCATTAAATGCATTTGTCAGATGCCGTTGGATTTGAATTTGAAGTTGCAAAAAGGTCAGGCGGATTATCCGTCGGATTTCAGCGGAATTTCGGCGGATGATCCGAACTGTGGTCTCACAAACTTGCTGTGAGGGGTTCGGATGATCTGCAGGATTTCCGCGGATTTACGTCGAATTATCCGAACTTCTCCTCACATACTTGCTGTGAGGGGTTCGGATGATCCGTCGGATTTCCGTCGGATTATCCGAACTTCTCCTCACATACTTGCTGTGAGGGGTTCGGATGATCCGTCGGATTTTCGCGGATTTCCGTCGGATTATCCGAACTTCTCCTCACATACTTGCTGTGAGTGGTCGGATAATCCGGCGAATTTATCCGGAAATCCGTCGGATTTTCCGTCTCCTCTGAATGACTTCTTCACCATTTCTATCTTTATAAATGTCATCTTAGCAAAGTACGTACATAGATTCCTAGTAGAATACAGACTCTAAAAGAGCAGGAAGCGCCATCTTCTATGTAGACTTTAAGCAGGCTTCATAGTCTTTGGCAAAGCTGATAAAGGAGATATCCATAGCTCCATGGTCTTTGATTAACTTCATTGAAAGGAGAACCCTTCCTTCTATTCTTTCCAGAGAGAAAAACAAACTAACGACGTACAAGGGTTATTGTGAACAATTAATCAAAATCGATGTGCCAACAAACTCCCCCATTTTGATAATTGACAAATAATAAGAATGTAAATAGCTCTCCCGTAATAAAGGAATCTCCCTCTCAATACCTCAATATGATTTCTCCCCCTTTGTCAGTTAATCAAAGATGGAGAGAGAAACAGAAAAGAAATATGTATTTGAACATTAAAACATACTAAAACTTCATTTCATAAGAGAAGAAACAGGGGTACAAACAACGAGGCTATAAAAGCCCAACAGAGCACATAACTAAAAGCAGATTTTTAAAAGCCCCGTAGGACCACACAAAACACAAACTCAAAGTCCCCGAAGGACCACACAAGACAACACTAAAAAGCAAGGCATCATCAACTGTCAGGCGCCTGAGACGGGCCGGCCTCCTGATCCTCATCATCTCCGGTAGCAGAGGTGAAGGCGCCATAAGGATCGACGCCATCCGGGTACATGAAGCCATACACGTTCGGATCAGTGAAGCGAGGCCCCGGAAAGTAGGGATGAGGAGTATTAGGGTTGAGAAAGGGAGTGTGCTCCTCAAACATACGCTGTATGTAGTACGCCTGGTCCATGAAGCTATGGTGGATAAGAGTGCCAAGTCCCCTAGTGTTGGCCTGAAGACGCTCATGGGTAGAGAGAGAGAGATCGGCAAACTTGCGATCAATGTAGCGGCGTACGTCATGAGTGAGGATAGTCGCCGGAGGAGATGCAGGGCCACCAGCAACAGCAACAGGAGCAGGAGTAGGGGCAACAGCAGGAGCCGTACGACCACGTCCCTTAGATTTTGCAAGAGGGGTAGGACGAGGATCGCCAAACGGACAAAGAGTCAAGTCGACACCATTTGCTTCAAGGATCATGGTGATGTACATACCAAAGAGTAGGAAACGATGAGGGGATTCCCTAATAAGCATCATGGTGTAGATGATGGACTTGGATAGTGAAAAGGGTTGGCATGCCACCAGATAATACATGCAGATAAGCTCCTCAGCGGTCAGGCTGTCCATATTTCCAGACTTCGGGGTGAGAGTATGGCACAGGATACGATGCATGTCATGGAAGAAGGGACTCAGATCCTTGTCCTCCGGTCGCTGAACGAGGGATCTGCCACAGATGTTAAAAAGGAACTCTTCATAACTCATGTCGGAAGAGAAGGAGATACGGTCAATGGTGCCGGGAAGGGAGCGATGGACCTTGCGTTCATCGAGACCAAGGATGGTGGCCAAGGAAGCGGCAGTGACAGTGATCTTTATGCCACCAACCATTGTCTCGAACTCCGGACCTTCCTTGGCGGGAACGAGATTGTAGTAGAACATGCGGATAGCATGTGGATAGAAGTCGACCTGACGCTCAAGGAGGGCGTCGATACGGGAGAAGCGGAAGTAGTCGCGGTGGTCCTCGAAGTTGAGCCAAGAAATAGGTTTCCCGGAGCAGACAGGAGCTTTGTGGTAGAACGAAAACCATTCCCGGGAGTGGGAAGCAGATTTGAAGATGAGAGGGTTGTGGCCTTGCGTGGGAGGAGGAACAAACATAGCGAGGGTAGGAGGCTGAGTGGAGGAGGAGCTTCCGTCATGGCGTTGTCGTTTGGTGTGAGAATCCACGGAGGAAGAGAGAGTGAGTTAGAGATGTTTGGAGAAGAATGGAGGAAAGGAAAGAGAGGGGATGAAGTTTATAATGGGTGGAGAGGTGTTAATGAAGGGGTGTAATGGTTGGGAACGGATAGAGAGGAATGGGATCGGATAAAGAGATGAAGAGAAAGCAGCGGACGCTACGGTTACTGCGCCTGTACCGCGAAACCGAAAAATCTGACGGATTTTAACGGAAATCCGGCGAAAAAATCCGGATGAAGATAAGAACGAATTCAAAGCGGGTTAGTGAAGGGTCATGTCTAATAAATGCCATAGCCAGGTTTGGCGGAGAACCATAAATGCGGAAAATCCGTCGAATTTCTGCAGAAATCCGTCGGATTTTCCGAACTTGTGCAAGAAAAGCTGCTGGAAATGAACGAAAAATCCGACGGATTTGAGCGGAAATCCTCCAGAAAATCCGAGAAAGACAGAAAAGTTTCAAATAGAGATATCGAGGAGTCCGATTTCTCGACAAATAAAAGTGAAACGATCTTCAGAGAGAGGTTTGGTAAAAATATCAGCAAGTTGATGAGTGGTGTCAATGAATTCAAGACAAATGTCACCCTTCAGTTGATGATCCCGTAGAAAGTGATGTCTTATCTCAATGTGTTTAGTGCGAGAGTGGCAAATAGGATTCTTCGTGAGATTAATGGAGCTAGTATTATCACATTTAATAGGGATGCATGAGGAAGAAATACCATAATCTACTAGTGTTTGTGTCATCCAAAGAATTTGTGCACAACAACACCCTGCCGCTATGTATTCAGCTTCGGTGGTAGAAAGAGCGACAGAGTTTTATTTCTTACTAAACCATGATATCAAGGATTTTCCCAAGAAGTGACATGTGCCGCTAGTGCTTTTTCTGTCAAGTTTGCACCCGGTAAAATCCGCATCCGAGAAACCGCGAAGCTCAAAGGATGAGGATTTTGGATACCATAGCCCCAAGTTAATGGTGCCCTTGAGATACCGAAAAATGCGTTTTACGGCACATAAGTGAGACTCTTTGGGATTTGCTTGATATCGAGCACAAAGACAAACACTAAATATAATGTTGGGACGGCTAGCAGTAAGATAAAGTAAACTACCGATCATACCTCGATACTTACGAATGTCAACGGATGTGCCATCTTCATCGTTGTCAAGCTTTGTCGTTGTTGCCATAGGAGTCCTCATTGATTTGGATGAGTCAATTTCAAAGCGTTTGAGGAGATCCTTTGTGTATTTTGCTTGATTGATGAATGTTTCTTTGGGTCCTTGCTTGATTTGTAAGCCCAAAAAGAATGAAAGTTCACCCATCATGCTCATTTCAAATTCTTCCTGCATAACTTTAGCAAATTCTACGCAAAGTGTATTGTTAGTAGAACCAAAAATAATGTCATCGACATAAATTTGAACTAATAAAAGTGTGCCATTATGGGATTTGATAAAAAGTGTTGTGTCGACTTTCCCTTTTGAAAAATTGTGAGAAATAAGAAAGGAGCTTAGGCGCTCATACCAAGCACGAGGAGCTTGTTTGAGGCCATAAAGAGCTTTGTGAAGTTTGAACACGTGATTAGGAAATTGAAAATCTTCAAAGCCGGGAGGTTGTTTAACATAAACTTCCTCTTTAATAATACCATTTAGAAAAGCACTCTTAACATCCATTTGAAAGAGCTTAAAGTCATTAAAACAAGCAAAAGCACAAAGCATACGAATGGACTCAAGACGTGCAACCGGAGCATAGGTTTCGTCGTAGTCAATGCCTTCCTCTTGGTTATAGCCTTGAGCAACCAATCGGGCTTTGTTACGAGTCACTAGCCCATCTTCATTAAGCTTGTTGTGAAACACCCATTTAGTTCCAATAATGGGATGATTGCTAGGTTTTGGGACAAGTTCCCAAACCTTGCTTCGCTCAAATTGATTTAGCTCCTCTTGCATAGCCATCATCCAAAATTTATCAAGAAAAGCATCATTAACATTTTTAGGCTCTATTTGAGAGATAAAAGCCACATTGGCACAAAGATCATGACTGACGGATCTTGTGCTAACACTGGAGGAAGGATCCCCAATGATAAGCTCCTTAGGATGATTGGTGACAAATCTCCATTCTCTTAGGAGATCCTTTTGAGGAGGCTCGAGAGGAGGAGACTCTTTTGATGGGGTCACAACTTCATTGTTAGATGAAGAAGGACGGTCCTCAATAGAGGAATTTTGTTGAACCAAAGCTCATACGGAGTCTTCTTAGTAATAGGTCTAATTAAGACCCTATTAATAACATGACATGCCGTATTAACGGCTTCCGCCCAAAAATATTGGGGGAGCTTATATTGATTTAACATCACCGGGCCATATCGCCAAGGGTTCGATTCTTTCTCTCCACAAAACCATTTTGTTGAGGAGTACGGGGACAAGCAAAATCATGTCCAAAACCACTCTTTTCACAAAATCTTTTGAAATCAACATTATCAAATTCTCCTCCATGATCACTCCTAATTTTGTTGATAGAAAAACCTTTCTCATTTTGAACACGTTTACAAAAAGCAACAAATTCACGAAAAGTATCACTTTTATAAGCAAGAAAAATAACCCAAGTAAATCTCGAAAAATCATCAACTAAAACAAAAGCATAAAGTTTGCCACCAAGGCTAGCAACTCTACTAGGCCCAAAGAGATCCATATGAATAAGTTGGAGGGGTCTAGTGGTACTCACAGAGTTGATGGATTTGAAAGAAGACTTGGTCAACTTACTTTTCTCACATTCTTCACATACCATATCCTTTTTGAAGGGGATACTAGGAAGTCCTCGTACAAGCTTCTTGGTGGCGAGGCGAGAGATGGTATCCATGTTGGCGTGTCCAAGCCTCATGTGCCAAAGCCAACTCTCATCGTTCTTTGCAACTAGGCACCTGTCATTGTTAGTACCTTCAACAAGATAAAGAACATAAATATTATTTTCCCTAATGCCTTCATATACAATAGTTCTATTGGAGCTATCGGTAATGTAGCATTTGAGTTTAACAAACTTGATATCATAGCCATTATCAGTAAGATGGCTAATACTAAGAAGATTATGCTTGAGATTTGTAACAAGACATACATTATTAATACAAGGATAAGAAGGAGAACCGATATTACCATTTCCAATAATATAACCTTTAAGATTGTTACCGAAGGAGACATGTCCTTCTTTCTTCATCGATAGCGTTGTAAAAAGTGAAGCATCACCGGTCATATGCCGAGAACAACCGCTATCGAGAATCCACTTGCTTCTAGCATGAGAAGGATTCGTCACCTACAACATAAGTTGAAGATGAACATTTTGGTACCCATGATCTTATGGGTCCATGAGTGTTAGTCTTAGGAACCCACTTAAGAACTCTCATGTCAACTTGTTTTCTTGTATAACAAAAGTTTGAGGTGTGACCGACCAAACCACAATAATTGCACATCAAAGAAGATTTAGAAGAAGAAGTGTGAGTGTTGTGCATATGTGAGTTTCTAGTGTGAGAAGTTCTACCATGGGTGTTATGATGATAGTAATAAGCATGATGAGAGGTGTTCTTCTTAACAAAAGGTCCTTTTCTTGTGTTAGAAAAGAAGTTGTGTGTAGTGTTCATGTAATGGTCAAGCTTAGCAATGTGATGAGTGTGAGGGTGTCTTGGAGCATGCATGTGAGTGGTATTCTTATTACTTAAAACCTTACTCCGTGTAAGAAGATCATTGTACTTAATAGAAGTGGAATATTCTCTTCTATTAGCATCTTGACATTTGTGCATGACAAATTCATACGAGCTTCTCATGGATTGAATCTCATCATCCTTTTTCTTGATGGTGTCAAGAGATTCTTGAAACTTGAGTCGCAAAGACTCCATTTCATCCGTGTCGGAAATAGGAGATTTTTCCTTCACATCAATAATGATGTTTGAGAGCCTCTCTACTTCAAGTTGAAGAGCCTCAACCTCCTTAAGAGATTTCTTGTATTTATTCCGAACACCTTTGTGTTCTTCATGTAACTCAAGAATGGCTTTCTCCAAATCATCATAGGTAAGAGTGTTTAAGGAGAAGTCATCAATTACCTCATCGGTTGCCATGAGACAGATGTTGGCATTGTGTTTGCACTCCTTGTCGTTGTCGGAGTCGCTTGCGTCACTTTTACACCAAATGCTAGTGTTGGTGAACTTTCTGGAGGACAAGCTTTCCTTGCTAGGTTTCTCGTACTTGCTTGAGTCTTTTCGCACCACCATCGGACAATCCCTCTTGATGTGTCCAGGTCTTCTGTATTGATAGCATGCCGGGTCTTCTTCATTGTCCCGTCTAGAGCGGTTGGCCTTGTTGAACTTTAGGAACTTCCAGAAGTGCTTAGCTGTGAGAGCTATTTCTTCATCATCGTCCGACTCATTGTCGTCGGAGCTATCCTTGGAGTAAGACCTTGATGCTTTGAGAGCAAGGGTCTTCTCCTTTTCTTTGGTCTTCTCCTTCTCCTTCTCTTGAATGGAGGATTCCTCTTGATCCTTCATGTCAAGCTCGTGAGTCATTAGCTTACCCATGAGGGTCTCTAGGTTCATGACGGTTAGATCGTTCCCCTCAATGATTGCGGTAGCTTTAGGACTCCAAGCTTTCGTCAATCCTCTAAGAATCTTCCTTATCTTTTCATGAGCAGGATATTCCTTTCCAAGAGAAGAGAGAGGGTTAATAATGTCACCAAAATGAGTAAACATGCTAGCAATAGATTCATCATGCTTCATTTTAAAAGACTCATATTCTTGCGTGAGTCTACTGATCTTAGATTCTTTCACTTGTGAGGTTCCCTCGTGTGTGACTTCAAGTAACTTCCAAATCTCATTGGAAGTCTTGCAAGTAGAGATGCGGTTGAATTCACTACTGTCGAGAGCACAGTAAAGAGCATTCATTGCCTTGGCATCTCGACAAGCAAGCTTCTTGATGTTTTCGGCAAGTGTTTCCCGAAGGGTGTTAGAAGTAATATCCTCAATAGCTCTGGAAGGAGTAGGAAGGCCATTTATCACGCAATCCCATAAGTCGAAATCTATGGACTTTAGATAAATGCCCATCCTAATCTTCCAGTAGTTATAGTTGGTACCATCAAATAGGGAGGGCCTATTTGTGGAGTGTCCCTCATTGTGAAACGTGTTGATGCTAGGGTTAGAGGCCATGGATCACTCAAGGAAGTAAATCCAAATCAAGAGAACAAAGCTCTGATACCAATTGTAGAACCCTAGAGGGGGGGTGAATAGGGAAATTAAAATTAAACTATAACAAATGATGCAATAAAAGCAATTAAGAGTAAAGAGTAGAAAGATCAAGCGCAAACACAAGGATGTATCCCGGTATCCTCTTTTGAGGCAATCCAGTCCCGGAACTCTCTCCGGCTTTAATCCACTATTATGCAAATAGTACACACGAGTTTGGATCCGAAGAACTCGCCAACTTCAACACGAGTTTGGATCCGAAGAACTCGCCAACTTCTACACACGAGTTTTCTTACGAAGGCTCGCCAACTTCAAAGAAAAGGAAAGGATGCTTTGATCTTCTAAACACTTGAAGATCGAAAGTAAAAGCTCTTGAGACACTCTAGCACTTTGGGTTGGATGACAATTGAAGATTAGGTAGAGTAGTAATAGTAAAGCTCTTTGGTGGTTGAGAAAATTTAAAGCTTGGAAGAGATGACCTTTAAGAGGAGAGACAAAGCCACTTTTATACAAATCCAACATCATAAAGGCAATACAGCCGTCGAGCGGATTATCCGCCGGATTTTCGCAGAAATCCGTCGGATTATCCGTTCAACAGTAACGGTCATAAAAAGAGCTGTTGGATACATTAAATGCATTTGTCAGATGCCTTGGATTTGAATTTCAAGTTGCAAAAAGGTCAGGCGGATTATCCGTCGGATTTCAGCAGAATTTCGGCGGATGATCCGAACTGTGGTCTCACAAACTTGCTGTGAGGGGTTCGGATGATCCGCAGGATTTCTGCGGATTTCTGTCGGATTATCCGAACTTCTCCTCACATACTTGTTGTGAGGGGTTCGGATGATCCGTCGGATTTTCGCGGATTTCCGTCGGATTATCCGAACTTCTCCTCACATACTTGCTGTGAGGGGTTCGGATGATCCGTCGAATTTCCGTAGATTTCTGTCGGATTATCCGAACTTCTTCTCACATACTTGCTGTGAGTGGTCGGATAATCCGGCGGATTTATCCGGAAATCCGTCGAATTTTTCGTCTCCTCTGAATGACTTCTTCACCATTTCTATCTTTATAAATGTCATCTTAGCAAAGTACGTACATGGATTCCTAGTAGAATACAGACTCTAAAAGAGCGGAAAGCGCCATCTTCTATGTAGACTTTAAGCAGGCTTCATAGTCTTTGGCAAAGCTGATAAGGAGATATCCAGAGCTCCATGGTCTTTGATTAACTTCATTGAAAGGAGAACCCTTCCTTCTATTCTTTCCTGAGAGAAAAACAAACTAACGACGTACAAGGGTTATTGTGAACAATTAATCAAAATCGATGTGCCAACAGCTACGGTCTAGAAGTTTCTGAGAGATTGTAATCAGAAGGCTTGATTGAAGAATACCTCTTCACATTTGAAGTTGGACGAGTTTTTCGTATTAAAGCTCGCGTTGTTGAAGTTGCAAGGACTTCGTAAGAAAACTTGCAGTTTTTCCAATAGTGGATTCAACTGGTAGCAAGAGTTCTACCGACTGGATTAGTCCTCAACAGAGGGATACTAGTATACATCGCTATCTTTGCGTTTGCTTTCTGAACTCTGCCTTTACATTATTTCAACTGTGATTATATACTGTGATTGTGTTGCTAACATTTTTTAATTAGTATTATTCCGCTGCCAACTCTATTCACCCCCCCTCTAGAGTATTACGCTTTACTATATCGTTCCTACAGTATGTACATAAGGTATTATGAAGCCTAAGAATTGGCTATGCATAAAGACATGTGCTTCGGCACGAGATACGGCGTCGTGCTTGAGTTCTCAATACCGGTTCCACAAGTTGGGTTAGACATTACGATTTAAGTCGAGAAGGGTCGTAGGGCAAGTTCGGTTAAGTTATGTTGAGTTGCTGGACACGACCTCGAAATGTGAGACACGGCCGCGTTATCACAACAGAAGTATAGGCAAGACTTAGTGAGGAGACACTGCCTCAGAGATAAGCATGAATCGAGTTCACCGCATGACCAAGTCATTATGTCCCAGAGTATGGCACGAAAGACAAGTATGAGTCGGTGCGTTAACATTGCAAGCACGAGAACGATCTAGAGGCAAGGGTAAGGAAGTTATCGGTGCAATAGCACGGAGACGGTCTAATGACACTAAATAGGCCGAGAGCCTATGTCTTAAAACTGATCCTAAGGCAAGAATAGTAAGACAATCGTAAAAGGGATACGTTGCACAAAAGTAAATTAATGTGTTGGTTTTGTATGGATGGGCGAGGAGCTCACTCCACCAGTACAGTTGAGTACTGACACCCACATAGTTTTCATGTGCAGGCGCAGATAGAAGCTCGTGTCACAAAGCTCGCTTGGATACGTCGAAACACGGAGTTCCTTGGCAATTCGAAATGTGCGGCCACATGGATTTAAGACTTATACGAGACATAATGTATGGACATTGCCTTTCGAAGCTTCCGCTGGCTCAAGCATTGTATCGAGAGAAGAGAGAGGGAGCTGAGTGATTGTAATGAGAGAAGAGTGAGCTTGAGTGACTTGTAATCTTGGCCTTGTGCCCCATTGTAATACTCGTTTCAATATCAATAAAGATTTCTTTTGAATAACTTGTGTTTGATTTTAAATTTCTGCTGCATGTTCAACTTTTCTGCTTGGGACTTCTGTGCGACGACCCCATCGCCGCCGATGTAATCGGCCATTTTGAAACTGCCTTGCACGAGCACAATCTAGGCTTTTGCAGCATCACACCTTAGCGAGGACGATCGCTCCTACGGGAGCGGAGCGTGACATAATGGTATCAGAGCACGGTTTTACGTCCTTGGACTTTTGATTGAATTCGTTAACTCCGTTGTTTTTGTAAACTCTAAAGTGTTTCTTCCGTAAGTTGATATCGTTGGTGCGCTCTATCTCAATTGTCCTACGGAATGTCCATACAATAAGTCTAATATTTTCAAAAGCTCGTACGAGTACTCGGTTGAACGGGACCGATAGACGAAGGCCTTTGTGCCAAACTGCGACGGACTTGAGTTGAAAGAAAACCGATGCAAAAAGATAGCAAATCGAGTGCGTGACTAAATAGTCCTCCGTCGACGTTAGCAAATGAGCGTGCAAAACTCAGAGTATAGTCCGTACGGGATGGCTACGCTCACGGCCTTTTGACTAAGTTGTGCCGAATATCGTGCACATAAACTTTCTGGTACGAACGAGTTGGCGAACGAGATTGACTATCGCTCGGACGAGAATAAGTGAGACTTAGAACGTATGTTGATAGAGATGCTACTTGACCGACGCTAAAGCGAACACGAGAAATAGTTCTTAGACCTTGAGGAACGGGCGAACACACAATTGAACCTGTCGATTGTGAATCGTATGACCTTTTTGAGGATTTGTAGAATGACTTGACCCTGAGTGGTATATGAACGTTAAGGAAATTTGTTCGAGTGAAACTAAGGATTTATGGATAGTACGAGTATGTCGACAAGCGATAATATCGCAAAGCCTTATAACGAGTAGTGCTTAGATGGTCATGATTCGAGAGTCGCAAACGAGATATTATTCGAACGAATTATGAATGGTAATGTGAGATACGAAATGTTTGAATGGAGATTCTAAACGATAAAATAAATGGATGAATTGATTAAAAAATTGATACGGATCGTATACGAAAGTTAGCACGACGGAAAGATAGCGTGCATGAAAAAGTTTGATTCAAATGTTTGAAAATGACTCTGAGGATCGGAATGGATGTCGTTCGATGATTGAGTTAGCAAAGAATGATGCGAATTGAGGAAATAAGTTGGTCGATGACTTAAGATAAATGGATGAACGATACGTGAATTTGGGTTTGAGGAAATTGATGTTGTGAACAATTCGAGGGGTAATGATCGAATTTGAATTTGAATGTCGAGGAGATTATCCAGTCGAACGTTAGCATCGTTCATACGACCGAAATTTGTTGCAAAAGAAGACCGTTAGGTTACGCATGTCATCGATGGTATTGAGGCATGTCAAAGTTCGATATGCGATAACTCGGGGGTACTCTGACTCGACGAATGATGATCGTACAAGTATTATTATTCGGTTGGATGTAATACTTAGGATTTTGATTGAAGGAAATGTTGGATGAAAATGATAATGTCTTGATGTTTACGTTGATAGCCACAACGTCGACGATCTTGTCTTGTGCGAGCGCAACTCTATCCTGGCACATGCGTTGCATCGGATTTAGGGCGATCGTTCCGCGTGAGCGCTGACATGGTAATTCATGTCGCAGGAATGATCAAACTCAAAAAATCAGGATGCGGCAACGTTGATTGTCTCGAATAGTTGGTTTGATGCGAAGAAATTCGAAGATGTTAGGACTTGTGATTGACGAATAAAATAAACTTGAGGATTGAGTAGGTCTGATTCGCGTATCGAGAATGAATTAGTCTAGACTCAAACAAAGAGTTACGTTCCGATGAGGACGATTATCCCGCGGGAGCGTGCATGGTGATTCATGGCCACTGTGCATAATCTGAATCACGTGAGATCGGGGTGCAATATATTGTTAAGCTAGACGACCTTGTGATCGACTATGTGAATTGGAATAGATGACTTAGGGAAGGTAGAATACGAAATTTTGGTTAGTGTCAAATTGTGTCATAGTGTGCTTGACTTGGAAGGATTGATAGACGGATTACGTCGAACATGTTCGAAGAGATAGACTATGCGGAACGGTTTGATGAACGAACGATATTGATATGACGTAGAATTGGTTGAAATATGAGTTATCGTAGGATGGTTTTACTAAACGACTCAGACCCAGTACGACGAACGTTGGGATATGTGTAGGAAATCGATGTTCGATGTTTAGAAATTAAAGTGATGCGAGCTTCCGTAGAAAACCCCGTACTATCAACTTGGTTTGACCTTAGGATGGGGTCAGTGTTGATATCGTTGTTTGGGAACTATGATTCCAATACTAACGGAAAGACGTAGCCTAGCGGTTAGGCAGATGTTCCGGCAAAGCGATAGAAATTATGGAGGCACCACTCATGAGTCTCGACTGACATATTTGTATATCAGGGATGCCCGAATATGTGCACGATCCGACTCGAGTGGTGATGGCACATTCTCTATCACGAGGCTTGGCTGAAATGCACGTGTTCTGGGGACGCCTGGAATATGTGTACGATCCAACTAAGTGATACGTTGAATCAAGTGAGACTTAAGGAACGGGAAAATGTCGAAGATTTTGAGATTGTGAGTTTCGAAAAAATGTTGATGGTGATGTGATCATTGAATTGCGACGAGTTTGAATGTTGGTTGATCGGTTGGTGTGCCTTACGATTAAGTTAGCGATAAGCACGAGCGTGGCTTGGATTGAGGGAACGCATAGGAGTATTGTGTGCGAAAAATGTAGGATGTTGAATCAAGTTATAAGCCGATAAGTGTACTCAGTAAGTTTCGAGGATGAAACTTTTTCTGAGTGGTGTATGATGTAGTGGCCCGTCCCGCTCAGGCTATCGGAGGAATCAAAACGTCAACGGCGTTCGGACTTAGCCTTACAACGACGACTCGAAGACATCGCTCAGGTGGGGTAGTTTCGGTAAACTTGCCTCATCTCAACCTTCACATAATAAATCGCATGTTTTCAACTTGCACAAGTAGGCTTAATAATAAAAGAGACAAATCCACATAGCTAAGGGAATAATTCCGACGTGTCGAATCGAGTTTAGAATATGGAAAACGTCCCACGGTCGGATTAGAGTTTGTGCACGGCGTGCTTTGCAAATGACATACAATCCTTCGTCCCGTGGCTTGGGAGAAGAAAAAGCTGGTATTCGTCATAAACTATAAGTTAGCCTAAGTCATAGGCGTCGCCCGCGTAGATGCTCGATAAAGCATGCACGTTTCCTCGAATGCAAGGCTCGGCATACCCTTGATCGTCCCACGAGCTAAGTAGTATCGCACGGCTTATGGATTAAGTCTAGTTACCCAAAAGAATTTGGTTGTTCAAGTTGAGCGTATGCACGGTCCCATAGTTCTACGGCTGCATATAGCCATTTGTTCCCACGGTCTTAAGGCTCGTCACATAGAGTATGAGGCGGTCCCTCGATTGGGAGTCTCGCGTTCCTATGCACGTTAAGAGGTATAAGGCGGTCCCTCGGTTGGGAGTCTCGTGTTCCTATGCACGTTAAGAAGTATGAGGCGGTCCCTCTGTTGGGAGTCTCACAGTCTCATGCACGTTATGCAAAGTGTGATTCAGAGCACGAGTTGCTAAGTATAGTTTCAATCGTACCAACAAATTAGGCCATACATTTACATGAGTCTAGATGTCTCGTAGGTGCGTGGTCATTGGACAACTTGTCGACAAGGATTTTTGCCTAGACTGGTTATACGTCGGTGCACCGGGTCCAGTCGTCCTAGGAGGTACACGTTATAGCAGCGCACGTATTGCGTGGGTAGTCGGGGGCTTTCAACGTGGCTCGCTACCTCCGCTGAAGGACCCGCCGCCTACCCGAGCTATGTCCACGATGGCTTGTCATGCCAGTGGCCTTTCATATAGATAATTGGCGTGTTAAGCGGCGAATCTGCATGCACGGTGTCGGTCATAACAAAGGAAGTATAAATACAGTATGTGATGAGTTGTGTAATTCATGTACGGTATGTACATAAGGTATTATGAAGCCTAAGAATTGGCTATGCATAAAGACACGTGCTTCGGCACGAGATACGGCATCGTGCTTGAGTTCTCAACACCGGTTCCACAAGTTGGGTAAGAGATTACGAGTTAAGTCGAGAAGGGCCGTAGGGCAAGTTCGGTTAAGTTATGTTGAGTTGCTGGGCACGACCTCGAAATATGAGGCACGACCGCGTTGTCACAACACAAGTATAGGCAAGACTTAGTGAGGAGGCACTGCCTTAGAGATAAGCACGAATCGAGTTCACCGTACGACCAAGTCGTTATGTCCCAGAGTATGGCACGAAAGACAAGTATGAGTCGGTGCGTTGACATTACAAGCACGAGAATGGTCTAGAGGCAAGGGTATGGAAGTTATCGGTGCAATAGCACGGAGATGGTCTAATGACACTAAATAGGCCGAGAGCCTATGTCTTAAAACTGATCCTAAGGCAAGAATAGTAAGGCAATCGTAAAAGGGATACGTTGCACAAAAAAAATTAACGTGTTGGTTTTGTATGGGTGGACGAGGAGCTTACTCCATCAGTACAGTTGAGTACTGACACCCACATAGTTTTCATGTGCAGGCATAGGTAGAAGCTCGTGGCGCGGAGCTCGCTTGGATGCGTCGAGGCACGGAGTTCCTTGGCGATTCGAAGCATGCAGCCGCATAGATTCAAGACATATACGGGACATAATATATGGACATCGCCTTTCGAAGCTTCCGCTGGCTCAAGCATTATATCGAGAGAAGAGAGAGAGAGCTGAGTAATTGTAATAAGAGAAGAGTGAGCTTGAGTGACTTATAATCTTGGCCTTGTGCCCCATTGTAATACTCGTTTCAATATCAATAAAGACCTTTTGAATAACTTGTGTTTGATTCTAAATTTCTGCTGCATGTTCAACGTTTCTGCTTGGGACTTCTGTGCGACGACCCCGTCGCCGCCGATATAATCGGCCGTTATAAAACTGCCTTGCACGAGCGCAATATAGGCTTGTGCGACATTACGCCTTAGCGAGGATGATCGCTCCTACGGGAGCGGGACGTGACATCAGGTCCTCAGGGAACATAGCAAGATACATATAAACATGCCTATCTAATAGTTTAATCATGCAATAATATAAACAGGGTATAAACAGAAACTAGATATGAAACTGACATGTGGCTACTGACAGGTAACTACGAACACGGATATGGGATCAATTATGTATAAATGAACTGCTGGAAGAACAAGAGATCAATGGAATACCAACCCTCGCCCCGATGTGGACTCGCAGGCAAGTTTCAAGACCAGTCACTCTCGTTCCGTGTGTGGACTCGCAGGTGCAAACGGACGACCCTCGCCCCGTGTATGGACTCGCAGGTTGTGGGAACAATACAGGAATAGCAGTTCAATCACACATACTTGTAGACCCGACTCAGTCAAGATACATGTGACGACACGGTACAACTCATCATGACACAGGTAAGGACAACTCTAGCATGAACCATAATATAGACAAGTCTGGTGTAACTACGCTATCAAGTCAGGTAATACTGATATACAAGCAAGATAATAAACTAGTAAACATGGTATGTAGAAAATATCTGAATCCATATCAACTGGAGTAACTAAATGATAACATGCTAAAAACAGAAGAACTATAAGCATAAAAATGAACTGTAGATGGAGGCAAGAAATCTTGCCTGGAGGTTGCACGCAGGTCCAACAAAATATAGTCAACTAGTAAGCCATAAAGTCCAAATCCTTACAACTGTCTTCGAAAGCAGAAACAGACATCGCCAACATTCTCAGAATAGTCAAACTAGCTAGGATTGTCTGTCCTTAAGTCCAATTCTGAACACAGGGGCAAAACGGTAATTTTGAAAAAAAATGATGTCCACCATTGGACCTGCTTTGCACCGAAAAGCATGCCACAGTCTGTGGTCTCAAAAGTCGTCAAACTATATGTATACGGACTCGTTTTGATAATACGAACCCAACCGTATGTCCAGTATTGTATTCCGGCAGGCCGTGCACAAAATCGCTCGTTGAATCGGATCGTGGGTCCCGCAAAATGACGATCAGATCAACTGACTCAGAATCAGACCAAACTTGGCATACAAGACCAGAAAAATGATACAGTCCAGTTGGCGCAAGTTTCATCTCGATTTGACGAGCGTACACAAAGTAATTAAAAAATTTGCACAGAGGCCGATACGGTAAATTTTGACAGATACACATCAAATTCGTCGCACACACGCGACCAATATGAATTTTGCTAAAGCCCACACATCCATGAAGCCGTTACGCACCTTTTGGTACTTTCGATTCGCGACCAAGTCAGCCGGATTGGCGGGATGCACATGGTATCGAAGAATTTTATTATTTTTAAAACAAGTTTTTCATGAACTTTAGGATCCTATTTCTTGGCGCGTAGTCGATAAAATCGACTTCTGCGAATTAGTTTTTGGAGCCCTACATGTTGTCAATAAACTCCTTCAAATAGATTTTCAAAATTCCTAATATTGGGTTCAGAATTTCACTTCGAACATAGGAGTTGGGGTCGGGTTTGCTGTTCCGTTTTGGACAATTTTTTGGGTTTTTGTGATTCAATTTTCTTAGTAATTATATGTACTAAAATTAATTCTAATTGAAGAGAAGCAAAGTTGGTTATATTGGCTTTACAAAATAACTTGCAGATCTTAAAACAATTCAGTATCGAAGATGAAAACTCACCGCGAAGTGGGCCGCTGCTACCGTAGTTTGTTGTTGCTCGCCCGCGCCCGTGCGCGCGTGGCCTTGCTGCGACTTCGCCATCGGTCGGCGGCCGACCGCGGTGGTGGGTTGGGGTCGCCCACGGCAGGGAGGAAGGTTGGACGGCTCTGGTTTAGGGTTTGATATAACTTCCTTCCCTCTCGGATTATATATACATTCGATGTAACAAACCGAGCGGTTTCGGTTTTGGGAAAGCATCAGTCGAGCGCTGGCTTGGTCTGGTCGGGCTCTTCGTTTGCTGGGTTTGGGGTGCTGTGACACTAGGCCTGGCGGGCCTGGGCTGGGCTGTGTTTAATTAGTTTAGTTTTGTTATTTATTTTTATTCAATTTACTTATTCTCTTTCTTTATATATATATATATATATATATATATATATATATATATATATATATAGTAAAATCCCCCCCGGAGCTTCCCGAGGCCTCGGCCATCCCCCTGGCGCCTCCCTCCACCCTGGCTTCTCCGCCTCCCTCCTTCCCGGCCGGCGGTTACTGGCAACACCCGGCCTACTCGGGGTTGGTCTGGATCCCCGCCCACCCCCAGTCGGAGGCGGTCCTACTCGCTTTGGGAGCGAGTCGCTACCCCTAGCGCTCTCGCCGCCACCCACGGCGGAGGCTAGCCGTCTCGGCTTCCCTGGCCGTGCAGGTGGCCTGCTCCCCCTCTCCCCCTCCCCCCTGGCGTCGTCGTCCCCTCCCCCTCTCTCCGGTCGTGCTCCCCCCGCAGGGACTCCCTCCCTCCCCGGCGTAGACTCCTCCGGTCTCGTCGTCGCGGTGCCCTCCCCGGCCAGCTCCGGCCCCGTGCGCCGCCCAGTCCCCCTCGCGTCTCCGGCTCCGCCCCTCCCTCATCCTCTCGTCGCAGCGCCGTTCCCCCCTGGGGCCGTGCCTCCCCCACAGTTCCCCCTCCCCCCCGTCGGTGGACGAGCCCCTCCCTGTGGCCCCCGGCACCCAGTCTCCGTCTGTGCAGCCCCGAGCCTTGCTCCCCCAGCTCGGGCGACTCCCCCAGCCGCCGAGGTGGCGTCCCCGGCGCAGCGGAGCTCCTCGCTGGTTGTAGCCCCCGCCGAGTAGCCGGGCCCGTCCCTCGTGGCTCCCACCGCCTCCGGTGGCTCTCGTCGGTGCTTGGTTCCACCTCGCTCCCCTCCGGCCTTGCGACCCCTTCCCGGCGGGCGCCCCTCTCCGGCGGCGTTCTCCTGGCCAGCTCGCGGGAGCTTCGATGCTCCTCGGCTTCCGAGCCCCCTCGGGCCCCCTCCAGCCCGTTCGGGTTTCGCGCCCTCCTCTCTGGGCCACGCGCCCGCTGTTAGGCCTCGGGGCACGTGTTGGTCCGCCACGTGCCCCCCCCCCCCGCCTCTTTTTGAATTTCGAACTCGGTCTTTTGTTTTGTTCTGTTGTGGTGTTATTTTGGATCGGGTGTGTGGGCTGTAGGCTTTGTCCTGTGCTGGGCCCTTGTATCGGGTTGTTAGTTTCCTTTTCAATAATATTTTCTTATTCCAAAAAAAGAATATATATATATATATATATATATATATATATATATATATATATATATATATATATATATATATATATATACATACATTTATATATCCATATATGCATATGATGAATATATATATATACAATACCATATATACATCCAGATTTAGAATATAGATATAACAAAATAATTAATCATTCTGTTTATTACCACAATTCCTACCTATATATATATATATTATTATTATTTCCTAATAACACAATTTTCTAATAAGATATTTATATACCAATTATTGTATCAATAATAACAATGCTAGAATTTCAAGCACCAAATGTAGATATGGTATTGGGGAACACTATGTAATCCTGTTCTATTCGGTCCACCGAAAATCGTGCAAAAGTTCTAAATTGCTGAATAAATATCGATAAAATAATATTTTAGGTATAACGAATGTAGTCAATCCCTTGGAAATAAAGTACAAAATATATGTAGATTCAATATACATCTACCTGGACATCTTGAACACTCTGCATGACTACATGGGCCTGGGTTTGGATCGGGTCCGGTCCGGGCTGGTTTAGTACAACCGGGTCTCCTAAAATTAATAATATTAATGAATAGCTAATTAATTATTTATAGGGTCATGTCACAACTTAGCCTAGTTTTCCTAGTTGGGGCATTACTATGGCTCGGCCTTCCCTGGCATGACTAATACACTAGTCAAGGCACGCCACTGCACGATCCGTGCCACTGATTTCTATTCACCTTGTACTTCAATTCCTAACCATGGCTAAAATCATTTACCGTAATAATTAATTAAATCATTATTTATAAAAATTATAAAAATCACCATTTAAATCAAATAAAAAAATATTTTCAACAATTTTCGGGAAGGGGAGCTACAAATCTACCCACCTTAAAAATAATTTTGTTCTCGAAATTCTAATTCATAACTATTCATTAAGAATCAAAGTCTACTATTACCTTAATCTCCTCAAATTTAATTTCTCCAAAAATATTTTATGACCTCCTCTAGTCATTTTATAACTCTGAATACTTGAGGACTTCTACCCACCTTTGGTCACGCTACTCCTCAAAACACGGTCACTAAAAATCTTATAATCTTCTTAACTAGTTGCTAACAATTTTACCAACAGATCTCTAGGGCATATGGCATCCATACTCCCTAATATCTATAAACAACCAAGTATTTAATAATCATGCAATATTATACTACAACTTAAGAATTTCTGATGAATTCTAGACAGCGCGATCATTCGTCACCCCGGAATAGGAAGGGACGAGAATCAATGGTACGGAAAGCAAGGAAGTATAATCGGGAGCAAATATAGAGTTTTCAAGGACGTAAGGAATTTCTAGGAGAATTTTCAAGGCAGAGTGGATTGAGATTTCTAAGGTTTAGTCATATTCGAAGGCTCGTACCAGTACAGTTACGTAACTGGTACGATATGCTCTGACCTGCATAGGGCCACCACAAAAACTTGTCACGATCCTGCACCCGATTTTCGGACTGCGAGCTCGTGAGCAAGTCAGCTACGTATCGAGCGGACTCTAGCCCGACTCGAGTACGTATAAGCTGTCACGGTCAAGGTATCATGGCTAATATGGTAATCTACAGTGTATCTCAATCCACAAGGAATGTATAAGACAAGAATGAATAATTATGGGTCATGGTCTGCAGCCCAATAGCATATTATCCGATTAGACTCCAAGAATGATATGAGTCTATAAAATAAGCAGAATATATCATGGCTTGGAATATAAAGCACGAGAAAGATAGTAAATCAATAACACTAACAAAATACCTAAATTATGCAGATAAAGTCAACTACCACATGCTCAGCTAACTAACTCCGTGCAATCAGCTACCTGAAGAGATCATTCAGGTCCTCAGGGGACATAGCAATATACATATAAATATGCCTATCTAACAGTTTAATCATGCAATAATATAAATAGGGTATAAACAAGAACTAGACATGAGACTAACATGTGGCTACTGACAGGTAACTACGAACACGGATACGGGATCAACTATGTATAAATGAACTGCTGGAAGAACAAGAGATCAATAGAATACCAACCCTCGCCCCGATGTGGACTCGAAGGTCAGTTTTAAGACAAGTCACCCTCACCCCATGTGTGGACTCGCAGGTGAAAACGGACAATGTAACACCCACTTTTCTAAAATAAGGGTAATTTTGAACTTTTATAATTTTGATTAATCGATAATAAGATTTAACATGTTGTAATTTTTAGTAAATTTTTTAATCAATTTAAAACTATTTAAAATGTTGAATTGTGATTTTGATGGTTAACTAGTTAATCCCTAGTTTTGCTAAGCTTAGAGACTAACCATGGGGACCTAACCATGTAATTAGAATGACTATTTACAACTTTTTAGGCTAAGGATATTTTGGTCATTTTGTGACTTTTGAATTATTTAGGATTTTGATTAATTGGTGAATTTTAGATTATTTTAATAATAATTAAATTGATGTATTATAATTTTGGTCATTTTTTATATTTTAATATTTTGGGAAAATTTTATATTTTAATATTGTTTTTATTGGATTTGTTTAGTCGGGTTTGAGTTTCGTCTCGTTTCGACTTGTATTATGACCTGGGTAGCTTGAACTCTAGATGGGATCCAATATTAAGTTAAACGTGGCTCACAAGACCCAACATTTAAGTTAGTTAATTAAACTAATTTTTATCATGTTAGAATGGTTAAGTTAGAGACTCAAAACTAGATCATTTTGACCCCAAACTTGAACCTAGTCTAGACTTAACCATATGAGACTAGAGAGGGGCAATTAGGACATTTCCCATTAGCCCTAATGGACTCTTTATGGCAGCCACCTTTAGGAGAGAATGATTCATTTCATTCATTACAATCTTGCCTCTTTTATTTTTCTTTTGTTCTTCCCCAATTTTAGAGAGCCTTCCTATTGATTTGATCTCCAAATCAAATCATTCCTTCACCAAACCTTCCCTCAATCATTCCCATTCTCCAAGGGATGGGTGCTACCAAGGATTGGAAGAGGAGTGCAAGGAGGAGTGTCCACTTTGAGGGATCTTCGTATCGGAGCCGTGTCCTAAAGGATTTTATTGGGATTCCACTCCCAATAGGTAAAACCCATCCTCAAAATCAATTTCCTTTGCATATAAATTAGTTTTGAATCTGTAGGATCCATCCTCATGCATGTGTCCCATTTAGATTCAAATTTGAGGCCATTTGGAGCTCTCTTGAGGATTTTAGATATGTGTCTTGTATCCTACTTGACATATCCCAAATTAGGACACCCCATGTGTATGTATGTATGATAATAGTTTAAATAGATATTTAAATTCAGTTTTAGAATGGTTAGAGAGTGGATTGATCTTAGTTATGATGGTTAGAATGAGTTTCATTTGGATACCTATGTTTGTATCTGTAAAACCCATTATAATTTAAAGGAATATTTAAATTATTTTTGGATTTTATTTAATTCTAATTTATTTTTATCTTATTTATATTATATAAAAGGACTATAGCCATGGTTGAGTTTGAATATGCAAGACGACTAGAAAGTATGGCATGCCTAGCATAGTCGGGTGCTTTAACTAGTATGCTAGCCATGTTAGGAATGTCATGGTCATATTTTAATCTCTTGCATGTTAACCATTCAAATTATGGCACAAGTTATATTTTTCTTTAATTAATTAGTTAAGAAAGCCCTTACGACTTTTTAGGAGACCCGGTTGCACAAACCTTCCCAAACCTCTTCCAAGCCAAATCCAACCCTATGTAGGCATTTTGGGGATTAATAAATATTAATAATTATATTTATTTATATTTAATTCAGATTTTGTAGTGTAATTACATAGATAGAATTAAATAGTTCTATATTAGGAAACCCCTTTTTAAATCCTCAATCCAATCAACTTGCCAACTCACCAAACAACCAAATCATGCCAAGTGGACCCCCACCAAGATAATTTTGGCCAAGCAACCCCCCATGGCCGAATGCATCAAATTAAATAGGATTTAAATCCTAGATTGCTTAAAATTTATTTAAGGATACGTTTAAATATACCAACTTATCCCAAATCTTAACCAAATCCAAATCTTTCTCTCCCTCACCTTTGGCCGACCAAAACTCCTCTCCCTCTCCATAATCTTAGCAGCAACAAACTCTCCCATAGCCTCCATACATCATCTCCTCCATTGCATATCTCTCCATCCTTCACAAAAACTTATCTCCTCCACCATACATCCCCGAAACCCCTCAAAACAAACCCTAAAAACTCCATCTCTGCCATCTAATCCTCTATAGCCATTATAAACTCTTCCATACTCACCAAAGAGGATTAGCAAGCGAGGATAGCAAAAAAGATTGGAGCTTTGGTGAAGAGAAGTCATCATCACCCTTTCTAGCAAGGATCTTTGGTAAGAACCCTAATCTTTTCTTCTAAAAATCTTTGCTAAAATTCTGTAAAAAATATGTTATTAATTCTGTAGAAATTATATTTTGATGGCTTTTGTTAGGTATAATATCCATAAATATTTTATAAAATATAGGCATAATATTCATGTGTCGGTAGGATCAAAATTAACCCCATTGTAAAGGAACTATGAGTTATTGGTGGCTATTTTCGAAACTAAATTTTATGTGTCTTCATATACATAAATTAGGATTTTAAGTATTTTTCCACGATTTTAGCAACTCAAATCTGGTCGGGAAAATTGTAGGTCAAAACTAGCTAATTTCGGGTAACCGACTGACCTAACATGTCCCAAACTTGTAGTATAACTCAACCCTTGTACCTCTGATATTATTCTATGAAATAAAGTATTTTATTGTTGTTTAAAATATATTTTGGTTATTTTAGTAATTTTGAGACATTAACTATGTTCCGGGCGAGTTTCGGGTAGACTAGCTGACTTATTAATTAACTAGTCATAAATGTCTTTAGAAATATTAATTCTAGAATTTTAGAGATAAATCTGTAGAAAATTAGTTTAAATATTATTTTTATGATTTTTAAGTATGTTATTGAAGTAGGGGCATAACCGACTAATTAAGTGTTAGAAACCCTAAAACTGTGTTTCGATGTCTCGTGGAACCTGTGTGTGATTGTATGGATCTAAATGGTTCCACGAGAGATTGAATATAATTTTAACACATTACTTTGACTATTTAAGTCGTGTCGTAAGTTTCATAAGTAGTGACTTAATTTAGTTAAATAATTATCTAGGAGCGTCGGGTTCCGGAGGCGTGGACGCGGGAGCGATGTTTCATATTTACAGCACGGAATCAGGCAAGATACCTTGCCATTATACTGTTTATATTTAGTTGCATATTATTACATATCGCTGTTCATTTATTTCCAGTTTTTACCATTCCTGATTTACTGTCTGCTCAGTGATATTAGATATACTTTGTTATTATCCTTTGACTGCATATGGACTTAGAGTTAAGAGACTACCGTCTGTAGTGTATCGCATATACCTTGACACAGTTGTACCACGAGGATGTGTCAGATAAGTAGCATGTAGAGGTTCTTGTGTGTGGGCTGATTCCCCATGCGCATGCGTTAGGGCTAACTGTTAATAGAGACATGTTAGGAGACTTAGCAGTTAGTAGAGGTATATGAGACATGGATGTGACTCTGTTAGACATTTGGTGGGAAGAACAGTTCCTTAACGTATTGGCCAAGTATGCACTTCCCTATTGTCGGTTATCTCCGCAGGAGATACGGTCCTGGATCCTGATACTGATTTACTGCTGGCCTCTGACATTCGATGAATGTTATGCTTTGAGGTCCCTGGTATCCTGATGGGCCTTACCTGAGATTACTGCTACTGAGCCAGAGTGCCCATGCGTTGGAGGTTTGTTCTTAACTGCATAAACACTGTAGTACGGTTAGATTACCTTATTGTCGTCTTGTCACTTATTTCGGGTTGTGACATATTATATTCAGTTTATTATGGCATGTTCTTCCTGTATCTTGTTACGTCCCTCTGAGGACCTGGTTATCTCTACAGGTGTGTACTTTTGTGATATTACAGGTGTTCTAGTCGAGGTCGCGATCTTCTCTATTCATTCGGAGATGACGTGTCTTGGATCTTTCTTTGCTACTCCCGCCAAATCCTTTCCGTTTCCATGTATATTTTTTTCTTACTTGTTGGTAGTGGATTTGTCTCCGCCCAACGTATTGTACAAAGACTTATTACAGTTGATTATATGATATCTTTTATTCTTCATTTGTGGATGAGATTAGATTACTCCCGGTTTACTGTATTTTACAGCTTATGTATTCATACGAGGTTTCCATATATTGGAGTATACTTCGTATGTATGCAGCTGGCATAGATACGTACCTAGTCCTAAGTATTTTGGGACTGGGGCGTTAGATGTTTTTGTGGTGGCCCATGCAGGTCGAGTTTGTCACATTGATTACATTACTGTACCGATGTGAACCTGCATATAGGATTAGGATATAGGAATCTCATCCACAAGCTTGACTTCGTCCCTCAATTCCAAATCTCGAACTCCCGTCCGATTATCTTGACTTCCTTCTGCTTGATTTCTTTCACTGTAAATCTTATCTTCTTTCGTGCTAAATAGGGAGGTTAGGAGATAACTCATACGAGTATATGTGTTATTTTCCTCACTTACTCTATTAGTTGACTTCATAAGTTGAGTCGTATGACTACAACCTACCACCCGTATCCTTTTAACCTAGTATTAAAGTGTAACAGAGTGATCATGATTATATGCTAGTGTAGGAGAGATGTTTACCTAAAATATAGAGATTTCGTAGCCTATACCCATTGGTCAACTAAGGCCTGATACAAGAACCAGTAGAACGACTGTATACGCAAGCACACCGGATAAGACTTAGATCCTTATGAAACTCGAACTATTTATTACTGCTTTCAACGTATTCTCCCATACTTATACTTTAAACTACCATGAATGACGACGCTATTTATAGCCTAGTTTTGCAAGCTTATTCTTTGTCGAGCTTGTTCAGGACATATGTATACTGGGGACGCCCACAAGCATATTGTCTAATTAGAATCAATGTATTATGGTCTGATCAACCATAGTGCACTTGGTTCACTCTTCATGTGATTATCCCACGTGGATTGAGATATAGAGGTATCTAGGATCTCATCCGCGACTGCATTGACAATTCCTCTTGAATTACACATTCGCCTTTGAATTACGTAATTGTATTCAATAACATCTTTCTTGAACTCTTTATTGCTTTTGTCTTTCACTGATTGGAAAGACGAACGCTCGTATTTGATAGATAAATACAGAGTATCCCCATGGCCATGGTAGTTATATGCACAAGTATAGCAACCATCGGCCAAGCCATATAACTACAACCTTGCCTAAAGTTGCTCGTCCTTCCCTCGACCCTAATAGTAATATCGTGACCTTCTAGACATTTGACCTTGAAAGATGAGTAAGATCTTACCCTTGGGTAAACCACAAACCTATGAGACCATCTAATCTCTAGGAATCATTTATTGTGAGTCTCCAAATATTCATCTTAATTCTTGGCTTAACTAGCAACCCGTATGCCTTAACTCAAACCTTACATGACTAGGCCCCCACAGTTTAGACAGAGAAGAATAGACCAAAACAAAGACAAGCATTGCAAGGACCATGGTAGACACCCATTCCAAGATTAGAGATTCAGCAGATGTTACTCTAGGTACAAAATTCTATTATCAAAGAAGTGACATAATTTTAGAACAACACATTCACCAGCTTAGCCAAAATCTGTAGCATGATGCCCCGTCATTATGTTGTATTAGTAATCAACAAGTGATGCATAAGCACTACATTTAATACCTCTAGAACGCTTGTGACTATAGTCAGGCAGGTTTGACACAAATAGAAATTCACGACTTAGTAGTTAGGGATCTTTTCCATAACGTGCTTTAGGGTTTGTTATTCCACCGATAGACTCTCGTATACCATGGACAAACGGGTCATTCCATCTTATCGACTCAGGTACCACTGTACGCGATCATTTCTATTTATTAGGACTCGGGGTACAATCCTTGAAACTAATTCACAACTACCCTATCATGTTATCGATCACATTGTGACTTATTATTACCAAAGGTCAAGGTACGATGTCGCAACTCATTATTCCTGAAACCATGTCCTACTCTCTAGAGTGAATAGATTGTAAGCCATTCTTACTTTTAGGAATTTGGGGATCACCGATTGATTGAGGTAAATTGGTTCTCACTAGGATGATAAATTAGTGACTCATGAACTCCCACTTTCTTTTTAGATCTTTTGGTGTCCCTTACCGTGACTTTGATATTTGAAGTATAATATTAGCTGTTACCTTCCAACAAAATTTATATGCAAAACTTAAACGAGTCCACCTTCAAGTAGACATATCATGTCCTATACATACACATCTCCTTGGACTCTATTATCATGATACGACTTTCAGGTCAAAAGGGACTAGCGATAACCCTTACCATAACACCGATGTACTTTCGGACTGCAGTTAGAGATCCAACCTTGACTCAATTCTTTTGGTCCAATATATTGTTATGATCTACTCGAAGCCCTCTACGCACATGCCACTAGTGTGCCACTCAATAGAGGCCTTATGTGCTACTTAAACACAAAAGTCATGGAAGGCGCATCTCACGACTTACAGAACCTATTATACCAACCCGACAAGAAATTTGCCCAACCACTTGAATTTGAACCTATTCTACATTACCCTAACCTAATAGGGATGGTTTAAAATTCCATAAAATTTTGTCCAGCCACTATAGATTAAATCTAAGGTTCATACAATCAAAGATTGAAGTCCAATTAGGGAACCTATTGAGACTCAGTAAAATCCATCATAGCTTATCGCCATATTGGGACTATAAAACCAAACTTGATGAATAGGCCCTCACTCCTATTATGTAGGCCCCACCTCTCGGCTCACTAATTCTCCTTCCATAGATTTCGTAACTGCATCTCTTCGTAGCCTATATGTTATGCTTCTCTCAGTACCAACTTGCTTTCGGATATACTTGACCAAGACCTCTCATACAGCCTTGACCAAACATAGTTAATATATGGGCCATATTAAATATATAATACCTAGAATTCCTATAGAGTCTATGACTATGATTGGAAACACCTCATACTTCCTATACCTCCTTGAAATTTGACCTTCTTAGAAGTCCTATTATTGTGCTTTCCCCGATTAACCAACTTCTATAAGTTGGGTAGAACATTGAACTTATTATACTCTACCTCTCAGAATGGGATTACAATCGTGACCGTTCTTCCGTCTGTATGTAATTTATGAAACAATCTTTTATTTTGCATTTTATATCCCTTTGCTCGTGCGTTTAGATAACTACGATAACAGATTGCAATCTAAATTCTTTAAGTCAATCATAGAATCATTTTTTTGTTTAAATCAATAGCAAATTTTAATTTTTTAGGCCAATAGATCGCAAGCCTCTCTAAGAAACATAAGATTTTGAATTAGCAAGTGGTTGGAAATGATTGGTTCCAATTAGACTAATAATTCAATTGGTTATAACGTCGACCCATATTCGTATCATGTGATACCCTCGACCGTGATTTTGATAATTGAAGCACAACGCTAGCCTTTTCCTTTCGACAAAGTTAACACTCACGAACTAGACTAGTCATGCTACTCAGATGACATACATGTGCCACGTAAACTAACTTTCCAGTGCTCCATTTAAAAACTATACCATGTGTAGGACACATTGTTTCCTCAAAACAAACCATAGAGACCCAAATTCGACCTATTCGATTTCACCCATGCAAATATCGATCCATTCCCTTAACTAAACTGAATACTCAAGATCTATGCAAGACGCACACCTATGACGTATGCCTTCCAACAAGCAAGTGCATGCCTCCTACACAACACCAAACATCAGCCTACACATATTAGTCGTTTTGACTTAGAGTTTTCAAAACACTTGCCTAATCATATTCTATAGCCCGGGTTCTTTAATTATCATCGATTCTCATCACTTGGCCATAAATTCTTCTTCCCTAAGTTTTCAAGCTTACTTCTTAGTTTCCCATGTTAGACGTAGAACGAATCCTTCTGAACCGACACACCTTAGTATATTCCAATAAGAGGTCACTACCAGCTTGTCAGAAGCATGACCCCTAGAGTGACAATGTTTGATTGTAGTAACTTTCTTATAGTTGTTATTGACCAAAAACGTCACGGTGTTATCGAGGCTCACTTAGAATAAAAAACTGCGGTCAGAAGTGTCCATTATTCTCGTACCCCTCCCTAAAAATTGTCCTTCTCAAAGTCTTGTAATGATGACGATCTTTACGGGTGGCCAACTTCTATAATTTGGGTAGAGTTTGGAAGGAAACATACCCCATCTTGTAGAATATGAGGTCAATTGGGATTCCTATGACAACCACCCCTCCATCATTTCCAAAATTGAGCTAAGATTTGACGTACCTACTCTCCCTCCGTACGAAATCTCGCAATTCTTGATATTATGATTATTTTTAATTTCGAGGACGAAATTGTCAGGGTAGGATGTAAAATCCTTTATAATTTAAAGGAATATTTAAATTATTTTTGGATTTTATTCAATTCTAATTTAATTTTATCTTATTTATATTATATAAAAGGACTATAGCCATGGTTGAGTTTGAATATGCAAGACGACTAGAAATTATGGCATGTCTAGCATAGTCGGGTGCTTTAACTAGTATGCTAGCCATGTTAGGAATGTCATGGTCATATTTTAATCTCTTGCATATTAACCATTCAAATTATGGCACAAGTTATATTTTTATTTAATTAATTAGTTAAGAAAGCCCTTAGACTTTTTAGGAGACCCGGTTGCACAAAACATTCCCAAACCTCTTCCAAGCCAAATCCAACCCTATGTAGGCATGTTGGACATCAATAAATATTAATAATTACATTTATTTATATTTAATTCAGATTTTTTAGTGTAATTACATAGATAGAATTAAATAGTTCTATATTAGGAAACCCCTTTTTAAATCCTCAATCCAATCAACTTGCCAACTCACCAAACCACCAAATCATGCCAAGTGGACCCCCACCATGATAATTTCGGCCAAGCAACCCCCTCATGGCCGAATGTATCAAATTAAATAGGATTTAAATCCTAGATTGCTTAAAATTTATTTAAGGATACGTTTAAATATACCAACTTATCCCAAATCTTAACCAAATCCAAATCTTTCTCTCCCTCACCTTTGGCCGACAAAAACCCCTCTCCCTCTCCATAATTTTACCATCAACAAACTCTCCATAGCCTCCATACATCATCAACTCCATTGCACATCTTTCCATCCTTCACAAAAACTCATCTCCTCCACCATACATCCCCGAAACCCCTCAAAACAAAACCTAAAAACTCTATCTCCGCCATCCAATCCTCTATAGCCATTATAAACTCTTCCATACTCACTAAGAGAGGATTAGCATGCGAGGATAGCGGAAAAGATTGGAGCTTTGGTGAAGAGAAGTCATCATTACCCTTTCTAGCAAGGATCTTTGGTAAGAACCCTAATCTTTTCTTCTAAAAACCATTGCTTAAATTCTGTAGAAAATATGTTATTAATTCTATAGGAGTTATATTTTGATGGCTTTTGTTAGGTATAATCATCCATAAATATTTTATAAAATATAGGCATAATATTCATGTGTCGGTAGGATCAAAATTAACCCCATTGTAAAGAAACTATGAGTTATTGGTGGCTATTTTCGAAACTGAATTTTATGTGTCTTCATATACATAAATTAGGATTTTTAAGTATTTTTCCACGATTTTAGCAACTCAAATCTGGTCGAGAAAATTGTAGGTCAAAACTAGCTAATTTCGGGTAACCGGCTGACCTAAAATGTCCCAAACTTGTAGTATAACTCAACCCTTGTACCTCTGATATTATTCTATGAAATAAAGTATTTATTGTTGTATAAAATATATTTTGGTTATTTTAGTAATTTTGAGTCATTAACTATGTTCCGGGCGAGTTTCGGGTAGACTAGCTGACTTATTAATCAACTAGTCACAAATGTCTTTAGAAATATTAATTCTGGAATTTTAGAGATAAATCTGTAAAAAATTAGTTTAAATATTATTTTTATGATTTTTATATGATTTTTAAGTATGTTACTGAAGTAGGGGCATAACCGACTAATTAAGAGTTAGAAACCCTAAACTGTGTTTCGATGTCTCGTGGAACCTGTGTGTGATTGTATGGATCTAAATGGTTCCACGAGAGATTGAATATAATTTTAACACATAACTTTGACTATTTAAGTCGTGTCGTAAGTTTCATAAGTAGTGACTTAATTTAGTTAAATAATTATCTAGGAGAGTCGGGTTCCGAAGGCGTGGATGCGGGAGCGGTGTTTCATATTTACAGCACGAAATCAGGCAAGATACCTTGCCATTATACTGTTTATATTCAGTTGTATATTATTACATATCGATGTTCATTTATTTCTAGTTTTCACCGTTCCTGATTTACTGTCTGCTTAGTGATATTAGATATACTTTGTTATTATCCTTTGACTGCATATGGACTTAGAGTTAAGAGACTACCGTCTGTAGTATATCGCATATACCTTGACACAATTATACCACGAGGATGTGTGAGATGAGTAGCATGTAGAGGTTCTTGTGTGTGGGATGATCCCCCATGCGCATGCGTTAGGGCTAACTGTTAATAGAGGCATGTTAGGAGACTCAGCAGTTAGTAGAGGTATATGAGACATGGATGTGACTCTGTTAGGCATTGGGTGGGAAGAATAGTTCCTTAACGTATGGGCCAAGTATGCACTTCCCTATTGCCGGTTATCTCCGCGGAAGATACGGTCCTGGATCCTGATACTGATTTACTGCTGGCCTCTGATATTCGATGAATGTTATGCTTTGAGATCCCTGTATCCTGATGGGCCATACCTGAGATCACTGCTACTGAGCCAGAGTGCCCATGCGTTGGAGGTTTGTTCTTAACTGCATAAACACTGTAGTACGGTTAGATTACCTTATTGTCGTCTTGTCACTTATTTTGGGTTGTGATATATTATATTTAATTTATTATGATATGTTCTTTCTGTATCTTGTTACGTCCCTCTGAGGACCTGGTTATCTCTCCAGGTGTGTACTTTTGTGATATTGCAGGTGTTCTAGTCGAGGTCGCGATCTTCTCTATTCATTCGGAGATGACGTGTCTTGGATCTTTCTTTGCTACTCCCGCCAAATCCTTTCCATTTCCATGTATATTTTTTTCTTACTTGTTGGTAGTGGATTTGTCTCCGCCCAACGTATTGTATAAAGACTTATTACAATTGATTATATGATATCTTTTATTCTTCATTTGTGGATGAGATTAGATTACTCCCGGTTTACTGCATTTTACAGCTTATGTATTCATACGAGGTTTTCATATATTGGAGTATACTTCGTATGTATGCGGCTGGCATAGATACGTACCTAGTCTTAAGTATTTTGGGACTGGAGCTTTACAGTATCCAAGTATCTTGGCCTATATGTGTTCTTTTGTCAAATTCGTCATAATTTTTATCCACGTTTTTATTAACCAAAGCAACTTAGAAATGTCATAACTTTTATCTTAGAACTCTGATTTATCTTCCGTTTTTTTAAAAGAACCGTATCAAAGTTAGATTTCCAAATATATATATTTTAATAAGCCAAATTCTTTCTGTAACTTTCTGTAAAATTATTTGAGTGTCAGTTGTACGAAAGACGAACGTGTTTCGGTATTTTCGTGATTTCGGGAGCTTCCGGACACGAAAATGCAATCCGTTTGAAGTTTCGGAAAGCTAACACGAAGGGATACAATATACTTTAATCCTAGAGTTTAGTAGAGGCCCAATTGGTACAGTATTGGTTTTAAGTAGAAGAGTGACTATACATTATATGTATTTTGTGTAACCTATGAGCCTATGTAGTATGGGTATTAAATGAATATAGAGTATATAATGCATGATATGTTAGATGAATAAAATGATATATATATGATATATATTCTTTTTACATTAATGTATATATATGGTTGAATGCAAGCATGTAGGAATGCAATTAATATAATGTATGTAAGCAATGCATAAATGCATGAATGAAAGAATGATATACAATGTATGCATGAAAGTATATAATGAATGCTAGATATGAATGCAAGGTATATATGTAATGATAGATATGAATGCATAATGTATAAATATTGTAATGCAATATATAATGATAGCATGTATGGTAATGTAGAATATATGATACAAGCATGTATATGTCCACTATTTTTCCTTTTCCTTACATTTTCCTTCCCTTCCCTTTCCATTTCAGTTTCCCCCCCCCCCCCCCCCCTTTTCCTCTTCTATTTTTACATGTTATATACAATGTATATAATGTATAGATGCATGTAAGTATGTAATATGCATGAATGAATGTCATATATGAATGAATGAATCAATCAAAGGTATAAGTAAAATATAATGCTTTGTAATGAATGTTAACATATATAATGTATAAAAGTATGTACGTAAATGTGCATGAATGTATATATCTATGTAACTATGTAAATATGTATGATGTAACATATGCCTATATAAATAAATATGTATGTAATATGGATATGCATGTATGTATGAAGGTATGTATTTATATATATTATCTATTTTATATTATGCATTATTGTGGTTCACATTGTCTTGTGATTGTGTGAGTGCTAGCCTAGGCTTGGTTAGGCCTAGTAAGACTTGTTAGACTTGTTGGGCTAGGACTTAACCTAGTTGACCTAATTTGACTAGTGTGGTTGACTAGAGTTGACCAAGTGTTGACTTTAGTCTAGTTTGACCAAGACAACATGCAGATGCATTGTATATTTTATTTATCGTCTCTCGTATACATCTTGACCTGTGTTGCTCTAAATAGGACTCTGTGGCTTCAGTTTGGACCTCTATACCTATCAGCTGTTCAGGTTATCAGGCGAGTACATTCTCTGATAGTTCTCTCATTTAATTGTCAATTACTGTACTTCAGTTATAGTTAGTTTTATGTGATTCTCTGTTACAACACGTATGGATATTTCTTGATTCATGTATGCGACACACATACCAAACTTATCTGGCCTCTATTACTGGAATAACTGGACTCGTTCTGGAATCTATTTCTGGAATCATCATATTTTGGCTGGACTCATCTTGATTCTCGTGTCGAATTCTGGATTTATTTGTATTGTGGGCAGAGGAAATATTGAGTAAGACATGTAGACATACCCCAAATCTGGAATCTTCCAACTGGAATCTACTGGAAGCATAGCCATCTCTCACCTGATCAGTGAGAGATGTACCTGATTACCTACAGCCGTTTACATGTCGATCTCGGTATTTTAAAACACACTGTTAGAATAGCCGGGCTCACCTGGATTCTTGATCACTACCTAGAATCATCTAGTACTGGATTCATCTTGTATTAGATTCATCTCGTACGAACTTATAGTAGTTTTTTACTTGTTTTGCATTTACTGCCTGGACTTATTATGTTACTTCAGTTCAGCTAGATTTATTTTACAGTCTTCATTGCCATCATTCTTCTCTTGTTTTAGTTACTTTACTTTCCTTGTATCTTAATGCTTCTCTATACTATCACCTAAATATAAACTGCCATATTCATCAATAAAACTGTTTATAACTGCTTTATAGTTCTCTGTCATTACTTGGGTTTTCTTGATGAGTTGTACTCGTTCCTGTCCTGACTGGACCTGTTGATAAATTTTACAGATAGCTTGGAGGTTGCCTGCTAGCCTAGAGGAGACACAGTAGAGGTTGTATAGATAGTTATTTTAGTTGTCTTGAGTTGTATTTACTTTACGGATTACTGTACTTGAATTTTGAGATGTTTTCTGGGTTTGTGTATCTTAGACCCTTAGACTTCTATCTGCGGTATCTCTTTATGGATTTCATATTTTATCTATCTCTTATCATGCTCTACCTTAGATGTGATTGAGACTGTATTTGTTATGTCACCTCCTTCGGAGTGTATATACTGTATAGGTACCTTTATACTGTTAGATATTGTGACCTAGGACAGTGTTCTACCGTCGACAATACGGCGTAGGCTGGGCGCTGTTACGTACTCGTACCCTCATAGTGGGTGCGGGTCGTAACAGACAACCCTCGCCCCGTGTGTGGACTCGCAAGTTTTGGGAACAATACAGGAATAACAGTTTCATCACACATACTTACAAACACGACTCAGTCAAGACACAGGTGACGACACGGTACAACTCAGTCATGACACAGGTAAGGACAACTCTAGCATGAACCATAATGTAGACAAGTCTGGTGTAACTACGCTATCAAGTCAGGTAATACTGATATACAAGCAAGATAATAAACTAGTAAACATGGTATGTAGAAAACATCTAAATCCATATCAACTGGAGTAACTAAGTGATAACATGCTAAAAATAGAAGAACTATAAGCATGAAAATGAACTATAGAGGGAGACAAGGTATCTTGCCTGGAGGTTGCACGCAGATCCAACAGAATATCGTCAACTTGTAAGCCATAAAGTCCAAATCCTCACAATTGTCTTCGAAAGCTGAAACAGACATCGCCAATATTCTTAGAATAGTCAAATTAGCTAGGATTGCCCGTCCTTAAGTCCAATTCTGGACACAGGGGTAAAACAGTAATTTTGGACAAAAATGATGTCCGTCGTTGGACCCGCTTTACACCAAAAAATATGCCAGAGTCAATGGTCTCTAAAGTAACTATATGTTTATGGATTCGTTTTGATGATACGAACCCAACCGTATGTCCAATTTTGGATTCCGACAGGCCGTGCACAAAATCGTCCGTTGAATCGGATCGTGGGACCCGCAAAACGGCGATCCGATCAACTGAGTCAGAATTGGACCAAACTTGGCATACAGGACCAAAAAAATGATACGGTTCTATTGGCGTAAGTTTTGTATCGATTTGACGAGCGTGCACAAAGTAATTGGGAAATTTGCACAGAGACCGATACGGTAAATTTCGACGGATACGTATCAAATTTGTCGCGCATACGCAACCAATTTGAATTCCGTCAAAGCCCACACATCTACGGAGCCGTTACGCACCTTTCGGTGCTTTCGATTCGCAACCACGTCGTCCGGATTGACGGGATGCACGTGGTATGGGAGAATTTTATTGTTTTTAAAACAGGTTTTTCATAAAATTTGGGATCCGATTTCTCGGCGCGTAGTCGATGAAATCAACTTCTGCAAATTGGGTTGTGGAGTCCTACATGTTGTCAATAAACTCCTTCAAATAGATTTTCGAAATTCCTAATATTGGGTTCAGAATTTTACTTTGAACACAGGAGTTGGGGCCTGGTTTACTGTTCCATTTTGGACAGTTTTTTGGGTTTTTGTGATTCGATTTTCCTAGCAATTAGATGTACTAGAATTAATTCTAATTGAAGGAAAGCAAAGTTGGTTATATTGGCTTTCCAAAACAACTTGCGGATCTTAAAACGATTCAGTATCGAAGATGAAAACTCACCGCGAAGTGGACCGCTGCTACCGTAGTTTGCTGTTGCTCGCCCGCGCCCGTGCGTGCGAGGCCTTGCTACGACTTCGCTTCGGTCGACGGCCGTCCGCGGCGGTGGGTTGGGGTTGCCACGGCTGGGAGGAAGGTTGGGCGGCTCTGGTTTAGGGTTTGATATAACTTTCTTCCCTCTTGGATTATATATATATTCGATGTAACAAACCGAGCGGTTTCGATTTTGGGAAAGCATCAGCCGAGCACTGGCTTGGCCTGGTCAGGCTCTTCGTTTGCTGGGTTTGGGGTGCTGTGACCCAGGGCCTGGCGGGCCTGGACTGGGCTGTGTTTAATTAGTTTAGTTTTGCTATTTATTTTTATTCAATTTACTTATTCTCCTTCTTTATATATATATTATATATATATATATATATATTATATATATATATATATATATATACAAAGTTGGTTATATTGGCTTTCCAAAACAACTTGCAGATCTTAAAACGATTCAGTATCGATGATGAAAACTCACCACGAAGTGGGCCGCCGCTACCGTAGTTTGCTGTTGCTCGCCCGCGCCCGCGCGGGCGAGGCCTTGCTGCGACTTCACCGTCGGTCGACGGCCGTCCGCGGCGGTGGGTTGGGGTTGCCCACGGCTGGGAGGCAGGTTGGGCGGCTCTGGTTTAGGGTTTGATATAACTTCCTTCCCTCTTGGATTATATATACATTCGATGTAACAAACCGAGCGATTTCGATTTTGGGAAAGGATCAGCCGAGCGCTGGCTTGGCCTAGTCGGGCTCTTCGTTTGCTGGGTTTGGGGTGCTGTGACCCCGGGGCTGGCGGGCCTGGACTGGGCTGTGTTTAATTAGTTTAGTTTTGCTATTTATTTTTATTCAATTCACTTATTCTCCTTCTTTATATATATATATATATATATATATATATATATATATATATATATATATATATATATATATATATATATATATATATAAATATGTATATATATACAATTATATATCCATATATGCATATGATGAATATATATATACTATACCATATATACATCCAGATTTAGAATATAGCTATAACAAAATAATTAATCATTATGTTTATTGCCACAATTCCTACCTATATATATATTATTATTATTTCCTAATAACACAATTTTCTAATAAGATATTTATATACCAATTATTGTATCAATAATAACAATGCTAGAATTTCAATCACCAAATGTAGATATGGTATTGGAGAACACCATGTAATCCTGTTCTATTCGGTCCACCGAAAATTGTGCAAAAGTTCTAAATTGCTGAATAAATATCAATAAAATAATATTTTAGGTATAACGAATGTAGTCAATCCCTTGGAAATAAAGTACAAAATATATGTAGATACAATATACATCTACCTGGACTTCTTGAACACTCTGAATGACTACATGGGCCCGGGATTGGACCAGGTTCGGTCCGGGCTGGTTTAGTACAACCGGGTCTCCTAAAATCAATAATATTAATGAATAGCTAATTAATTATTTATAGGGTCATATCACAACTTAGCGTGATTTTCCTAGTTAGTGCATCACTATGGCTCAACCTTCCCTGGCATGGCTAATACACTAGTCAAGGCACGCCACTGCACTATCCATACCACGATTTCTAGTCACCTTGTACTCCAATTCCTAACATGGCTAAAATCATTTATCGTAATAATTAACTAAATCATTATTTATAAAAAATCTAAAAATAACCATTTAAATCAAATAAAAATATTTTTAATAATTTCCGGGAAGGGGAGCTACACTCGCGACCTTCTCAAGAATTTTGTATCATAACTTGCCATGGTTGGATCCACTATACTAGTCGGATGCGGGGAGTATTACTGTAGATATGTGATCAATACCCTCCTTGCATCAAGTCTTAAACCATGAATTGTATTAGTCATACACCGCACGTATGATTAACCAGGCCATAAACTCTTGTATCAAGTTCCTAAGTCAATCATATGTTAAAACTAGTGCTCACTCACATAGATAGTATTGTTCTTGATTTTTGTACATGATATATACTATTCTTTTGCTCTTACACTTATTTACATTCTTACTCATGTCTTACTATGCTCACGTACATGTCACTTTACCTTGTATATTCTCTCTATTCACTGCTATATAGTCTTTATCATTTTATTGAAACTGTTATTAGAAATGTACTTCGCTCCAATCCTGATTGGATATATTTTTTAGACAACGCAGAGGACGAGTGCCCTACATATTACGGCCCTTCAGATGTAGTAGGTATAGATCGGGAGACTCTGATTCAGGAGGGTCTAGTTGTCACGCCCCAGAACCAGAATACTGGCAAATAGGGACGGACTAGGCCAGCTACGTATACCAAAGTACTCCAATACTCCGAAACAACGTATAAGATGTATAGATAGGGGTCACTGCTACAAACCGACAGTCAATCCTAGGTCACATAATCCTAGATATCTCAGTCTCAGACAAGAAGTAAGGTACAAGAATATGATCATCATGCATATAAGACAGTAAGGCGTCCTAAACTATAATATATATATGATCATGAAGCTAGTAATACAAAAAGAAGAACTAGCAAGACTGAGTAATACATGATCAGCTCTAGCTGCAGTCTAGAAATATACCATTATGTCTAAGCCCGTAGGCTAAAAGTCAAGTCCAAAACACGAGCTAAATACGTGCTCGGTGGCTAAACGCCTCAAAAAAATATGTACATGAAAGAGTGGGTAAGAGAAAGAACACCCACTCAAGCTCCCTAGTGTTCCGGGTGGTCACCATCGAGTGGAAGGTTCGAAAGATCCTCGGGCTCCTCGACTAAATCTGGTTAATGCAAAACAAGTGGGGTCAGAACTCCAATAGCAAGTACCACAAAAAAGCTAAACTATGAACTAAAACAAGCATGCAATTCATAATATCTCTAAGATAAAACAGTAAACGAGACTAGAATAATAATATGGTACCACAGTATATACAAAAGGAAACTAAAAATATGTAAAGAAATGGAAAATGGATATGTTGAATAAACGGAAAGCTCAGTACTGCAAATAAAATAAACTGGAGCAAGATTAGACTAGACAGGAATGGACTCCATCCAACAATCACGGACAAGCAATGAGTATGGATTGATACTTTAGCTAACTAGGGTTGTCATAATCCTAATTACTAACATAAACAAGTTTAAGAAATCCGATTTCAGTTACATGCCATGCAGACTACCCGATTGATCCAAGCCAAAAGAAAATAAGTATAGCTGACACACTGCAGTAAGATATATGTGTCCTAAAGAGGTGCTCCACTCGATGGTATACTGGAAGAGTACTCATTATGACAGATAGCTCCAAATCCCATGTATATATATGCATAAGATCGGGAACAAGGGGTGCAGGTAACTGAAAAAATCTCACCTTCCAATGATATGAAAATCAAACTAGTTGTATAATTCCTAACATTTTCATTTAGGATACTGGGTGTGACATTCCGCAGAATCCATCCTAGATATGAGACATACAAGACTAGACAACACAAGCAAGATTGTGTACTACGACAAGCCACAACAAGACATGACAATATCAAGACAAAATTTGTGCTGCGACGAGCCACTATCAAGGAGCTAGACATGTACTGGAATCACGAGTGTGCCATGACAGGCTACTATCAAGCAAGCTAGGAAAAGACATGTACAAGAGTGCACCACGACAGGTCACTATCAAGTAAATATTGCACATGGCATAGATTGTAAGGTACAACAAATCTAGGAGGACATAGCAATACATAGTGAGTATAGAAGAACACTTGAGCATAAGCTAGTGTCAAGTGTATATAGGGTGTACAATCATTCTCTAACTATATAAGATCATCTAATCATGTTAAGAATTTATTATAGCTAAAGAAAATATATCAAGTTGTTAAGTTGGGTCGTCGCAAATTGGCCAAGTATAGAAAACCTACAAAGAAGATCAAAGACATTTCATGGGTGATTGCGTATGAACTCTAATTAAAGTGAGACATGAAGATTTTTGAAGCCAGGACAAAGATCTACAACTTTCATGTTTTGAGTTTTTCAAGATTTTGGCCATAAAATAGCTAAACGGGCAAAAATAGCCATCTGCGCGCGGCACACAGCGCGCGTAGGAAAAACTGCCCACGACGCACAGGGAACTGCCCATGGTATAGGAAAACTGCCCACGGCACGCAGGAAAGCTGTCCACGGTGCGTAGGAAAACTGCCCACGGTGCGTAGGCACATGGCTGCGCGGCAAGCGCAGACAAAATCGCCCACAGCACATAGAGCGTGCAAGCACGGCGCATAGGCGTACGACAAGAAAATCCACTACTAAAATATGCTAAAATAGCGACGTATATTAGCGACGGCAGAAATACCCGTCGCTGATAATTGCCGATAGCGACTTCTTGTGTTACACGTCGCTGTCCGTCGCTGTGTAGCGACGTTCAGCGACGTAGTATAAGTTACGTCGCTGATGGGCGACAGTTTGTGACAGACGTCCATTTTACGTCGCTGTATTGCGACGTTTTGCGACGTATAATTTATGCGTCGCTGGTTTATTTCATATAGGGTTCCTGGCCCGGTCGAAATCACAAAATTTTTACCCTAAAATTTTCTTCCCGCTCTCCCCTCTCCCCCTGGCGAACCCTCCCCTCCGGTGACCCCTCCCTCCGGCGACACCCTCCCCCTTCTCCCCCTGGCGACCCCGCTCGCCCGTTGACCCCTCCCTCCGGCGACCAGCCTCCCTCCTCCGACAAAGGAGCCTTCCTCGCCGCCTTCCTCCTCCGACGAAGCCACCCTCCTCGCCGTCTCCATCCTTCGATGAAGCCACCCTCCTCAGGTAAACCCTAACCCTAGCCCTAGCTATCTAGACACAGACACGGACACGAGACCCTAACCCTAGCTGTCGAGGGGGGAGAGAGGGGTGGGGGTGGGTGCAGGGGGTGGAGGGGGTCTTACTGTCGAGGGGTGGAGGGAGGGGTGGGGGTACCCGGGGGCAGGGGAGGGTTTGGGTGGGTGCAGGGGTAGGGAGAGGAGGGCAGGGGAGGGGAGAGGGGGGCAGGGGAGGGTTGGGGTGGGTGCAGGGGTAGGGGAAGGAGGGCAGAAGAGGGTTGGGGTGGGTGCAGGGGTAGGGGGAGGGGGGCTGGGGAGGGTGCAGGGGTGGGTGCAGGGGTATGGAGAGGGGGACAGGGGAGGGGGGCAGGGGAGGGTTGGGGTGGGTGCAGGGGAGGGGTGGCAGGGGAGGGTTGGGGTGGGTGCAGGGGTAGGGGAAGGGGGGCAGGGGAGGGGGGAGGGGGGGTAGGGGAGGGTTGGGGTGGGGCAGGGGTAGGGGGAGGGGGGCAGGGGAGGGTTGGGGTGGGTGCAGGGGTAGGGGGAGGAGGGCAGGGGACGGTACAGGAATCGGTATCGGACTATATGTATAGAATGTATATACATGTATATATACTCACACACTTACATACACACACAAATACATATATACTCACACACTTACATACACACACAAATACATATGTATACATGTATATATATACTCACACACTTACATACACACACAAATACATATATAAATATATATGTATACAATGTATATACACCAAGGTTCACAATATCGATATCGGAATCGGTATCGGACTATTCCTATGAGTATTGGTATCGGCGATATCGGTAATCGGCGGTATCGTATCGGAGTATCAGACTCTGGTATCGAAAAACAAATAATTATTAATAAATTATTTATATTTATAAACATATATTTTATACATTTAGGCATAATTTTAAGTATTTCAGCGTTATTTCTTAGTAGTTTTGAAATTATATGAAATAGTAGTCACCCTTACCGATTGGTTTTGCCGAATTGACCGGAACAAAGACCCCCAATGTCGGTATCGATCAATATTTGGTATCGGTCGGTATCGGATCGGAACTTGCCAAACCGTCTCGGTATCGGTCGTATCGGATCGATATCGGCCGATACTTTAAACCATGATATACACACCAATACACATATATATACAATCCAAAATCCATTTGAAATTCATTTTAAGAATCAAAAATGTTGACGATATATACCCAAGGTTCACAATATCGGTATCGGAATCGGTATCAGACTATTCCTATGAGTATTGGTATCGACGATATCGGTAGTATCGGCGGTATCGTATCGGAGTATCGGACTTTGGTATCGGAAAACAAATAATTATTAATAAATTATTTATATTTATAAACATATATTTTATACATTTAGGGATAATTTTAAGTATTTTAGCGTTATTTCTTAGTAGTTTTGAAATTATATGAAATAGTAGTCACCCTTACCGATTGGTTTTGCCGAATTGACCGGAACAAAGACCCCCAATGTCGGTATCGGTCAATATTTGGTATCGGTCTGTATCGGATCGGAATATGCCAAACCGTATCGGTATCGGCCGTAGGTTGACTAAGGTTGACAATTTTGACTGAAAGTCAAAGTAGAGTCAACATCTGACCTAGATTGGACTAAGAGTTGACAAAGTCAACTGTAGATCAACCCTTGACCTAGTTTGACCTTGTTTGACTTTGTTTGACTTAGCTCGACCTTGTTTGACTTTGTTTGACTTAGTAAAACTTAGTTTGACCCATAATAAGACATAATATACGAATTTGTGCCTGTTGGATAATGTGTGTCCATCTTTGCAGAATTATTTCCAAATGGATATGAATTACTACTTGTGAAATCGTTCATGGATGTACAATCGTCGTCCTGATGATATGTGTGGTGTGCGGGATGAATACATAGCAGGAGTAGAGCAGTTCCTGCAGTTTGCTAAGGCGTTCCCTCAGTACATGGACGGCACCAAAATTAAGTGTCCGTGTGTGAAATGTCATAACGTGAAATATTATCCAGAAGTGGAAGTGACATATCATTTGTACTCGAGGGGTTTCACGCCTAATTACTATCAGTGGACCGCACACGGAGAACTTGTGTCTTTAGCATCAGAGCCGGAGCCTTACGTTGAGCCGTATATGCATGCGGGACCTAATTTTGTTTCAGATAATCATGCATACGACGACGGGTGCGTGAACATGATTTTCGACACTGCGGGGCCTAGTTTCGTTCATGATGCACCTGAGGAGGCACCGAACGCCGATGCTGCACAGTTCATGGAGTTGCTGGAGAATGCAAGGACTCCATTGTATCTTGGTTGTGAGGATCATTCACGGTTGGAGGTGGTTACAAGACTGTTGAGCATTAAGTCAGATTTTAACATGTCGCAAGAATGCTACAACCGAGTGTTGGAGTTGATTATAGAGATCTTGCCGACGGGTGCTAAGTTGCCTAAAGACTTCTACCGGTCTAAGAGGATGGTGAGATCGCTCTGGATGGGATACGAGAAAATCGATTCTTGTCGCAATGGGTGCATGCTGTACTACAAAGACGACAAGGACGCAGATGTGTGCAGATTTTTTGGTGCTGATCGCTATAAGACAACTAGTACAGGAAGGTCTACCGGTGCAAGAAGACCGACCGATTCAATGCACTACTTGCCTTTAACGCCGCGGTTGCAAAGATTATTTATGGTGAAAGAGACGGCCAAAAATATGAGTTGGCACATGCAAAAATAGATTGAAGGAGTGTTGGATCACCCATCCGATGGAGAAGCGTGGAAGCACTTTGATCGAGTGTATCCTGATTTTGCTTCAGATCCGCGTAATGTCAGGTTGGGACTATCTTCTGACGGTTTTACTCCATTTGGTCTTTCGGGATCCCAGTATTCGTGCTGGCCTGTGATTGTCACTCCGTATAACCTACCGCCTTGGATGTGCATGAAGACTCAGTACATGTTTCTAACCGTTATAATTCCTGGTCCGAACAATCCCAAGAGGAACATTGACGTGTACTTACAGCCTTTGATAGATGAGTTGAATCAGTTATGGGAAGTAGGCGCTAACACGTACGATGTATCCAGGAAGCAGAATTTTCAGATGAAGGCAACCCTTATGTGGACCATCAACGACTTTCCGGCCTATGGAATGTTATCTGGATGGAGCACTCATGGCCGCCTCTCATGTCCGTATTGCATGGACCGTAGTAAGGCTTTCTGCTTGAAACACGGAGGAAAACCGTGCTTCTTTGATTGTCATCGACAATTTCTGCCAAAAGATCATCCGTTCAGAAGGAACAAGAATGCATTCCGTGTCGGCGTTGCAGAGAAGGGTGATCCACCACCAAGGTGGTGCGGAGCCACGATATGGGAGGAGGTTAAAGATTTTCTAAGTGCTATCGAAGATCCTACAACTGGGTACAAGTGCGATGGATTTGGTAGAGATCATAACTGGACAAAGAGGAGCATATTCTGGGATCTGCCATACTGGAGTACCAATCTGATCAGACATAATCTTGATGTCATGCATATTGAGAAGAATGTGTTTGATAACATAATTAATACTGTGATGGATGGAAAGGGAAAAACGAAAGACAATCCTAAGGCCAGGTTGGACTTAGAAGAAATATGCAAACACCCTGCGTTGCATTTAATACAGCAGAATAGAAAACAGTTCCTGCCGAAGTCAATTTTCTCGCTGGACAAGGAGGATAAAGTGAGATTTTGTCTGTGGATCCAGGGCCTAAAATTTCCAGACGGATATGTGTCAAATCTGAGAAGATGTGTCGATCCGAAGGAAAACAAATTGACGAGTATGAAGAGCCACGACTGTCACGTATTCATGGAGAGGTTAATTCCGATTGCATTTCAGGAATTCTTACCGCAGGCAGTTTGGGATCCATTGACGGAGCTTAGCATATTCTTCAGGGATCTTTGTTCTAAGAAATTGCTCGTTGATCGTCTAGAAAAGCAAGAGAAGGACATTGCGGTAACACTATACAAGCTAGCGAGGGTGTTTCCTCCTGGATTCTTCGACTCTATGGAGCATTTGTCGATTCATCTATCCTATGAGGTACGTATTGGTGGACCCATCGAATATCGATGGATGTATCCGTTCGAGCGACATTTGAATCACCTAAAAAGAAAGATGAAAAATAAGGCACGGGTTGAGGGTTCTATTTGTGAAGCCTATGTTCTCGAGGAGATTACAAACTTTTGTTCGATGTATTTCAAGCCTCATATTGCAACTAATAGAACGAGAGCTTCCAGAAACGACGACGGAGATCATGAAAGTAATGATACAATACTGAAGGTATTCAATGCTCCAGGAAAGCCATCGGGTAAAATAAAGAAGAGATATCTGAACGATGATGAGCTAAGGGCTGCTCAGGTGTATGTATTACTCAACTGCGACGAGGAGGAAGTAGCGAAATTGGAGGGGTAAGTAAATAATACGTCTACATTATTTTAATAGTGTTGAGAATAATACTATTACATTAATTGCACGATGTTGTTTTCAGCATATTTAATGATGATGTGAGGTCAGGTAGGTCACACATAACAGAAGAAGAACTAGAACAAGAAATGAGGTGTTATTTTCTATCATGGTTGAGTGCATATGTAAGACTTGAGAACTCTGTAATTACATTTCTGTATATGCACTTGATTTAGAATGAGCTTAATTGCTTCTTTCGTGGTATTTAGGTCGATCGTCCATACGCAATACTTGAGAATGAGTCTATTAGAACGCTAGCCAAGGGACCAATTTATGCTGCAAAAATATGGCCAAGCTACTGTGTTAATGGGTTTAGGTTCAAGTCAACAACTTGCCCGATCAGAGACAACTTTGTGGATCTCGACTCCACCAAAAACAGTTGTTTGTGTATCAGATCTTCGAACTACAAAGATGTTGATACGGGCAACGATTTCTATGGCGTGCTACGGGAGATCGTGGAGCTGACATATAGTTATGGAATAGAGCCTGCTACGATTGTGTTATTCAGGTGTGATTGGTTCGATCCGATTGAAGGTCAGGGTTGGAAAGTAGACAAGCACGGTCTTGTTGATATAAACTATCGGCGTCGATATCAAGCCTATGAACCATTTGTCCTATCAAGTTAGGCTCAGCTCGTGTACTTCACAAGTTATCCTAAACGGGGAACAACAAGGTCGGACTGGTGGGCAGTATGCAAGACCAAAGCTAGAAATACCTTTGAGGTTGACGATATAGCTTATCAACATGATGAACTATCTCTTGTAACAAATAATTATAGAAGTGGACACGACGAAAGTTCCTCATTACACATCTAATTATGTAGAAGAAGTAGAATTATCTGAAGAGGAAGATGCAGATGAAAGTGAAGATGTAGAGGAGGAAGAAGAAGAAGAAGATGAGCTAAACGAACTAGATGAATTTTTAGAAGAGGATTAAAATCTGTGATGTCTATCATATAAATATGTATTTTTGTAATAATAAATCTGTGACACTTTAGTGACACTTTTATCTGTGACCATGATATTTTTCAAAAATCTGTGATGTCTATCATATAAATATGTATTTTTGTTTTATTGTCATATGTTATTATCAGGTATGACTAGACCAGGAGGACGACGCGAAGGATTTTACATTAGGCAGTCCCGTCAGCCTCGGCCTGGGGATGGAGAGGGCAGTTCCGTACCCTCATCCTCATCTCCGAGTACGCTATTGTACCATTCTGTTCCCGGTCCATTATCGGGACAGGGCAGTTCCAGCAGGTTGCCGACTCCTCCCTCGTCGTCCAGCCTTCATGATCCCTCGTCGTCCAGCATCCCCGATCCTCCGTCCAACATTCCTCCTGTCGACGGCTCTATGGGGGCAGCCGACGCCGAGCATATGGAGGCCGGCGATCAGACTGAACCTGCCCAGGCAGGAGGTGAGAGCGACCCTCCATGCGCTCCCCCGGACGAGACGCGTATGGAGATTTGGACGGACGGGCCTATGAAGTAAGTTAATTAATTAATATATATTTCTCAAATGATTATATGTACATATATATTCATAAAATTTTTTTATTGTATAGATATCGGCCTTCTGTAGTACAGAGACAGCTGGGGCAATTTCTGAGGCAGAACTATGGTGGGCCTTGGCTCAACTACTCAGATGCTCCCGCAGATAGGAAGGCCTTTTGGTTCGCCCACTTCAAGGTAAAAAATTTGTTTATTTTTAAATTTTAATAATCATTTGTGTATATTATACAACTTTTGTATTTTACTTCTTGTAGAGGACCTATTTCTATCCACCACACCGGGCGGCGAGGATCGAGGGCCAATTTTCTGCCGTCGCAGCCAAGCTCATCCGTAATGCGATTGACGACCAGAAGCGTCGTGATCGCTCCGGACAGCCGATCTAGGGTTGGATTACGCCAGAGCAGTGGACTGCGATGAAGGCTAGATTCAGCGAGTACAGGTACCAGAAGCGGTCTGAGAAGGCCAAGGTGGCGCGGTCGAGCGCCGGTAAATGGTGTGGTGGCTCCATTCCGATGACGGAGCATTTTCATCGTCTGGTACGTTTCCTATGATGGACATTAATTTATATATAGTTCGATATAGAATGTTTAAAACTAATAATAGATAATATATTTTAACAGATAAAAAAGGGTGAGGACCCGAACATGGTGACCGTCTTCCTGGTCACACATCGGAGGGCTGAGGAGTTTATTGACGAGAGGGCGACGCAGGCATATGTACGTTCTATTCTTTATATTAATTTACTATAACTTAGAAAACATAAAAATAGATATCAATATAGACTTTAGCAAACACTTATACGTTAGCAAACATGTTCTAGGTCGAGTTTGTTCGGCTACAGCAGGAGGCGGCTGCTGCTGCTAGTGCGCCACCAGAGGGAGGGGCTGGTAGTTCCTCCCAGCCGCCTACAGCTCCATCACAGGACGAGCTCTGGATGACCGCCGTTGGTGGTCTTCAGAAGGGTACGTACTACGGTACGGGATCCTACGGCGCGTATTTGGCTACGGAGTCATCCCGGGCCCCCTCTGTCAGTGCGCAGTCTCCGGCTTCGCAGGCGTCGTCACAAGTTGGGGATATCCTTCGTCAGATCGAGGAGCTGCATCACGAGTTGCAGCAGCAGATTTCTGATGCGGTCGAGCGACGATCCGACCCTCCGATCGTCACCGGACGATTTGATGCGGTCGAGCGCAGTATACAGGAGCTGATGACTCTGCATCAGGCTACAGCTGCCAGCTTGCAGACGCTCACCGAGTCTACGCAGCGCACAGAGCATAGACAGGTCGAGCTGGAGGGATCGCAGAGGAGTATGTCTGCCTCACTCACTCAGGTTTCGGCTTCGCTTGAGGCGAGTGCTGAGAGGGTGGTGAGATCCCTTGCTGCGCATGGTGAGCGACTGCGAGAGCTGGAGCAGATACGTCCTCCCGGTACATCGACGGCGCCGACTCCAGACACTGTACTGCCTCCGGCGCCGACTCCAGACATTGCACTGCCTTCTACTGCCCCTACGGTACAGCTCACCCAGGAGCAGTATGACTACATTCTATCCCAGTTGCGCGGCAGGGGTCCGCAGTGATTTTATTAGTTTTTTTATGACTTGTATGTATTGGCCCTATGGGCAAATTGTTTATTCATACAACTGTTGTTTATACACTTGGTGGGAGACTTTTTATCATCTTCCATTTTTATTTGACTCTATTGGATGTTTGTGAGGATTTGAGTCTGTGATATTTACTTTGCACTGCCTCCTGTTTTTATTGTGATATTTACTTTGTGATATCTGCGACGGGGATGACAAATATACCTACGCTGGGTTATAAGCGATGATCTGATATACAAAGGAGGTGCTGCCAAAATTTTAAAAAAAAATATTGTGTATTTTTGTTATGATGTGTGTCTGTTTATAGTGAATGTGAAATGCAGTGTTCGGAACCATCGACAGTTTCGATTACTGTTGTATGTGTTATCTTGGATAGAAATAGCAACAGTTCAGGGTGCACTTTTGAGAGCTTCATTTTCACGTCCTTCACTTTCTCGGGACGTCGTAAAGGTTCCCGAGAAGGTGAAGGACGTGAAGTGGAAGCTCTGAGAAGTACACCCTGAACTGTTGCTCTTTCTATCCAAGATAAAACATAGAACAGTAAGCGAAACTGTCGATGGTTCGAACACTGCACTTCACACACACTGTAAACACAGACACACAGCATAACAAAAATATCAATTATATTTTTTTAAATTTTTTTAATAATATCTGCGACGTATAGCGACGTTCTACGACGTTCTGCGACGGAATGTAGAAGTCGCTATACGTCGCTAAATAGTGACGTCACGTCACTAGACGTCGCTACTGTCCGTCGCTAATCTGTCGGTAGACGTCGCTAAGTTGCCCACGTGGCTGCCATGCCATGTCATCATATATAAATTATACAGCGTCGCCAGTGGTCGCTTTACGTCACAACGTTGGCGACGTAGTGATACGTCGCTATCTGTCGCTCCGTTTAGCGACGTCTAGCGACAATGAACGCAGCGTCGCCAATAGCGACGTTCGGCGACTAAATTGCCATTTGCGACTTGCATATAAGCGACGTCCATTTTTCGTCGCTAAATACGTCGCAAATAGGTTTTAGCGACGTATTTTCCATTTTTAGCGACGTCTCCTGACGTCGCTAATATGGGTTATTTTAGTAGTGATCGTACTGCACACGCGGCCAGTGAAACGCACTAAACGCGCAGGCAAAATTACCTACGATGTGCGGAGCACGCAAGCACGATGCACATGTACGTGCCACTGTTCATCATTCACGCAGCATCGAAGGTATGGGGAACCCATGAACACGAAAATAGCATAATATTTTCATACGAAGTCGAAATCAAGCGGTTCAAAAGCCAAATTTGGGTATAACAAAATTCCTCACAACATGGAACCATTAGATTTCAAAAATAACAAACTTATAGGGATCAAAACCACGAAAACAAGAAAGTCTTAGAACTTAGATCTACAAACATATAACCATCAAAATCAAAAACTTGAAGCTCCAAAGAGACATAGAATCATACAAGGAAAGGATAGAACAAACAAAATTGATATCAAAATATTGTTCAAAATTTGGCAATATTTACTTACCTAATAAATCTCCAAGCCTATACTTGAAATCCACCACCAAGAGGGATACGAAACCACACTCTAGGCCTCAAGGCCAAGCTTTCCTATGTACTTGAGGATGAAGAATGAAAGTAAAGAGGGAAAGAAGAAAGAGTGAAAAGAGGAAGGAGAGAGAAAGTAGAAGGATATATAGAAGGAGGAATTAATCCTAACCGTTGGATGGTGATCCATGTCAAAATCTAAGTCAATCATGACCATCCAAACAAAATCAAATATCCATTGGGTAATAGAGTGCATCTACGAAAAACACTATTCATCAAAATATCTGAAATCAAAAATATCTAAAATGTGGAATATATGTCCGGGCGGTATGCCGTCGGTATACATCGGTATACTGGCGGTATGCCGATAAAGGAGAAAATGTACAATTTTTGAAAAAATTAAAATATTCTGAAAACCAAAAAAATACGAAATACACTACCAAATACGTATCCGTATACAAATACCGATACTGTGAGACGAGTCTCACACTAGTCCCGACCGAGGAGACTTACTTAGCGATTCTATAGATTAGATTTGTACTGGACCTTGTCTCTAGTTGATGACTCTTGGCATGTTTATTATTTAGAGACTTGTGTTTTGAGATTATTGGCTCTTAGGCTTTCTGGACTTGTACTATTGTATGTTAGATTTTTTTGGATAATTTATATCATGTTGTCCTTATCTTTCGTATCATTTATCTTTCTTAGAGTATTATGATTAAGTATGAATATATTTTTATTACTTGTCCTCCGTTTGAAGTTGATTATCGTGATAGGTTATAATATTTATAATTGTTAGTCAGTTATTTAGACCTAGACAACGTTCTACCGTCGATGGTACGGTGTAAGCTAGGCGCTGTCACGTGCTCGTACCCCTATACCGGGTATGGGTCACGACATCTGGAGACCCTCGATCTTTCTAAAAGATGGTGGAATCCTCTTGATGACTACGTCACATCCCGACCCGCTAAATACTTTATCCTCGCAGGGACGTGGCATTATACGAATCTAGAGTAGCACTCATACATGGCAAGATAATTCAATTCTTAAAATATTTATCTCAATTCAAACATTCACATCAGAAGAAAGCAGAGTCATATTGAAGTCACGTAGAGTATATAAAATAATTCTCTTTATTGAATAAGCAGCAAAATACAAAGGCTCTTGCAAACCACAATGATTATACCAAATTGGCTTACAATACTCATGATCTCTCTAGCTCACGAAGAATTTTTACCGTTTTATATACCATGTCTTCTATATCCCGGCCGCATCATCCAGTTGCAAGGCCAAGCCCCGATGCCTCAATACGTCCAAGTCGCTTCAGTATCTGGGGATTGGGATATCAGTACACATATTGTACTAGTGAATTCAAAATCCACTCGCCTAAATCGATACTAGATAATGTTGTGAATCATGAAGCTTAATTTGTGATCTTTCTATCTTTGTCTTAAGATCAGTTTCAAGGCGTCTTATGAAAGCAGGAAAGCATGTAATCATGGTAAACATGTTGTGCTTGATAGCATACACAGAATATGAAGCATATCGAAATCCGTCGTCTTGCGATGACTTCTTACCAATATCAATGCACTCACCCTTACATTGATGCAAGGTGAATACCTCTATCCTTCCATTTCATGTTAATTATAATATTTATGCACGATCTGTGTTCCTGCACACAGCCCACCGAAACATATCTATATGAAGGTTATTGATTTACTCATACCATGAAAGACTATCATATGGCATTGCGATGCACTCATTCAACCTGGGTTGTGAGCCCTACTGGAGGTCCCGTAATGCCCTACTGGAGGTCCCGCAATGCCATGTGGTGGTTTGACCGTAGAAAGCATATGCAGTTACAACCATATTTTGTTTAGAATACCATACGACAGCCAAAACCATGTGCGCATGGATATCTTATTCAAAAATCTATAAATAAAAAGAAGCCCCTCATCTCAAACATGGAAAGTTTTACAGAAAATTGAGAGTCCCATTGCTTTCATTCTTTCTAGTAAGCAAAGACTTGCAATCATCTTTCGTCGTCAGATCGTCAACAGAGTAAAGGAGTCACCAGCAGTACTCGATCTTCATCGTCATACTTCTCCATAATCAAAACTATAATACCTAGAGTTCCTATTTAGGATTTCTTTGTACTTTTCGGGGACTACTTGAGCCCTTCATAAAGGCTAGCAAAGCCTAAGAAGACTAGTAGGACTTGGGTCGCAAGGCCAGTGCGGCAAGCCCAACGAATGTGGGGGATGCGCTCCACGTACCCGAGTCCAAAGGCGCATGTCATGCGCTTGCGCATGTTATTTCTTATGTGAAGGGCGCTCAACACGTAGGCCCTGGTAAAGGGAGTCTAGGAGCCAAAGCTTCTTCCAAGTTGGCGCATGCCCCTGAGAGCGCCACGCTCTCCCAGTCCATGCGCTTACAAGGAAAGGCGCAACAAAAGAAGAAGGGCGCTATCACTCCCAAGCGTATGAAAGCATATGTGAGTGGGAAATCGCATGTCCTTGACAGAATTTCCTGTCCTCTAGAGGAAACTTGAACTCTTTGTACTATGCGCCAACGAGTGCTAGTTTGGAGAGACCCAAGGCAGCATGAGCCATGCCCGTATAGGTTGCTGCATAAACAACCAATGCGTCGTTGGTTGTCACACGCGCAACTAATGGTTGGCTGTATCGAACTGACCCATGCACTTCTGCGCCGGAAGTGAACTAATTCTAAAAGTCTTCCTTGAACCACTTGGGGGCATCTCATGCGATGGAATCAAGCCAGGAAGCAAACATTGTGCTAACAAACCCTTGTGACCAGCTTAACTGTGCGCATGAAGTAGGTTAATTTGTCTCACTGTAAGTCTTTCATAAACAATCTTGAAGCATCTCATGCTCTGGAACCAGGTCAAGGAGCACCCATATTACTTACACACCCATGTGGTCCGTTTAACCATGTGCTTGAAGTAAGTGTAAACGTAAAACTTTCCTTGCTAGATTTGCGTGATATGATTAATCACAAACACAAGGCAAGAAAAACAATCGCTATACATAAGTGCCCTCTTCAAGGCATACTTGTGCTAGCATTGTTATAAACTAATGTTGTGTGCCAAAATGGCAGGCTCTCCAAGTGACCTCTTTCTAATATAGTGAAGCTTCATTAAGCACTTTGAGGCTTATAAATAAGTGGAGGCTCATTTGTTTCTCACCATCCAAAAGTTGTAATATATTTCTAGTATAGTGAAGTTTTAATCTTCCAATCTCTCCCTTTTATTACATATTGTTCTCATATTCACCTTAGCGATCTAGCTAAGTGTTTGGGGAAGGCTGTTACGGCTCTTAGAATAGTAAGCTTATGCATCGCACGGGTCGAAGTGTAGGCAAATGCACTAAGTCCGTGACAAGAGGCTAGAGTGGGCTCCAGCACACCCAAAAAAAAAATTCATACATTTTTTTTAAATTAGTGTTAGTTCATACCTAGTCCAGTTTATCCTATTCTAGCCTATTCCAACTTGAATTTATGATTTCGTCCTTGGCTAGGACTATGTAGACAGCCTAACCCTTCGCTCCAAGTGATCTCTAAAAGAGAGTAGGCAAGTAGGAGAGGGAAGAGATCGCCTACTTTCTTCTTCTTCTTTTTTTCTTCTTTTTCCCTCTTAATCGAAAGAAATAATTAAAAAGTAAAGCAAGAAGGGTAAAAATAGATAATAAACTCCAACATATACTTGTTTAACATTTAGTTCAATATTATGTTCATTCGGATTTGATTGCTGTGATGACATTAATCGGTTCTTGAGGGCACTCTCTATATAATGTCTTTGGCCAGGTTTTTGTACAAATACTAAAAAAATTGGCTTTAAAGAAAATATTTTTTCTGGCATTCTAAATATTCTTAATTACTGTGGCCTAAATCTAAAACTACATAATTCACATTAGTAACACGATCAGGGTCGGTCAAGAGGTTGGGTTGTCCAATCTATGGCAAATTTTGGTTGTTCCTTGGCCTTTATTTGTAGGCCGGTACTTGCCGTCACCCACCTCTTGTGAGGTCACACTGAGCTTGGAAGGTTATCCTAAGAAGATGAGAGTTGTCAAAGTTCAAAGTTTTGTCGAAGTTAGTCCTGGATCGATCAGGGTACATGCTCAGAAAAGGCCATGTCTTTGGCCTACTCCTCACGTCGACGTAAGAGATCTAGAGAGAAACTATTGGAGAGAAGCACTGCAAGAAAAATATGTTTTTACGGCGCGCAATGTGCGCCGTAAAACACTTTAGACGGCACACATGCAAACGTCGTATTAGCCTGTACCGTAAAAAGATGGTAGTTTAGATGACATAATATGTGTGTCGTCTAAACTCAATTTGTGCGTCGTCTATACTCATTCACGACATTCATTACGTGCCATGAAAAGACAATTATGGCGTGTATTAGCATGTCGTTAGTACACATTCACGACATACATATGCACGTCGTTAATGCACAATCACGACATTCAAATGCACGTCGTCTATAATATTTTACAAGATTTCTTTGCATGTCTTTATTAATCAATTATGGCATTCATTGTATGTCGCAAAAAGTATCATATACACATCAATTAGGACATATTCTGCATGCCTTAAATTCTCTTCATTTTAAAAAAAATATCATGCTTTTTGTATAATCAATTTTATCTTTTGAATTTGATATTCAATCATAAAACATATAATATACACAATAATTATATAAATAATAACTTTCATTAAAACAATAATTTTAAATCATTAAAATCTAAAAATACGTTATAGTGAACACAACAATTGTTATAAGTACTAACTTTTATTGAAACCATAATAATGTCAAATCTTATGAATCCCAAATCACAAACTAAAATACAAATCAATTATAATGAATACAAAATATATTGATTCCTTCATTCCATTTACATTCAAAAAACAGTAGAGACATATCCAATCGTTACTGCGTCTAGTGCCCAAATCCATATAGATATCAACTTTAGAGCATACAGTTGAGCACAACATAGAGTTCAAATTAAGGTACGTTGAGCACTTGCACTTTAGAGCCACCTACATGACATCAACTTTTACAGTGTCCCCAGTCAACACAAACCTGGATGGTCATATATTTAGTGTTAGAAAACCAAAGCTAAATGCATACTTGTGCTTAAATATTCCCATTTACAGTACTTCCTCTAAATGAGAAATATCCGAATGAGAAATATCCAAACTGAAATGTATTGAATAAGATGCTAGCTAATATTTATGATGATCAAGACTTGTGCGAAGTAATAAATAAGTCCAGAAGACATGCAAATAACCTTCACTTTCTACCATGAAGATAAACTTCATTCTTCTACCGTACCATTGCTATATGAGTAGCATTCGTGTCCTCATCTTCTTGGTTGAACAAGAACATATATTTACAAAATGATATTGACCTTCCATTCTATGTATGAACAGGTATGGTCCACTTCACCACTTACCTTCCTTTGGAAGTTGGGCCTTTGGGTTCATAGTTTCTGACTGAATAATGGTAATGCATGTTAATCTTCGTGAATCCGCTCAGTATGAATTGCATACCATCAAGTTAGTTGGTAAAAAGTTGTTACCGGAAAGATAGTAAATTGTTAACTAGTTTACTAAAAAGAAGGGGAAGTACATCAAATAGGAAGGTATTGGAGAGGCTCTGGACTTGTCAAAACGTGTGGGGGAGAGAGATTATGTTTGGGAACTTAATATATTAAAGATTTTGCTAATATCTTGAAGATCTAGAATGTTATTATGTTGAAGATTTAATATGAAACCAATAGGAAAATGATATATAGACCTTGTAGCAAAAGTCTAAGCCATATTTCTGCTACAGATCAAGATATATCAAGTCTATGTGTCAGGGTATTGGTATTCCTTAAAAAGTGTCGAACACTGACACAGACACAACTCTAAAGTGTCTGCTACAAAGCAGCAAGAAAAGATTATGCTTCAAAGGGACTGGCTCATATACTTTATGAGCCTTATGAAAGTAAAAACAATACCATATCCATTTTCTTAGCTAGCACCAAATATTAAAGGGTGATTAAGAACATTTCTTTGGCTCGATATACAAGCAGTTTGTACATTACCGGTCATGAAGGAATGAAAATATTCATGTAATGTTCAAGACTTTGCCTCTTTTCTGGTTTTCATGATGCATAGATTCAACCGTCTAGCAATTTTGAGCGTATTACATGTTCCATGATTGAAACATTCATTGTAATACAACATAAATTATGTAAAAAATCATGTGGTATTCCTTGATATAATTAGTTAATAAAACTAAGTCTTGGAAGATTTTGTTATACATGAAAAATGGCAGCTGAGATATATTGAAATGCACATGGGTTGACCAACTGACCTATCTGGACCACCATTTTGGTGGTTAGTATTTGATGATGAAGTTTGATGCATATTGGCAGCCTCTTGATGCAATTTCTGAAAGCAGTCTTATGTAAGGGAGAAAGCAGAAAATAACAAAAGAGCAACTAGCACATTTTTTTTCCGAAAATAAATTGGCCAATTGATATGCTGACATTTAAAATAAATAAATTCAAAATTTCAACTCACATCAATAGATGGACTGAAGCTCCGAAATGACATTCAGCCTTTTTGAGCTCCTGGGTGAGGATTCCCCTCCATTATCACTACACTGCAAAACAAATGTAAACAACACAGAAAAAGGTTGATATGTGTTTGAAATGAAATAGAAACCAACCAATTGCATCATTATATGGATTATAATTTAAGTGGATTCTAATGCTGCAGTACCTCTAATCAATGCACAGTAGAAAAGCTCAAAGAAGATTAAACATCAAGAAGATATCATAACTCGGCTTGTTGATATTATTCATGTGCATACTAGTTTGTAAATGAGGCCAGAGAAAAATACTATAATTTTAAAAAGGAAGAAAAGGTAGGGGAAGAAATAGCCCCCAATCTAATGTCTAAATTTGGGAGTAGTAGTTAGAGCCTATTACTAAGCAACAAACAATCTAACTGCTCTTTGTACCTTCGATTCAGCATATATCTAAACCCAACAGGTCTCTACATATGCTCGCAGTAAAGGAACTAACACAAATGTAGAAGAAATACAAACTGGTCAGTTAGTCCTCTATTAGGTACTAACACAAATGACAGTATGTAGCTTTTGTAATTTTACTTTTGACAATAAAGAAAGCTGACTATGAGACCCTCTTACATAGTAGATGATTCTAGCAAAACATAGCTGTAAGTAGTGGCAGTTATAATAGATAAGGATACAGAACAATAGTCTAAAATTTTGTGAAAGCAAAATCTCTAGCTAAATGAATTAAGAGCAAAACCTCTAGCTAAATGAATTGAAAGCAAAACCCGAAGAGTTTACTTTTTGGCTTGTATTCTGTTTTAGGGACTCTTTTGCATTTTTCTTCTTGTAGGCATCATAGGCTATCTCCCAGCGCAACCATAGCTTTTTCTCCTTTTGTGCTATATAGTTGTTGCCTTTCTCTAAAAAAAAAGAAGTTTAAGAGCATCTTCGTTGTTAGCTAAACAGATGATGCCCTCTCAAGCTAATTGCATATAGTAAATAAATTGTTGCCCTTTGAAACTATGGGAAAAAGCTGATGGCAGGGTAAGAAAAGTAAACAAGGGTTATCGGGAAAGTGAAAGTTAGAACATCATATGCCAGCCTCCCAAATTGAACTGGAATCGAATTTACAAAACTTACACCTATAAATTCAATTCCAGATGGACCAGGCACGAGCTGCAGCAGCTTAACAAATGGGCATTGGACATTGGCAGGAGTAGGAGTATCAATATTTTGGCAGTTGAAGCTTGCTCCCTTTTTTTTACCATTTTCTCTACCGCTTTACCACGCGTCTTACCCCGTGTATTTTTCTTCGAAGACCCTCCCAAGTTAAATTTTTGGCTACCATTTGTTCAAAAAAAATAAAAAAAATTTCAACCATGGGATTAACAATATACTAGTTACATCATTGCCCATCAATCTTTTATTTTACAAAGATTTACATTCTGGAAGGATTGTTTAACATGGAACTGAAGCTGAAAATAAAAGAATTCGGAGGTAAAAGTATGAATAAGCAATAAAGTTTGATGATTAACCACCAAGCCAATTATCCAATATATAAAGAAGAAAGAGAATCATCTGAGTATGTGTTTGAACTTAATTAGCTTAGAAAAAAGAAATGAAACACTCCAAAGTTGCAATATTTCATTTATGAGTTGAATATATGAATTTTATTAACTCAGTGAACTACATACATACCATTCAATTTATACTTCCCAGTTAAGATATAGAATCTTGGTCTTATCCCCATCATGTCAACCTTCGGCACAGACACGAATACAACATGACACAGTAAGGACAAGCCGACACGACACCTATTTTGGCATATCTTAGTGTATTTTGAGTGTTCGGTTTGTGCTCGACATGAGTCTGATACGTATGTGACATGACAAGGCCTGAATTTTTGAAGCATCTATGATTTCTACCTGTCAACTACCAAAATTAAGTGGCGATAACACAAACAAGTAAACATTGGATGGAATTTACCCATCAACGAGGCTCTCATCACCCAAAGGTTGGGATGGATCAATAGGCTTCCATCTAGTAATAAGCTTGTTTCAAGTTCTTTTTGACATAATTAAAACAAATATTAGTAAAAATCAAATCAATCTAGAATCTTATATCTCAAATTAAAAACAAATTCCTTAAGAAAATTAGAGGAAAAATAAAATCGTACCTGCTGGAGTTGAAGTTGAGGGGCAACCGTCGATCCTCAAATTGGAACATACAAAACCCTAAAAATAAGATCTGCAAAACCCTACAAATCAGATGCAAAACCCTAAAATCCATATCATCCTAAATAAAAAGGGGAAATCCTGACTAAAAAGAAGGAAAAAATAGGAGAGATGCCTGAAAAAAGAGAGACGAATAAATAAAAACGAGAGGGAGAAAGAGAATCTAACATATAGGAGAGAGTGAAGAGAGAGAGAGAGAGAGAAGAAAAAGGCAGGCAAGAGAGAGATGGGGAGAACCTGTGTGTGAGTGTGTGTGTGTGTGTGAGAGAGAGAGAGAGAGAGAGAGAGAGAGAGAGAGAGAACATGTGCGAGAGAGGTGAACCTTCGGGAGAGAGTTGTGAGAAGAGTTGTTCCCTTTTTTTATTGGAGAGAGGTCCGATCCGCGGGAAACAAAAAAAAGGCGCAATATTGAATTTTTGGGGGGAAGAATTTAGGACATTAACAGTACCTCCACTTTTTAGTCTAAGTTTAATATGGCGTTCCAATGCATGCCTTAAATAGATCTAATTATTAGATTTTTGAATTTTTTTAGGGCATTAAGTTAAATGTATGTCGTGGTTGACTATTTAGGGCATACTTTTTCTTGCACGTCTTAAATTCAATGACGTAAAAAGTCACTTTTCTTGTAGTAAGCATAACTAGAGAGAGAGAGAGAATAGAGTTAGTGAGAGGGGACCAGATTAGATGTTCCTAATTTGGTGTCCCAATCCTGTCCTCCTGTGACATGTGGGTCCCACCGATAAAAAAAAAACTAATAAAAGGTCCACATATCATAGAATGGGGACAAAGTTGGGACACCCAGGGGCGGATCCAGAAATTATAGCTGGGGTGGACTACCAAAAATTTGGAGGGACTAGAAATTGACTAATCCATATATAAAAATAATAATAAATTATATGGTGAAAAAAGGTAAAAAGAAAATTTTGGGGTGGACGGATTCGCCCTTGGGGACACCGGATCGGAGACAGCTGATCCGGCCTCTAGCAAGAATGAGTTGCGAGCCACTCACCTGCGCCAGCAAAACCCTAAGTCGACCTACACATACGCAAACAGCACGTTTGCTTAAGCGTCTAAAATAAGTCAAAATGAAATCCTTCACACGTAGCTGTAGACAGTAGTCCGGGCTCAGGACATAGCATGACTTCTTTGATTAGTCCGTAAGCACACGATCGAGGAGTTAATTAAAGGAAGCAACAGCATCGTTCCATCCGGAGACCAGCTCAAACCCATTACTTTAAAATTGAAGATCAAGCAACTAATTAGTAGCTAGCTTAGTGCATGGCATGCACTGTGGCAGTACGTAGTGCTCAAGGTAGCTACCTAGCTAATTTTGTTTCAGAAAGTTGGAATATCCGTCGTTGTCGTTGTCATCGTCGTCGTCTCGTTGTTGGTTGTTGAATTCGTTGTTGCATCGTGTTAATGGTCTATAAATTTGACAGGATCGATGTATGTTAATTTCCACAACGATATATGTACTGTCCTTCTTCAATATCATGACTATTTTTTTTTTCAATGAATAACCAATCTTCGACTTATAACTCACGAAAGAGTGATAGCAGGACCACGTCTCCTAACTTTTCTTTGTTTTGGGTGCAAAGTAAGAATTAGCATAAGCACTACGTGCGTACTTTCTCCTAATTATTCAACAACTTGGCTCGTGCGTACTGAATGCCTGAGCATGCATGGCCCGCATGTCAGTGAGCCAAGCGCTGCACGCAGAGTACCTAGCTAGCTAGCTACTGAACTTGTACGTTACTTCAGCATGCAGTGAACCTTTTACTTTCGGAGGGCCTTCCAATGGACTTTGTTTTGGTAGGGAAGCTCGTGATATATGCATGGAGAGAGAGAGAGAGAGAGAGAGAGAGAGGAGAGAGAGGAGAGAGAGAGAGAGAGAGAGAACTAGTACTGAAGTTTTCTTTGAGTGGCAGGTGGTGGTAGTGACTAGCTAGAGGGACGCAGTTGGTGTTGCTGTTGGTGTGTTGCTAGCTACCACTTGGGAGGAGGTTGGCCGGAGGTGAGCAATAGATGAGAGTGACTCCATAGCAACTCTACTCCCACCACCCATCAATTTCAGTTCAACTCACTCTACACTGATCAACAACTTCTAATCTCCACTTCCTCTACACATACATATCAGTTTCAACACACTCGTGTGTGTGTAGCAACTACTCCCAGTCTTTCAAGATTTAAGTAAGACCATTATAGATAATGATAGATAGTACGGTGAGGGTGCTTCAAAATTTCCAATATTTTTAAGGATCATGTATAAAAATTAAAAATAGTTTTTTTAACTACTCTAAAAAAAGATAAATTTCTGACATTCTAAGAATTTTATTAAGATAAATTTCTGACATTCTAAGAATTTTATTAATTTAGTTTCTAAAAAAAGGGGAGATCTAAATCTAAAAATAGAAATTAAACATTAGTATTATATATGTAGGTTAAAAAATTGGGACCATTCGATTTTTGGGGCAACATGCGTTCACGCATTGCTAGTACATGCTAATAAACGGCCCTGAGTACTGTAAATTCCTAGTCGACGTTTACGTGGCTGACTTCAATTAACGTATTGGTGTTTGGTGGAATTACTACACGGAGAACATTCCAGAGTATGACGAGCGTCATCCGTATGTCAAAAAAGCTCATAGAGTCGAAGTCGCCAAATCAGAGTCGATTTGAGCACGTGTCAGACTGCTAGAAAACGAAGTATCAATGCAGGCGGTGTACACCAGTGCACCGTAAAAAATATGTCCAAAAATAGGCACATGATATTGTTTGACTTTGACCATATATTTTATTGGTTTTTCATTTTTATTTGGTTTCCATATATGAGATATCTCCATATATTTCTAATATATGGTGAGCCTACATAATAGTGGATTTTCATATATGGCCGCATGTCATGCTATATAAAGGGGTCTAATGTTTCTCCTCGAGACATCTCATTGTGCTCAATGAAAGTTGTTGAATTAGTTCAACACAAGAGAGACCTTGTGGACCCAATAGCCTAGTTAACCATTGACCAAGAATTGACCCAATAGTCCAAGTTGACTTTGTTGAGTAGTGAGTCGACCAAGGGTTGACTTTTGACTTAGAGAGGCCTAGAGCATGTAGATTTCGTTGTATATTTTAAATATTCGATATTGAACTCATTGTAACCTGTATCTCATTAAATAGGACTTTGTGACTCCAGTTCAGACATATATACACATCAGTTGCTCAGGGTATCAGGCGAGTACATTCTATGATCATTTTTATTCATGATAGTATCTATATTGTCCGCTTTAGACTACTTTACTTGATGCTGTCACGTTGGTAACACGGATTGATACTATATGGATCTTTTCATGAGATATTATTCCCCAGCGGGTGCATCGGATATTTCATGTTCATGTACTTTATCATATGCATTATGTACTCCTTGTACTCGAATCTCTTTATGTACACTCATGTTCTCTCATGTACTCTCATGTTCACATGTGCTTCATGTATAACTAACTATCATGTACGTAACGTAACTTGACCAGATCCTTGTGTATTGATTGGGGTAGGGGTGAGTAGAAGTGGTTATGTGGTTAATTCACAATTAGTGTAATCATGTACATGTATGTTATACCTTCATGTATAATGGAGTTACCTTAGGATAATCATGTGCAAACCTAACCTGATTACATAACCACCTTATACTCTAAATCACTTATATTTACTTACAGTTCTTATTTTCTATACAACTTTCATGTACTCAGATTTGTCTATTTTAACTGTTCATGTACATCCCTCTCTACGAAATTTTATGTATTTCATGTTCTTCATGTACATCTCTCTACAACGTTTCATGTATTTTATTCTACTGCTTGTTCTATATTTTCTGCCATGTTAGGACCTCTTGTACTACCCTATGGAGCTGACGTAGACGACACTTGCGACTTGGACCCTCAGGAGGATCCAGCTTGCAATGAGGAGACTACCCTAGTTCCTAGACTAGATTGCTAGGGCTTTATCTTACTTATTATATTGTCTTGAGTTTGTATCTTTCAGATATTATGTAGTAGTATTGATAGCACTTATCTTATTTCATATTCTGGTTGTATCTCACTCTCTAGATTTTATATATATCATATCGTACCATTTATCTACCTCTAGTTTATGTGATTGAGTTGTATCTTCTGAGATGTCTTCTGATTGGAAAGTATATTCTGGACAGGTTTATTTATACTGTGTTAAATGTTTGTGACCTAGGACAGTGTTCTACCTCCGATACTGCGGCATAGGTTGGACGTGCCCACGTACTCGTGCCCCTAAACTGGGTGTGGATTGTGACACATTTTTAGTGGTGTCCCATGCAAGTCAAGATTCGCATTAGTACGATGTTGTGGTAGCGCAACGACTTAGTTGTACTACTGCGAGCCTGCGATAGAATATAGGAAGTAAGGTGTTATAATGAGATGATACTCAATCACAGTTAGAATTTTTTGAGAGATTCCAGGGATAACCTTTGAGAATCTTATTTGAACTTCGATTTGAAATCCCTTCCTTTGTTTTGTTCACCCTTACTCCTTGTTATTGAATTTGATTTTTGATGGATCGTTGTTGATTTTGATTTTCTTATCGAGATGAATTTTATGGCCTAAGTTATGGTATTTTCTGATAACATATGTTGACATGAATAACAGGGATGGTAAAATATCTACTTGGATATGAAAATTAGAGTTTATCGCAGCCATATTAGCCGACGTGACGGAAACGTAGAGACCTGACTTCGGATGTACATATCTTAATTATGAGATTTAAAATTTCTCGCAGGTATACTAGTCGGTATAGCGAGAATTCTAGACGACATATTATAGAGGTGTATACCCCAGTTATGGAAATTATCGTTTATCGCAGCCTTGCTTACTGGCATGGCGAGGATTCTGAGTAACATAATTTTGGACAAACGCTTATAATTATCAGATTGTATCTTGAGAAGGTTTTTAAACATATCATCTCTATCGTACCCTTCTGTTGTTATAAAATTGTATTCCATCATCAAATAACTTAGGAGTAGGAATATTTTAGTTCTTGTAGAGCTTATTTATATGCAGTTCTTTCATAGTGTAATGATTTGATGACTTGTAGAGTGTCTGTATCCTAGAGATGATAGTTAGCATTGGTATTAGAATAGTAATCTGTTGTAGATGATTCCTCTGTTATAATACCTACCAGTTTTCATATAGGATGTTAATCTACCTTATAGACTTGATAATTTATTGTTTTTTTTATCCTTTCCAGTAGGATACCCATGATCAGAGCCTTTCCTTGAGTGTAGCTGTAGCTTCGCCTGAGACTGAAATTTCTCTGCCTCATAGCCCAAGCACGGGCCGGTTTGTTAGACGATTTCATTATTGCAGAGGATGGTTCATTGAGTCACGGGACGAGACTTTGTGTACCTAGTGGAGAGCTTAGAGAAGAAGTCATGCATGAGGCACACCGTTTCCAGTATTATCTACATCCAGGGGCCAACAAGATGTACAAGGATCTGCGAAACCACATATGGTGGTATGGTATGAAAATAGAAGTGGCTCGTTTCATTTTTAGGTGCCTCGTGTGTCAGCAGGTCAAAGCCGAGAGGCAGAGACCAGGAGAATTATTGCAGCCGCTACCGATACCCAAGTGGAAGTGGGAACACATCACTATGGACTTTGTTTCTGGTCTTCCACGGTCATCGAGCGGGAAGGATGCAATTTGGGTCATCGTCGATAGGTTGACCAAATCGGCCCACTTTATACAATTTAAAGTGGGGTTATCTACGGAGAAGCTAGCAGAGCTTTATGTGAAGCAGATAGTTAGACTGTACGGGGTTCCGGTGAGTATCGTGTCAGACCGTGACAGCAGGTTCACGTCTCACTTTTGGAAGAGCCTACAGGCTAGCTTGGGCACAGCGCTCAAGTTCAGCACTGCTTATCATCCGCAGACGGATGGACAGTCAGAACGGACCATTCAGACACTCGAAGATATGCTACAGACGTACGTGCTAGACTTTGGCGGCTCATGGGAGGACCACCTTCATCTCGTGGAGTTCTCCAACAACAATAGCTATCAAGCTAGCATCGAGATGTCCCCGTTCGAAGCGTTATATGGGCGGAGATGCCGTACCCCGCTATCTTGGGATGATGTGGGAGAGCGGGTACTGTTAGGACCAGAGATGGTAGTAGATGCTGCAGAGAAAGTCGAGATGATTAGAGAGCGGCTTTGCGTGACTCAGGACAGGTAGAAGCACTGGGCAGACAGTCACCGTAGGCCGTTAGAGTTTGAGGTATAGAATCTTCTTATGATTAACTACGTGTATGGTTATGAGATTCGTGATAACGTTTGTGCATCTAGGTTGGAAATTTGGTGTTTTTGAAAATTTCTCTGACGTGCGGCACTATTCGCTTCGGTAAAGGTGGAAAACTCAGCCCACGTTTCATTGGATCGTTTGGTATTCTCGAGAAGATCGGAGCAGAGTAGCGTACCGATTGGCTTTATCGCCTATACTGGAGGGAGTGCACAACGTGTTCCACGTGTCTCAGCTGAGATGATACGTAGCAGACCCACCATTCGGAGATCAAGATGGGACCGAGTCTCGGTTATCATGAGCAACCCGTAGAGATTTTGGATCGCATGGAGAAAGTTCTGAGGAATCAACGATCTCCTTGGTTCGTGTCGCGTGGAGACACCACTCTCCGGGCGAGTCCACATGGGAGAGAGAAGAAAAGATGCGCGAGTGTTACCCCTACCTTTTTTAGCTTTGAGGTACGATTCTACTTTGTGTTATAGTTAAATTTCGAGGACGAAATTAATCTAAGGGGGATAGACTTATAAGTCCCATCTATTATTTTTTACATTTAATTATTCTATTTATTTTTGTTATTCTATTTACCCATTTACAAATTTTAGCTTAGACACCTGTGTTACTATATATATATATATATATATATATATATATATAATATATATATATATATATATATATAAAGTTTTAAGTAAAGGGGTTCTTTGCAAAAGGTTATTGATCCAGGGACCTTAATGTTAATCTTTGAATTTAAATTCAATACCAGGCTCGATAGCCTATACTCCTAATCTTAGTTGTATGTATAATGCTCTCAATCACCAGTGGATAAGTCAGGATCTAGTTTTTCAAATCCCAGCTGTTCTTAACCGACCCCTTGACCTCTGCTCCTAGTGTAAATTCTAATACAAAGAAACGAATTTCCCCAAGTCCTGGATAAACCCTGCAAAGTTTTCAAATCAAATCCTTCTTATCACCTACACCCTATATATACTTAAAAAGGGTGACAGCCGACCTTTTGCATCTACAAACCCTAGCCAACCCATCCTTTCCGGGAAAACCTACCAAAGTCTTCCCCTAAGCGGCAAGCTTGTGGAACATCACCATCAAACTCCAGAGTTCTTCCTGAAATACAGGTAAGATGTTGATCCTTCCTATTGAATTACTAAACTTTTGTTACCTACGGTGCAAGGCATATGTCGGGATGGAAAGGACTGTAGAGATTAACAGGGTATTGCATTAGTATAGCATTGAATTAAACTATCATCAAAGGACACTGAATCCTCAGTATAGGAGCAGGGATTCGAAACCTGGGTATTTGGATGAGAAGTCCTAACCTCGTTTAGCATCAACCAACAAGTACCTGTCATATCACAACATGGAAAACCATAGGTAGTACTCGGTTAAGGGAGGACCAGGCCTATCCAAGGTGTAGTTGAGGACTGGTGTCCCAGGAAACAGGGCTCGAGTGCTCACCCATTACCAGAGAGGCATGGGTGTAGCTCTATGAACATCAGGTAGTAGTCCCTAATATCTAAGGGGTTTTGATATGTGCTAGGGGATAGCTACCTAGGGATAGGAAGGGAACCAAGGACCTAAGAGAGTCTATGAGCCATAATAGGTTAGGTTGCACTCCACACCCTGCATGGTAGCCCCATATCATCACATGGAGGCTATGCACAAATAGGATGAAACCTGTAATGAGGGGTATCCTAACACAACAGGATGTGCCTTGACCTAAGAGTTCCCTAGGACCCCTTAAACAATGTAGGTAAACCCTCTTCCAGATCAATACTGCCAATTTTTCCCTTTGATAACCATTAGGTATTGACAGGGAACTTATGTGATTTTTCCTGGAATCCTATTAAGCTAACAAGAGAACCCTTCATCATATTTAAAGTAGTAAGGTTATAAGAAGTCGATCTTGAGTATCGGGTTGAGACTGATACAACCTATCAACCCCAAATAAATGGGTAGTTACTGGTACCTTAAATCAAGGATAGGTCTTAGTAGCTAACTGAATCCTAGTACCATCTAGACCGTGGTATCCCTACACACAAGTGTATCAAATCCCTGTCACATTCTGATACACTATAGTATCAGAGTTTCCAACCTAGTATATCCAAGTGTGCAGAACCTAACCTAGTTTGATAACACATCAATTTCCCCTACAACATTACGTTCTGTACATAGCAAAATACAGGTAAGGGTGGTAGTGGCATCAACATTCAAGGGTGGTTGAATCACATATGTAGAAGGCCTACGGATAAATACTAGTTTGGGGGCTAATGACTAATGGGCTCAACGGAAAAATGCACCTGGTTTTGAACTAGAGTAAGTATTTTCCCCTTACACCCACACTACCAGGATATATGACTTGGTATCTAGGAATACCCGACTGGCTTTATTGATACAAGTTGGATAATGAATATAGTGAGGGCATTCTCTTTAAGAGAAGCCCCTGGGAAAATAGCAGGTACAGGGGTTGCCTGTGTGTTGACTCTAGAGTCAGGCTTCTGTACAGGGAAAATCTGGAGTGCAGGACATCAGAGAGGTAGATTAGGACTAGCTGAAAGTGCAAACGGTTCACACTTCTACAGGGACTTGGTTAGGTAGGAGGGATAAGCATTGGATGGCCTGTAGGCTAGCTAAAGTAGAATAAATACTCTTATAAAATTCAAGTGTGAGGTTCAGAAGGGTTAAGTATAAGAAGATTAGAAGGGTAGTGGCATACTCTGAATGTGAACAGGAAGAAAAAGATACACCAACACTGTAGTCTAGGACAGGGGTTAGAGTCTAAGAGTACCTACATTAGAAATCTTCCATGATTGTGGAAGTGATGGAATCAACATTGTTTAAATTAGATGCTAATATATTAGCAAGGGGTATCCTAGGATGAGTTCACAAATAGGAAGACATGTAGGCATGACCCTAAGACATAGTACACAATATTGTATATTACAAATATGGATGGGGGGAGCAGTAGACAGTATTGATTCTATTCTGGATGGACTCATTGCATTCTGATGTATTGATCCTATTGCTTTATAACTAGGTTTTGGGATTTCGATTCGGAGTCTGACCCATGCCAACAGCTCAGGACCCCAGGCGAGTAAAAAGTTTATTGTCTGTTTTCAATATTGATTTTCACTATATTTCATTGATTGGTCATTGCTTGTGTGATTTTATACATTACTATAAATTGTTGAGTCGGGATATAAGAAGTACCAAGGATGTGTGATCTGACCATAGATATTGTTTATTTTCATGCAAGTAGACCTCGTAGACATTGTTTAATTTCTGCAAGTAGATCTCGTAGACATTGTTTATTTTCGTGCAAGTAGACCTCGTAGACCTCGCGGTGTAGTATCCCAGACTGATCACATATGAAAGGTACTTCTAACAGTTGGGAAGGTATTTGTTTATTTATTGTTATTGATTGTTCCGTCTTTTCTTACAACTTTTTTTTATTTTCAAAACATATAATTGATGTCTAGCCTCTGTTTATAGTCATTTTCATATATTGAAACTCCATTCATTGAATTGTACTCGTCCACCCTGACTGGGTAACCAAACAAATTTTAGGTGATTGCGAAGAGGTCGAGTGCCCTGACCGGTATGGTCCATACATGGGAGATACAGTAGAGACGGATTTTGCTTATCAGGAGGAGTACACATCATCTGATCCTGCTACGTTTGCTTAGTTTCCTTTTAGTTAGTGCTGAGACATTGTACTGGATATTGAGTCGAGTTTGAGACATGTAGTTGAGATTTCATTTGACTTTAGTCATTTTACATTCTATTAGAGATGGTTTATTTATTTCACCTTCTGTTTGTTGATTTGTGATATTGAGTTTGTGGATTGCCCATGTGGATAATATTTTTACTGTGTGGTTGTTCATCATATTGTTAGCGTTCTACCGCCAACTCTGGCGTAGGCTGGGCGTGTACATGGTTCATGCCTAAAATTATTGGGTGTGGGTCGTGACAGTGGTACCCCATACCATATTTTCGAGAGATTTGTTTCCTGATGGATCTCAGATATTCGAACTTCTCCGGAATGTGTTAGAACACAGAGAGTTCAGGATGAGATCCTGAGGGAGCAGAGTCGTAGGATCCAACTGCTGTGGGACTTCGTGCATTCAGGAGGAGAGCCTATTTCCAAGATGATGAGGAGCAGTATATACCTAGAGCCTCAGGAGTACCCAGACTTTCAGCCTAGACCATCATATCCAGTCCATATTCCTGTCCAGCAGAGACCACTTAAGCGAGTGCCTATCTGTGCTTACTATAGGAAGCTTGGGCATGTGTGGGCCGACTCAAGGAAAAGGAGAAAGTTGTGCCTGTTCTGTGGGTCAGCTGTACATCTGATGCGAGACTGTCCTACTACACCTGCCCTAGTCGAGACCCCGCCTTCAGGAGGGAGTTCCAGTCACCAGACCTAATTGAAGGTGAGTTCTTGACCTAGACCTTAGCATGTCATTTGAGATGATTTGATGCACTCTACCATTGCTTGTGTGTTTGATACCTTATGACTTTTTTCTATAGTATGGCTAGTGTAGCTAACGAGACCCTCAAATTAGATTGCATGTCATGACCTTGTATGTTATTCTTTCATATTGTATAACTTAGATAAGTTTTCTTAGACCCTGATTGTTGGGGGCGTGACCTTAAGAGAAGTACGACCAACCTAAATTTCGAGGACAAAATTTTTCTAAGGGGAAAAGGATTGTAGTTACCACTTTTCTAAAATGAGAGTAATTTTGAACTTTTGTAAATTGATCATGTTAGTTACTAAATAATAGATTTAAATCATGTAATGATAAACTGGTAATTTTGATTATTTTAATATATATTTAATTTGATGTATTGTGACTTTGGTATTTTGTCAGTGAAACCTTAGAACTACTAAGCCGAGACTAACCATGACTATGGAGATCTAGCTAACATAATTGGATTTGTAATTAGGCTCTAATCTAGCTAAGAATGACTTAGAATTGATTTGGGATTTTAATTAAGGTGTTAGTTTGGCCTTTAGTAGAGGAGCTTGATTTGATGACTTAGAAAGGCCTTTAGGCTAATATGACTTGACCCAAACCCTAGCCCAACCATGTGGCCAGCCAAGAGCAGCCCCCTCACCCTATATAACACATCGTTAGCCCCCATTCATCTCTCTTTCATTGAAACCCTAACCTAATAGTATACTTTCCCAAATTTGCCCTCTTTTACCAAATCAACTCCAAACTCAACCAAACCAATTGTAAACTACTCCCCTTGAGTAGAGGTCCCTATTGGCTAGCTAGAAAAGATTTGGAGCAATTTGCCATTAGATTTGGTGGGAAGGCTTTACAAGAGAATTTTTATTGAGATTCCAACTCTGAATTGGTAATGGCCTCTAAACCTTTTCAATTCATGTTTCTTTCCTATATGCATTCATTTAGGGCCCCCCGAGTTAGGCTAGGTTTGGTTCGAATTCGAATCCATTTGAGGTGCGTATGCAAGAATATCGGATACGTGTCTCAAGTGTTCAATGAAATGCCCTTTAGGACTTTTTGTTCTTGATTTTCTAAACTAATTATTTATTTAGGAAGCTAATTATGTGTAGATTACAATGAGTTTTGACTGATTTGAATTATGTGTCTTATTCTGTGTCTAATTGGACACGGGGACACTCACAAGCCCCGTGCGCTGTCCCGCTACCCGTGTGTCCAAACATGCTGGACACGACACGGTTTAATATTCCACCAATTGGTACTGGTAGGGGCACACACTGACACGAGGTCTGTGAAGTCTGACTTGATTTGGTTGGGTATTCTATGAGGAATCCCTATCACAGAGGTCAGTCGACTCACACACACTCACACATTTCATGATTTCTGATACTGCTTGCCACCCGACACCTCGACACGTTTGGACACGTATCAGGGACACCCTAACATACACACACACCCCTAAGTATCTAACACTAGTTCACACAAAATACCATGCATACATCATATACACTTTTGACACATCAGTCACTCTTGAATGGTCTGATACTGTGCACTTAACTTGTCTGTACACTGTCTTGAGTCCTTCGTTTGAACACTCTTGGACACGCTATACTTTACACTACTTACAAACTTTTATGACACCCTTTTGACACCCACTGGACACCTGTACATGCGTTAACATACACTATCCACTGTTTGAATGTTCTGCCATCATTGTTTAGATAGCCCTGCAATTAGACTTTGTTCAGTCCTTTGATGTTCCTATCCTAACTGTAGGAGAGTATGAGATATATATTTCATCTACTGCACACATGTTTGTCCATACTACAAATAGTAACAGTTCTTGTTTGTTCACAATTCAGTCCCCTTTTGTAAGTATTCAGTCGAGCTAAATTACCTCTGTTCATCTAATGTCCACTATACTTCCCTATATGCTTGGTTCAGTGAAGCCCATATAGAGTTCTATCCATATTACTAAATTGCATCTGAACACTTGACCTTTTCCTATCTTCACTTGTTCAGCCACTCCTTGTTCTACCTCTTAGTTCAGACCCCTTTGGAATCAGTCCATCCCCGCTCTATTGAACTAATGCTCAATACAGATACTTTCACTGTCTAAGTCATTCCACACTTCATATATCCAATAACTAATTGACCAATCCAACTAAGTTTCCCCTAGTATCTTCACATATTATCTGGGTGGTTCCAGGACCAGTCCCTTGTTGGTCCAAGTTATATCAGTATCCTATCTTAACAAATCCACATCTCATTTTAAGTTGTAACAACCTCTGTTTAGTCAAGGATGGCATATGTCCCCATTTATGAGATTTGGAATTTCTCACAGCTGTACTAGTCGGCATAGCGAAAATTTTAGACGACATGATTATAGAGGTGCATACCCCAGTTATGGAATCTATCATTTTCGCAGCCTTACTTACTAGCATGGCGAGGATTCTGAGTAACTTAATTTTGAACAGACTCATAGGATTATCAGATTGTATCTTGAGAAGGTTTTTAAACATATCATCTCTATCGTACCCTTCTGTTGTTATAAAATTGTATTCCATCATCAATAACTTAGGAGTAGGATATTTAGTTCTTGTAGAGCTTATTCATATGTAGTTCTTTCATAGTGTTATGATTTGATGACTTATAGAGTGTCTGTATCCTAGAGATGATAGTTAGCATTGGTATTAGAAAAGTAACACATTGTTGATGATTCCTCTGTTATTTAATACCTACCAGTTTTCATATAGGATGTTAGTCTGCCTTACAGCCTTGATAATTTATTATTTTCTTATCCTTTCCAGTAGGGCACCCATGACCAAAGCCTGTCCTTGAGTGTAGTTGTAGCTTCGCTTGAGACTAAGTCTTCCTCTGCCTGTAGCACCCAGTTTTTCAAATGAGGATAATTTTGAAATTTTGTGTTTATAATTATTTTAATAATGATATTTAATTCATGATATGATTTTTGGTGATTTTAAATCATTTTAAAATTATTTAAATCAATGACTTGTGATTTTGACGTTTTGCTAGTGAAACCCTAGAGACTGTTTGACCTAGAGCCTAACTATGTGATTATGATATTTTAATGTCATTTCTGGCCTAAGGATATTTTGCATTTGACCTCTTTGAATTATTTGATATTATTATTATTTATGATATTGTTTTGGGATTATTTGAGTCGGGTTCGAATTTCATCTCAATCCGACTTGTAACGGGGACCCGGGGTAACTAAGACTCTAGTTGGACCCATGCATTAGTTAGCCATGGCCCATATTTTAATTAGTCATGTTAGAAAGATTAGTCATAATCCTAATTATTAGGTTAACCATTTAGAGTTTTTATTTTGACCCTTTTACCCCCAAACCCTAACCAAAATTGTTTTAAACACTTGTAACTAAGGGAGGGGCAAACTTGTAATATTCAATGAGGGGGGATAACCATTCTGGCCGGCACTAATAGGACTCCCATCTCATTTCCTTTCTTTGAGAAGTCTTCTTCCCCAGGTGCTCTCAAGCTCTCCCAAGGAAGAAACCTTTCTCCTTGGATTTTCTCTCCTTTAGGTAATATTTCCTTCTCTTTTATTTCTCCATTTTGCATTTAGGAAAGTTTTAACCATAGGAATGACTCCCATTGTTGTGTCCCTATTTGTGTCCTCTTGTGTCCATTATGTGTCCTTTAGGAATTTCTATTGTATTATTGTTGTGTCTTGTGTTCATGGGGAAAACCCCCAAACTTGGACATACTTTATATTTAAAATATTATTAAATAAATTAATTCATATTAAATCTCAGATTTGAATATGTAGAGATGTGTTCTTGAGTACTTTACATTTCATTCATGTATCTCTTATAGATGTGTTCATGTTACATATATAGATTGTGTATGTAAATATATATATACATATATATATATATATATATATATATATATATATATATATATTATAATGAGAGTGTATCTATATTTATATATGTAATAAATGGTTCATGATGATTATATAATCAAATTTGTGAGTGTGGTTCCTCATATTATTATTGTTATTATTGTTGTGGATAATTAGGATATATATTATGTATTCTTTTGGCTCAAACTATCTAAATCCGTCATAATTTTTATCCACGTTTTTAATTTCAGCCCTAACTTAGAAATGTCATAACTTCTAGCTCAAAGCTCGGTTTAATCTCCCGTTTTTTTAAAAGAAGCGTATTGAAGTTAGATTTCCAAAAAACATGTATTAATAGGCCTAATTCTTTCTGTAACTTTCTGGAGAATTATTTGAATGTCAGCTGTACGAAAGACAAACGCGTTTCAGTGTTTTCGCGATTCCGGGAGTTTCCGGAAACGAAAACGCGATCCGTTTGAAGTTTCAGAAAGCTAACACATAGATCTATAACATACTTTATTCCTAGATTTTAATTCATGCTGAGATGGTACAGTATTGATTATTAGTAGGAGTTACTATTCGGCATATGCATTTTGTGCACCCTTGTGTGTAATATAATGTTCTATTGATTTTAACCCATGTTAATGTATACATTATGTAATTAAATAGAGAATGCAAGCATGAGTAAATGGTTAAATAAATGATGTATGAGGTGTAAGTATCCTATCTAATGTAAGCATGTATAAGTATGGCTTGTAATGAATATGTAGGTTCCATAGTATGTATGTATAGTGCATATTAGTGCAAGAAATAAATGAATGATGAATGAATGCAAGCATGAATGTAACGTAATAATAGATATAATGTATGTAATATACAAGTTAATGAAATGTAATGTTCTATGTTAACACAAATCCTATATTATCTCATGTACCCCCTTACACTATGTTGACACTATCACACTTGACACTTTGTTCACTTACACTTTGACACTCTTTGATATGTATACACTATGTATGCCCATTTAACCCTCACTTGCCCCTTTGCCATGTTCACCTACACACACATAGCCTCTTAAATAAGTATTTATGAATATAGTTAACTTAGCTATGTATGTATATTATTATATGTTAGCATATTGTGTTGTAATATATAAGTTTATATAACCATTTGAAATACCATGATTATAGACCTAATGTTGAATACCAATATATGCATGTGTATATATGTGTAGACATATATAGCTTAAAGTAATAGATTACTTGGTGTATCCAATGTGAATTCTTGCCTATTTGAGTATTGAATAATTGCATGCTATATAGAGTTAGGTATATGTTGGCTTGTATAGCCTAGTGTTGATGTATGCTTGCTAGGATAGTCTTAGTTAGGCCTAGTAAGACTTGCTGGGTTAGGACATGACCTAGTTTGACCTAGTTTGACTAGTACAGTTGACCAGAGTTGACCAAGGGTTGACTTTGGCCTAGTTTGACCTAGATTCATGTAGAATGCATTGTAGTACTTTATATTACCCTTCTGGACATGTTGTGACTTGTGCTGTTCTAATTAGGAGCCAGACACCTCTCCTCGGACAGTATCTTTACCTTGGACATTCAGATATCAGGCGAGTACATTCTCTGATCATTTCATATCATGTTTAGGATTATATTTCCTGCTTTAGACTATCTTACTTGATGCTGACACGTTGGTAACACGGATTGGTACTATATGGATCCCTTCATGAGATGTTATCCCTCTCGGGAGCATCAGATACTTTTGTCATGTGTGTTTCACTTACATCACGTATCATATGCTTCTATCATCATGAATCTTCGAAAACAGCTAGTGACTCATGTACCCTCATGATCAATAAGCCTTTACAAATCAATTCATGAATCACCCTTTATGGGCAACGTAGTATAATCATGAATCTTAACGTAACTTGAATGGATCCTTGTGTATTGATTGGGTACGGGGGTATGAATGGTCATGTGAATAAATATCCAAAGTTGTGTAGTCATGAATCACTCTTAGTGTAGTCATGAATCAGTCCTAAGCCATTCACATGTTCGTCTGTACTCTAAATCACTAGTACTGTCTCTCTTATATATCATAGATATTTACTTACAGTCCCTCTTTTACATTATGCTATTTCTTCAGATCCTGTATTTTATTCTCTAGCATGATTACATTTCCTTTCCTACTATAACTGTTGAGATGTATTGTGCTCGCTCCAGTCCTGACTGGACCCGTTGATAAATTTTACAGATAGCCTGGAGGTTGCCTGCTAGCCTTGAGGAGACAGTAGAGGTTGCATAGATAGCTAGGGTTTTTGCTTATAGTTTATTTTCAGTCATCTTGAGTTGTATTTATGGATTACTGTATTTGAGTTTTGAGATGTATTCTGAGTTTGTATCTTAGACACTTAGACTTCTATCTGTTGTATCTCTTTTCGATTTTATGTTTTATCTATCTTCCTTTATGCTCTACCTTAGATGTGATTGAGTTTACATTTTGCTATGTCACCCCCATTCGGGAAGTATAAACTGTTTAGTCTTATACTGTTAGATGCATTGAGACCTAGGACAGCGTTCTACCACCGACACTGCAGCGTAGGCTGGGCGTTGTTACGTTCTCGTGCCCTAACTCTAGGGTGCGGGTCGTGACACATTTTTAGTGGTGGCCCATGCAGGTCGAGATTCGCATTAGTGCGATTTCATAGTAGCGCAACGACTTAGTTGTACTACTACGAGCCTGCTTTAGGATATATAAATTAAGATGTTAGGATACTCAATCACTGTTAGGATTTCTTGAGAGATTCCTGGGTTGGCCCTTGAGAATCTCATTTTGAATTCCGATTTAAACTCCTTTTCCTTGTTTTGATTCACCTTTTTCCTTGATTTGAATCTGATTTTGTGTATTCATTGTAGAACTTTGAATCCTGGTATTAGTTGATGATTTTGATAAAATTTTGTAGTTGTTGATTTAATTTTGTATTTAGATTAATATTTTCAAATCCAAGGTACAATCACACTTAGGATTCTTTGAGAGATTTCTGGGACGACCCCTGAGAAACTCATTTTGAACTTCAATTGGAATTCCTTTTCCTCTTGTTTGGATTCACCCTCATTCCTTGCTATTGAATTTAAGCTTGATGGGTTCCTCTCGTTTGAACCGATGAGAAGGAACATATCTTCATTATTCTTTCTCGCCATTATTCCCTTGCATTCTTATTTACCTCTTTCTTAAACTCTGTCTCATTACATTAATTATCCATATCTTGTCGTCCCTACCAGATGTATTTGAAACCCTTGAATCTTCGTATCTTTGCATGGGAAAGGCTAAGGAAGTGACGTAAATTATGTAGCTCAGAGAAGACGTAACTGGTTATTTTATGATGATCTAAAGGAAATCAAATGTGGAGTGTTCCATATGGAAACTTGAGATAGAAATGTGGTAAAGGTCTCGAATAGAATAAAAAGATGTATACTGCCAATCTGGAAACAATTACATTTAGAGAAATTTTGGGGTTATGAGATAGTTTATAGGTGTATTCAAAACTAATGAGGATATCAGAGGTCAACCTAGTTTTGAGAACTTAGAAAATCTGGTTATTGATTCTGGGGAAAACTTTTACTCTGAGGCTATGTAGAAGGTTAGTAATGGAAAAGAGAAGTTAATTGTGTTTAATAAGGATATTAAACAAGATGTTGCGAGGAAATGACTAGGGATAGAGAGAACACAAAGTTATGAAAGTTTAGAGATTGTTGTGAAATATTTTAGGAGAATAATATTCAAGGGTGTATGTCGAAGAAAATACAGAAGTTGATTTTATGATGGAAGATAAGTTTTGTAAGGCCTAGAGATTTAAATTAAATAATACGAGGAGAACAATTTGAACAAGTTCAAGGAATTCGTAAACGGGATTTAGAGATTTTGGGTCAAATTTAAGACAAGGTGAAAGAACTTGGAAATTTAAATAAATGGTTAATGTTGATTCCTAAATGTGAGGGCTGTGCTTCAAGAGTGATGTTTGAAAATTAGGAATTGCCTACGGTAGTCATGGTAAGAGTTTAAGTAAAGGTTAAATTTTCATATGGAGACTGGTGAGGTAAAGATATGATTGGCAAGTTATGACCAAATAAACTTAAGAGTATCAGAAGCAGATGACTAACTTGATCTTCATTATTTTTGTGCATTAATTACCACCTCTTGAACTCCCACTTTCTAATTGAGATCCTTGACGTTCCTTATCGTGACTTTGATATTCGGAATATAATACTAGCTGTTACCCTCCAACAAATCTTATATGCAAGACCTAGACGAGCTCACCTTCGTGTAGGTATATTATGTCCCACTAAAACCCGTCTTCTTGTACTCTATTTTCTTGATATGATTTTCTGGTCAACTGGCTAAACTATAACCTCTACCATTATACTAAATTTCTTCTTATTTTAATTAGAAATCCAGCCTTGACTCAATTCTTTCGACCCGACATGTGATGGTATTCTGCTTGTTTTCTTAGATGCTTAACCTTGTACCTTATCTGATTACTTGACCCGTTGGTTAAGAAACTTGAACTATGTAATTCCTTTCATCATTACCACCCTTATATCTTGTGCTGCTAAATTAGCCTTAGTTTTGCGAGCTTATCTATTTTCGAGCTTGGTCATGACATATTTTATTAGGTGGCCACCCACTAACATATTGTCTAATCAGAACCGGCACATGATGGTCTGATCAACCTATTGCACTTTGGTTCGCTTTTTCATGTATCAATCTATGAGAATGGAGACATAGTTAAACTTGACCCTAGAGTCTCATTCGCGACAGCCTTGACAATTCTGCTTGAAATCTTTTCATCACCTATGAACCTCGTATTCATACTGAGTCGAATTAAATTTAATCATGACCTGAACCTCCATCATTGGATGCTCGTGCTCAAACTTTGATTTCATTGATTTTCCTTCTTGCCCAAATCTCGTTTTATCTCGAAATTGATTAACTTAGATCGTGTCAAGACAAAAATCTATTTGTGATTTGTTGTGCCTAAATTTTCAATTTTTGCCATTTTATGAAATAGTAACCTTTTAATAATTTTTAGTTGCTTGTTAATGACCAATTTTTATATAGGATGGTAGACAACCCTACAACCTTGATGATTGTTGTTCTCTTACCTTCCCAATTAGGACACCTAGATTGTTTGTGTGTTGATACCATAGTACTATTTTGACCTAGAATGATTAGTGTACCTAGGTGAGACTTTCAGCTGCTACGGTATGCCCTGACCTTGTATACTATTCCTTCAAATTGCATGATTTAGATAAAAAAATTAGACCTTGATTGTTGGGAAATAGGAACGTCACCCCATTAGTATCAGTTGTAGATATATAGGTTAGTCCTTGATGTGGGGATGTGTGTCTATAAACATGTAGCTTATGAGATTTATGAGAGATTATAGTATCAGCCTTGATAGGATGTACTAGTCTTTTGGTGAGTATAAATGTGTTATGAGAGATAGGGGCCTATATGTCTTAGTAATGCATCGTTCCTATGATAATAGAATGTATTAATAGATGGTTAATAGGAAGATAATAGTTTGAGCATACCTATAGCCTATGATCAGTTCCTTTTCATCCTTAGTTAAGACCACTTTAAAATAGGTCCAGTCCTTTGGATATAGGTTCCAGTCCAAATTTTATTGAAGTTCCATTACCGCCGTACAGCAGAGCAGTGTTGGAGGTATTCCTAGAATGACACTATTTAGATGTTCGTTTATTATTCCAGTGTTAGGAAGTGTTACCTTAGATATTGGGTAGGTTAGAGGCTCTAGAAGGAGTACTATCGATCTTAAATTTCGAGGACGAAATTTTTCTAAGGTGGGTAGAGTTGTAGCACCCAGTTTTCCAAATGAGGGTAATTTTGAAATTTCGTGTTTATAATTACTTTAATAATGATATTTAATTCATGATATGATTTTTGGTAATTTTAAATTATTTTAAAATTATTTAAATCAATGACTTGTGGTTTTGACGTTTTGCTAGTGAAACCCTAGAGACTGTTTGACCTAGAGCCTAACCATATGATTATGATATTTTAATGTTATTTCTGGCCTAAGGATATTTTGCATTTGACCTCTTTGAATTATTTTGATATTATTTTATTATTATGATATTGTTTTGGGATTATTTGAGTCGGGTTTGAATTTCATTTCAATCCGACTTGTAACGGAGACCCGGGGTAACTTAGACTCTAGTTGGACCCATGCATTAGTTAGCCATGGCCCACATTTTAATTAGTCATGTTAGAAAGATTAGTCATAATCCTAATTATTAGGTTAACCATTTAGAGTTTTTATTTTGACCCTTTTACCTCCAAACCCTAACCAAAATTGTTCTAAACACTTGTAACTAAGGGAGGAGCAAACTTGTAATATTCAATGAGGGGGGGGATAACCATTCTGGCCGGCCCTAATAGGACTCCCATCTCGTTTCCTTTCTTTGAGAAGTCTTCTTCCCCAAGTGCTCTCAAGCTCTCCCAAGGAAGAAGCCTTTCTCCTTGGATTTTCTCTCCTTTAGGTAATATTTCTTTCTCTTTTATTTTTCCATTTTGCATTTAGGAAAGTTTTAACCATAGGAATGACCTCCATTGTTGTGTCCCTATTTTGTGTCCTCTTGTGTCCATTATGTGTCCTTTAGAGATTTCTATTGTATTATTGTTGTCTTGTGTTCATGGGGAAAACTCCAAAACTTGGACACACTTTATATTTAAAATATTGATTAAATGAATTAATTCATATTAAATCTCAGATTTGAATATGTAGAGATGTGTTCTTGAGTACTTTACATTTCATTCATGTATCTCTTATAGATGTGTTCATGTTACATATATAGATTTGTGTATGTATATATATATATATATATATATATATATATATATATATATATATATATATATATATATATATATATTTTTAAAGAAAACCCCCTCTTATATTAACCAAGGCTCAAAATGCAGAAGCCTGGCACGTATACATGGCAAAAGCCGAGAGAAGTATACCAACAAAAGAAAATACATGGTTGGGGGGAAGAGCGACCGCCTCCTCCAAAATTACGAGGGGAGCGGTGACCAAAATGTCGAAGAGCTGTGAGAGCAAAGAGAACTCCTTTTGCGACATTGCCGGTGAATTTCCCGGATCATCTGATCAGCAGAGAATTGGTGTCCTTCGTATCGCGCTTTGTTGCGATTTTTCCAGATTGCCCAGGTGGCGGCCGCTACGACGATCTGGTGGCCGTGGGACGCTGCTCCCCAGTGGGCCAGAAGATCGATAAAGCGCCCATCTCCTGGGGTGGCTTTAAAGATGTGATTGAGGGTGCTCCAAATTTTGTCAGGGAGCCGACCGTCCCGAAAGATGTGATCGATAGTCTCCGTCTGGCGCTCGCTACAACAATTACAAGCTGACGCCAGGCTAACACCGATAGAATTGATGATGTCGTCGGTAGGCAGCTTCTTTCTCATGACTCTCCACAGGAGGAAAGACCATTTCTTGGGGATGCAGGAATGCCAGTATCGCGTGAGAAAGCTCTCATGACCGTTCTCCTGGATCGCAAGTCTCGCCGATCGAACCGAGAAGGCCCCAGCACTATCCAGCGACCACCACAGCTTGTCAGCATCGGGACCGAGAGATGGTCCATTCTGACGAATGAGTTCGACCGTCTCGTTGCCGGACCAATCGCGAATCTTGTCCCAATTCTAATCGTTGTTAATGTGATTCCACAAGTCTAAGATCTTGCTATTTCTGGGGGACTCGGAAATGTTCGGGATAAGGCTGTCTCCGATCCATCTCTCCATGAAGGGGTTGGCCTCGCCTGAGCCAAGGTGGAGTCTGATCGCGGGTTCGGCAAGGTCGCGTCCCCGTAAAATATGGCGCCAAGCCACTGAGGATCTGCTGTTAGCAGTGGCTATCGCTGGGTGGTTGTGCTTGAAGTACCTGGCCTTCATAAACCTGGTCCACAGGTTTTGGCTAGTGCATAATTTCCACCACAGTTTCATCGAGAATGCTTTGACAATGTGGTCGAGTTTGGAGAATCCGAGCCCGTCTTGCACGATTGGGATGGCCATATTCTCCCAACTGGCCCAGTGGTGCTTATCATGCCCCTTGTTGTGCCCCCAGAAGAAATTGCAAAATAACTGTTCAATCGACGCGAGGACCTTCTTAGTCGGGGAACAGGCTGTAAGGGTGTGGGTGGGGACGGAATTGAGAACATGCTTGATGAGAATAATTTTGCCTCCTGGGGATAGGGTAGCGTTATGCCATCCTGCGATCTTGTTCCTGATTTTGTTGATCAAGTTCTCGAATATGCTGGCGTTAGATTTTCCGTACACGAGGGGGCAGCCAAGGTAATTGAAAGGAGGGTGAGCCACTGTGAAGGACGTTAGTTGGGTGAGTTTGGTTGCGTTCTCGGCTTTGATGCTTCGATGGGCGTATATGACACTCTTGGATTGGTTTATCTTCTGGCCTGAGCATCTGGAATACCGCTCCAGGGTGTTCTGAACCACCTCCATCGATCCAACATCGCCGGATGAGAAAATGAGTAAATCATCGACAAAGGCCAGGTGGGTGATGATGGGGCACCCGCTGGCCGTGTGGTATTGCTGGAAATTGGGAGTGTTGACCATGTTGTTGAGGTTTCTGCTCAGGGCGTCGGCAGCAATGATGAACACCGTGGACGAAAGAGGGTCGCCCTGTCTGACTCCGCGGCTAGATTTGAAGAATCCCGCGGCTTGGCTATTAATAACTGTGGAGAACCAAGAGTTGCTGACGGCTCTCCACACCGTGTTAGTCCAGTTCTCTGAGAATTCGAAGGCTCTGAAGACCCAGATCATGAATTGCCAATCGAGTCTGTCATAAGCTTTTTCCATGTCAATTTTGATGGCGATGTTGCCCCCTCTAGCCGGAAACTTCATGCAGGTAATAAGTTCTTGAGCCAGCATGATGTTGTCCTGTATGTTTCTGCCGCGAACGAAACCGCTTTGCTCCTCCGAGATGATCTTGGGGAGAGTATCAGACATTCTAGTAGCAATGATCTTGGAAATGATTTTGTTGGTGAATGTGCAAAGACTGATGGGTCTGAAATCTCGAAAGGAGTTTGGGTTGTCTTTTTTCGGGATGAGGATGATGTTGGCGCTGGAGATAGCTTTGGGGAAGTGAGCTCCTTCAAGGAAGGCACTAGCCGCTTCGGTTATGTCCCGCTTGATAATATCCCAGCAGGTACGAAAGAAGGTGCCAGAAAAGCTGTCTGGGCCGGGGGGCGCTATGAGCGTGCAAGGCCCACACCGCGTCTTTCACTTCTTGTTCGGACAGAGGGCGCTCCAATCTGACATTGTCGGCGTCGTTGATGATAGTGGAAATTTGATCGAGAAAGGATGTGTCCATGTGTACCCTCTCCTTCGAGAATAATTTGGTATAGTAATCAGCGGCCGCCTCTTGGATCTCCTTATGGTCTGTTTTGATGATGCCTTGAGCGTCAGCAATTTGGTGAATCGAGAGTTTGTGTCTTTTGCCATTGACGCAGTCGTGGAAATATTTAGAGTTTTTGTCCCCATCGCTGTCCCATTTCAGTCTGGCTTTCTGCTTCCAAAACTCGGTCTCAATTTTGAGCCTGAATTTGAGTATCGCCTTGGTCAGGTTCAAGGCTCTCCTGGCTGCAGGGGATTGATCAAGAAGGAATAAGGTTTCTGCTCGGGTCACATCATCTTCAGCGACACGGATTGCTTGGAATATGTCCCCGAAAGCTAGTTTGCTCCACTTGGACAGAGCTTTTCTGGTGGCTTTGAGTTTGTTGCTGACCCGTGTTAGAGGGTTAGGGGAGTCCTGACTGTTCCACGCCTCTGCGACGATGCTCAAGAATTGCGGGTGGTCGATCCAAAAATCGAGGAATTGGAAGTGCTTTTTGGGTTGGTAGGTGTTGTTTTTTATTTCCACCAGGATAGGGGCGTGGTCGGATTCTGTGGAATTGAGGTGAGAAAGGGTGGAGCTGATCCTCATGCCGTGCCAGCGTGCGTTGGTGAGGGCTCTGTCTAGATGGGAATATTGACGTTGGTCGCCTTCCTGCATGTTGCACCATATGAATTCGCTGCCTTTGAACTGGAGAGGAGTAAGGTGAGCATTGAATATGAAGTCGTTGAAGTCCTGCATGGCTGAAAGGGGTGGAGGGCGACCTCCAATCTTCTCTTCTCTGCAGGTGATGGCATTGAAGTCCCCGATGCAAATCCAGGGGGAGTTAGTGTTGTGGAGATAGGTGTCGAGAAGGTCGTTCCAGAGGTGTTTACGTTCTGCGATGACACAGCTGCCGTGGACCGCAGAAAGAATGGCCCGTTCCGGAAGAGTGGGGTGAGTGACCCAACAGGAGAGGGCTTGTTGGGAGTCCTGGATGATGTCGAGTTTAATGTCCTTCGATCCGAGAATCCAAATGTCGTTCCTGCCGGCAATCGCTGTGGGGAGGCCCAGAGCTAACTGGGTGGATTTGAGGCGTTTGGAGGGGATTTTGGGTTCAATGATGATGAAGATGTCAATCTTATGAATTTTCCGAAGGCTGGAAATTCTTCTTAATGTCGGTTTGTTTGCCAGACCTCGGACATTCCAAGTATGATATTAAGCATTTGTTAGGTTATGGGGGTGTTTTTTGTTCCGTCTTGCGGCGGATCTGGTTTGGATGTTGGCAGTTTTGACGCTGGTTTGGATGTTGGCAGTTTTGACGGTGCCTGGTACACTCCGTTTGGAGTTCGATGATTCTGCATTCGATGTAGTGGGAGGGTTGAGGTTGGGACGCTCGATCGGTCCAGATGAGGGACCTATCAGTTCGCCAGCTGAGTCGACTACCGGGTCCTCCGTGGGGATGGTTAGGGAGTCGTGCTCATTCTCAATCAACATTTGCTGAAGGGAAAATCCTGCATCTAGGACTTGCAGACCTCTTTGCGCTTGGTCGGGGCCTAGGATGGCAAGGGCGTCTACGACCATGTGCGATCTGGGGGATTGTTGAGCTTCGTAGTTGTGGGGAGATGTCGGGGGTCCATTTTCTTGATCAGCGGAGAGGTTTTGGAGAACTGCGCTACCCGGGACGGCAGTCTCCACCAGTTGCGAGGTGTTGGGAGAAGGAGGCATTTGCTTGGGGCTGCTGGATTCTTCCGGGGGCTCGACGGAGTCTGGATCCTCCGAATCAAGGATGGCGAATTGATTGGAGATCGCTATTTGTTGGGGGATGAACGGGATCATAGCCCTGCTTGGTTGATCGACGGAATCGGGTGCTTCGCTACTGGAGTCGAATCGAATATGGGAGTTCGGAAGAGGGAGGATGGGCGACCTGGGGGATAGTCCGTGATGGAGGTCGGAGTCTATCTTGGATGACTTCTTTTTAAGCTCCGGATGAAGGCGATGGCAGTACTTGGGTTGGTGACCTCTGAGATGACAATGCGAGCAGTACAATATATGATTGTCGTAGAGGATTTGTTGGGTGTGGGAGCGGGTGCCAAGCTCGATAGTGATGAAGTTGGGTGGATCTGAAGTGAGATCTAGTTCGACACAGATTTTGGCGTAGTGGGTTTTGGTGAGGTTGCTCGTCTCAGGAGCTGTGGCCACGTACGTCCCGAAGGAGTTGGCGATGCGCCTTAGCCCCGCTGGGACAAAACAAATGAGAGGGAGATTTGGGAGAGTGACCCAGGCAGCAACTGTGGCTGAGTCTTCTTTAGTGTTGAACCCTGGGGACCACTTAATGATCTTCATCTGGTAGGTATCAATTTTGCAAGTGCCCTTGGACCACACGTTCCTATGGTCGCTTTCTGACGACAGGTGAAGGAGAATGTGTCTGGGGTCGAGGGGAGCTACTCGGTATCCGGAGGCGAGATTCCATTTGGCGATAGCTTCCTGCACCTTGGAAAGTTTGGGACAGCCGGTGGAGAATTTCAGGACGAATGTGTGGAGAAAGGCCGCAGATAGAGACGACACTTCTTTGTCGGAGAAGGAGATGACTGGCGCTGATGTTTCTTGGGGGTAATCAATGTCCGGCAGATGGACCTCTGGGAAAATGGTGCCCTTCGGAGGATGGAGATCCGGACGCAGCATGGCGGCGAAGGAAGGTTGGGTCGGACCTGGGGCCGAAGGTCCCGAGGGGGCGGGGCGGGCAAGCGAGGGACCACTCTGGGGGAGGGTGATCCCGGAGTTGGGGGGAGGTGAGGAGGACTTCCTAGAAAGAAAGCGAAGGGGAGGATCCGGGGCGACGGTGGCGGCGCCTGCAACTCCGCCTAGGAGAACGGTGGTGATCTGTGGATATGCAGCCGCCACGGTGGGGGGGATCGCCGCTGGAGACGGAGCGGAGCCGGCTGAAGCGGAAGCGGAGAAGGACGACGGGGAAGAATGGACGATGAGTCCCGCCTCGGGGGACGGGGAAGAGGGAGCGGGGGGTGGGGGGGGAGCAGCATCAGGTGGGACGGAAGAGACGGGCGAGGGGGGGAAGGCGGATTGCGCTGGGGATCAGCAGGAAGCGCAATGGAGGCCGAGGTGGAGAGGGGGCGGGGGGGTGGGTATGTAGGAGAAGAGCAGAGGAGGGGGGTGGGCAGGGATTGCACATAGGGGTGGAGACCGGATGGCACAGAAGAGCGGTGGGGAGGATGAGCGGATTGCGCTGGAGGGGGGAGAGCGGCTTGCGCGGAGGAGCAGAGGAGGTGGTGAGCGGATTGCGCATGGGGGGGAAGAGGGAAAGTTGGGAAGGCGTGCGCAAGGGAGCAGAGAAAGACGGCACAAAAGAGCGGGTCCCTCCATCAGCAGAAACAATCCTGGGGACTGGCGCAGGGGGGATATATATATATATATTATAATGAATATACACATAAATGGAGGGGTTCTGGGCGTGGGTTCCACTGTTCGAGACTCGCCCTTCCCCCGCGTGCCCCTCTCCGGCACCCAGGCAGTGGCCGGGCTCTCGCCGGCGACCCCGTCTCGCCGAGAGGCCCACTCCTCGGCCGGCCTTCCCGGCATCCTCGACGTCTGGCCGGGTCTCCCCAAGCCTCCCCTTCAGTGGGGATCCCCTTCCTGCCCGTGGTGCGGCAGCCTTCCCACCCTCTCCCGCCAGCGGAGCCGTCGACGCCCTCGGCATCGACGTCGTCGCCGGCCACGGCTTCCTCGAGCAGCGTCCTCGGCACCCTCCCTCCTTGGCCCTGTGCCGGCACCCTCCGCCGGAGCCGCCGTCGCCTCCGCCGCGGCGCAGCCCCATCCCTCGGTCGCAGCCCATCCCTCCTCTTCCCCCAGAGCAGAGCCCCCTCCTCCTTCCCGGGCGCTCGCCATCGCGGAGCCATCCCCCGCACCCCTGTCGGCGAGGCCTCCCTCCGCTCCTCCGGCAGACTTCGCCCCGTCAGGCCCTCCGCCTCCGTACCCCCCTCCCCCGGCTGAAGGCTCTCTCCTGGATTTCCCTCCCGCCGTGCCCCTTTCCGCTTCGGCCGCGGACTCCCTCCCCCCGCCTTCCCCCTCCGCTCCTCCCCCCGCCGTTGCTGAGCCCTCCGCCTCGCTCGGCGCTTACTGGCAAGTTCCTGGCCACGAACAGTGGTTCTGGCTCCCCTCCTACCCGTAGGCGGATGCGGTCCTCCTCGCCCTGGGCGTGAGGCGCTACCCCTAGCGCGTCGTCGGCGGCTCTCCCGCCTCCGGGCCGTTTCCCCCTCTCCTGCGCCTGGACGCGCGGCCCCCCCTTCCGCCTGGGTCCCCGTTCCCCCTCTCCCGCCCCCGGGTCGCTCCCCCTCATCTCCGCCTGGTCGCGCTGACCTCCCCGGAGCTGTCCCCCTGCGCCGTTGCTTCAGACCCCCCGGCGCCGGCCATCTCCTCCGCGTTGGCTCTCGCCGCGGACTCCCGGATCTCCCCCTCCGTCGCAGCCCCTTACCGGGTTAGGCGCCGCCCTTCCTCGGTCCGGGCACCGTCCTCCTCGGGCAACGAGCTCCTCGGGTCGACTCAGGCTCGCCCTCCCCCTATGGCCCCGCGCCGTCCCCTCCGGCCCCGCGCCGCCCCCTCGTCCTCCCGTGCTACCCCCACCCTGCGCTCGCAGCAGGCCCCTCGGGGTAAGCGCTCGCTGATGACTCCCTGGTTCCCCCCTTCCAGGCGGCTCTGACCCCGTTTCCCCGCCCCTCCGGCGGACCAGAGTTCCCTCCCGGGCCGTGTCAGCCGTCTCTTCCCCTGCCTCCGCCGTCGGTCCCGTCGCAACCTCCGTTGTGTCGTTGCTGCTCGCCGTCGTCGCGGCGTCGCCTGCGCCGCCTCCCCCGTCCGTGGGATCGACCCTGGTGGAGTCCCCTCCCGGCGGACCCCCTCCTCGCCATGGCGGTCCGGCGCTCCGCCAGTGGCTCCCGCGGCTTCGCGGCGGCGGTTCCCCTCCCCCTCTGGCAGCGGGTGTGGGTCCCGAGGACCTCGGGCCATACGCTCCCTTCGTAGCCCGCGCTCGGACGACCCCCCTCGGGCCCCGCTCCCGTTGCCACGTGAACCCCCCCCCCCATTTTCTCCGTACTTTGTGCCCTTTTCAAAATTTGAACTTTTGCTGTTTTGGTCTTTGGTCTTCTGTGGCCACGGAGGGTTTCTTCTGTGTTGCCTATTTTGTGTGGCCTGTTTGCTGTGTTACTTTCAATAAAATTTGCTTTGTCAAAAAATATATATATATATATATATATATATATATATATATATATATATATATATATATATATATATATATATATATATATATATATTATAATGAGAGTGTATCTATATTTATATATGTAATAAATGGTTCATGATGATTATATAATCAAATTTGTGAGTGTGGTTCCTCATATTATTATTGTCATTATTGTTGTGGATAATTAGGATATATATTATGTATTCTTTTGGCTCAAACTATCTAAATCCGTCATGATTTTTATCCACGTTTTTAATTTCAGCCCTAACTTAGAAATATCATAACTTCTAGCTCAAAGCTCGGTTTAATCTCCCCTTTTTTTTTAAAAGAAGCGTATTGAAGTTAGCTTTCCAAAAACATATATTAATAGGCCTAATTCTTTCTGTAACTTTCTGGAGAATTATTTGAGTGTCAGCTGTACGAAAGACAAACGCGTTCTCGGTGCTTTCGCGATTCCAGGAGTTTTCGGAAACGAAAACGCGATCCGTTTGAAGTTTCGGAAAGCTAACACATAGATCTATAACATACTTTAATCTTAGATTTTAATTCATGCTGAGATGGTACAGTATTAATTATTAGTAGGAGTTACTATTCGGTATATGCATTTTGTGCACCCTTGTGTGTAATATAATGTTCTATTTGATTTTAACCCATGTTAATGTATATACATTATATAATTAAATAGAGAATGCAAGCATGAGTAAATGGTTAAATAAATGATGTATGAGGTGTAAGTATCCTATCTAATGTAAGCATGTATTAGTATGGCTTGTAATGAATATGTAGGTTCCATAGTATGTAATGTATAGTGCATATAGTAGTACAAGAGAATAAATGAATGATGAATGAATGCAAGCGTGAATGTAATATAATAATAGATATAATGTATGCAATATACAAGTTAATGAGATGTAATGTTCTATGTTAACACAAATCCTATATTACCTCATGTACCCCCTTACACTATGTTGACACTATCACACTTGACACTTTGTTCACTTACACTTTGACACTCTTTGATATGTATACACTCTGTATGCCCATTTAACCCTCACTTGCCCCTTTGCCATGTTCACCTACACACACATAGCCTCTTAAATAAGTATTTATGAATATAGTTAACTTAGCTATGTATGTATATTATATATATGTTAGCATATTGTGTTGTAATATATAAGTTTATATAACCATTTGAAATGCCATGATTATAGACCTAATATTGAATACCAATATATGCATGTGTATATATGTGTAGACATATATAGCTTAAAGTAATAGATTACCTGGTGTATATCCAATGTGAATTCTTGCCTATTTGAGTATTGAATAATTGCATGCTATATAGAGTTGGGTGTATGTTGGCTTGTATAGCCTTGTATTGATGTGTGCTTGCTAGGATAGTCTTGGTTAGGCCTAGTAAGACTTGTTGGGTTAGGACATGACCTAGTTTGACCTAGTTTGACTAGTACAGTTGCCCAGAGTAGACCAAGGGTTGACTTTGGCCTAGTTTGACCTAGATTCATGTAGAATGCATTGTAGTGCTTTATATTACCCTTCTGGACATGTTGTGACTTGTGCTGTTCTAATTAGGAGCCAGACACCTCTCCTCGGACAGTATCTTTACCTTGGACATTCAGATATCAGGCGAGTACATTCTCTGATTATTTCATATCATGTTTAGGATTATATTTCCTGCTTTAGACTATCTTACTTGATGCTGACACGTTGGTAACACGGATTGGTACTATATGGATCCCTTCATGAGATGTTATCCCTCTCGGGAGCATCAGATACTTTTGTCATATGTGTTTCACTTACATCACGTATCATATGCTTCTATCATCATAAATCTTCGGGAATCTGCTAGTGACTCATGTACCCTCATGATCACCAGCCTTCACGAATCAATTCATGAATCACCCTTTATGGGCAACGTAGTATAATCATGAATCTTAACGTAACTTGAATGGATCCTTGTGTATTGATTGGGGTACGGAGGAGTATGAATGGTCATGTGAATAAATATCCAAAGTAGTGTAGTCATGAATCACTCTTAGTGTAGTCATGAATCAGTCCTAAGCCATTCACATGTTCGTCTGTACTCTAAATCACTAGCAATGTCTCTCTTTATATATATCATAGTTATTTACTTACAGTCCCTCTTTTACATTATACTATTTCTTCAGATCCTGTATTTTATTCTCTAGCATGATTACATTTCCTTTCCTGCTATGACTTGTTGAGATGTATTATGCTCGCTCCAGTCCTGACTGGACCCGTTGATAAATTTTACAGATAGCCTGGAGGTTGCCTGCTATCCTAGAGGAGACAGTAGAGGTTGCATAGAGAGCTAGGGTTTTTGCTTATAGTTTATTTTCAGTCATCTTGAGTTGTATTTATGGATTACTGTATTTGAGTTTTGAGATGTATTCTGAGTTTGTATCTTAGACACTTAGACTTCTATCTGTTGTATCTCTTTTCGATTTCATGTTTTATCTATCTTCCTTTATGCTCTACCTTAGATGTGATTGAGTTTATATTTTGCTATGTCACCCCTATTCGGGGAGTATAAACTGTTTAGTCTTATACTGTTAGATGTATTGGGACCTAGGACAGCATTCTACCGCCGACACTGCGGCGTAGGCTGGACGTTGTTACGTTCTCGTGCCCTAACTCTAGGGTGCGGGTCGTGACACTGCCTCCTGGAGTGGTACCCTATACCATATTATCGAGGGATTTGTTTCCTGATGGAGTTCAGATATTCGGACTTGTCTGGAAGAAAATTGCGCGGACGTGCGACGTAAAAATTACACTGTGCACACGGGCAAAAATGCCCATGGCGCCAGGTGCACGCAAGCACGTCGTGCTGGCGCGTGACAAAAAATCGCGTGAGCACGCGACGTGCAAGTTGCACTGCACGCGTGGACAAAAATGCCCACGGCACAAGGTGCGTGCAAGCACGACGCGTGGCAGAAAATCGTACGGGGCGCGACGCATAAGTTGTGCTACATGTGTGGTAAAAAATGCCCATGGCGCAAGCACGGCACGCGGCAAAAGCACTGCACGCGGCACTGTTCATCGTTCTGACGGCACCAAAAGGTGCAGGGAACCCATGAACACGAAAATAACATAACTTGTTCATATGAAGTCGAAATCAAGCGGTTCAAAATCCAAAATTGGGTAGAATTGAATTTTCCACAACATGGAACCATTAGTTCTCGAAAATAATAAAGTTTAAGAGATCAAAACTAAGAAAAATCGAAGAAACTATAAACTTAGATCTACAAAAATGTAACCATCAAAACTAAAATCTCTAAGATCTAAAGAGGCTTAGAATCAAGTAAGTAAGACAATGGAACAAAAAAATTTGAGATCCATCATGAAGCAAGTTACACTTGCCTAGGGCTTGGTAGGTGGGAGAAGTAAATGAAGAAGATGATGAAGTAATGAGAAATAATGGAGGAGAGAGAGACAGGAGTTGGTTTTTATACAAACCCTTCTAATCTCAAACCAAAACGAACAAAGTCAAGCCAAGCCAAGCCAAGTTGAACCAAACCGAATTAAACCAAGACAAGATTAAACCAAGACTAGGCTAAACAAGACAAGCCAAAATACGGGTCACCTGACAAAAGTCAGAATTTCGTACACGTATACTAAAAATATGTATAACAAAAAACGGGAGTGACACAAATCCCTTAGTTGTTCAGTCCTTTGTTCACCTGAACCAACTTTTAGTATCAGTTGCATTTCTTATATAAATGTATCAGTTGGTACATGTTGAATGTATGCAGTCAACTTCCCTTTTATATCAGCCACATTACAGATTTTTCAAACCACCTTAGTACCCACTTTGCTATGACTTGTGGTCCAATTAAGATGGTAATGGCCTTGGTTCAGACCTTATATGTGTTTAGTCCCATTGATGACTTTGGTTCTGCCCTTTGTTAAGTCATGTCCATTTTGTCCTGGCCCCATTGAACCTTATCATGAGTAATCTGTATTGTATACATATATGTAAGGAATGTATGCATTATATATATATATATATATATATATATATATATATATATTTGTGTGTGTGTGTGTGTGTGTGTGAAAAAAAAAATATGTGTGTGTGTGTGTGTATGTGTGTGTGTGTGTGTGTGTGTGTGATATGGATATAAGCGATGTATCTTATATGGGGCTAGGAGAGATACCTTAGTATATGGTTAATTGATAAGGTTAGCTTTGATATAGAGTTTGACTAGACTAGAGGGACCTTGAGGACCCAATAGCCTAGTTGACCATTGACCAAGAATTGATCCAATAGTCCAAGTTGACTTATATATATATATATATATATATATATATATATATATATATATATATATATGCGATATGGATATAAACGATGTATCTTATATGGGGCTAGGAGAGATACCTTAGTATATGGTTAATTGATAAGGTTAGCCTTGGTGTAGAGTTTGACTAGACTAGAGAGACCTTGTGGACCCAATAGCCTAGTTGACCATTGACCAAGAATTGATCCAATAGTCCAAGTTGACTTTGTTGACTAGTGAGTCGACCAAGGGTTGAATTTTGACTTAGAAAGGCCTAGAGCATGTAGATTTTGTTGTATATTTTAAATATTCAATATTGAACTCATTGTAACATATATCTCATTAAATAGGACTCTGTGAATCCAGTTCAGACATATATACACATCGATTGCTCGGGTATCATGTGAGTACATTCTTTGATCATTTTCATTCATGATAGTATCTATATTGCCTGCTTTAGACTACTTTATTTGATGATGTCACGTTGGTAACACGAATTTGTACTATATGGATCTTTTTATGAGATGTTGTTCCCTAAAGGGTGCATCGGGTATTTCATGTTCATGTATTTTATCATGTGCATCATGTACTCCTTGTACTTGAATCTCTTCATGTACACTCACGTGCTCTCATGTACTCTCATGTTCATATGTGCTTCATGTATAACTGACTATAATGTACGTAACGTAACTTGACCAGATTCTTGTGTATTGATTGGGGTAGGGGTGAGTAGAAGTGGTTATGTGGTTAATTCCCAATTAGTGTAATCATGTACATGTCTGTTATACGTTCACTTATAATGGAGTTACCTTAGAATAATCATGTGCAAACCTATCCCAATTACATAACTATCTTGTGCTCTAAATCACTTATATTTACTTATATTTATTATTTTCTATAAAACTTTCATGTACTCAGATTTGTCTATTTTAACTGTTCATGTACATCCCTCTCTACAGAGTTTTATGTATTTCATATTCTTTATGTACATCTCTCTACAGTGTTTTATGTATTTTATTCTACTGCTTGTTCTATATTTTCTACCATATTTTGAACTGTTTTGGAGATATGTTCTTATTTCGGTCCTGATTGGACCCGTTTATAAAATATTACAGATATTCCAGAGGCCCTCTTACACTACCCTATGGAGCTGACGTATATGACACTTGCGACTTGGACCCTCAGGAGGATCCAGCTTGTACTGAGGAGACTATCCTAGTTCCTAGACTAGATTGCTAGGGCTTTATCTTACTTATTGTGTTGTCTTGAGTTTGTATCTTTCAGATGTTATGTAGTATTGTTGATAACACTTATCTTATTTCATATTCTGGTTGTATCTCACTCTGTGGATTTTATATCTATCTTATCGTGTCATTTATCTACCTCTAGATTATGTGATTAAGTTGTATCATCAGAGATGTCCTCCGATTTAGGAGTATATTCTGGACATGTTTATTTATACTGTGTTAGATGTTTGTGATCTAGGACAGCGTTCTACCGTCGACACTGCGACGTAGGCTCGACGTACGCAAGTACTCGTGCCCCTAAATCGGGTTGTATCTCATTCCAGTCACCAGACCTAGTTGGAGATGAGTTCTTGACCTAGACCTTAGCATGTCATTTGAGATGATTTTATGCACCCTACCATTGCTTGTGTGTTTGATACCTTATGACTGCTTTTGCTATAGTATGGCTAGTATAGCTAGACGGGACTCTCAAATTGGACTGCATGTCATGACCTTGTATGTTATTCTTTCATATTGTATGATTTAGATAACTTTTCTTAGATCCTGATTGTTGGGGGCGTGACCTTAAGAGGAGTACGACCAAGCTAAATTTTGAGGACAATTTTTCTAGGGGGAAGGATTGTAACCACCGCTTTTCTAAAATGAGGATAATTTTAAACTTTTGTAAATTGATCATGTTAGTTAATAAATAATATATTTAAATCATGTTAATGATAAACTGGTGAATTTTGATTATTTTAATATTATTTAATTTGATGTATTGTGACTTTGGTCTTTTGTTAGTGAAACCTTGGAACTACTAAGCCTAGAGACTTACCATGACCATGGAGACCTAGCTAACATAATTGGATTAGTAATTAGGATCTAACCTAGCTAAGAATGACTTATAATTGATTTAGGGTTTTAATTAAGGTGTTAGTTTGGGCCTTTAGTAGAGGGGCTTGATTTGATGACTTAGAAAGGTCTTTAGGCTAATGTGACTTGACCCAAACCCTAGCCCAACCATGTGGCCAGCCAAGAGCAGCCCCCCTACCCTATATAACACATCATTAGCCCCCATTCATCTCTCTTTCATTGAAACGCTAACCCTAATAGTGTTCTTCTCCAAATTTGTCCTTTTCACCAAATCAACTCCAAATTCAACCAAACCAATTGCAAACTACTCTCCTTGAGTAGAGGAGGTCTCTATTGGCTAGTGGGAAGGCTTTGCAAGAGAATTTTCATTGAGATTCTAACTCTCAATTGGTAATGGCCTCTAAAACTTTTTAATTTTTGTTTTCTTTCCATAGATGCATTCATTTTGGGTCTCCCTAGCATTAGGATAAGTTTGGTTCGACTCGAATCCATTTGGGGTGCGCATCGCAAGAATATCAGATACATGTCTCAAGTGTTCGATGAAATGTCCCTTAGAACTTTTTGTTCTTGATTTTCTAAACTAATTATATATTTAGGAAGCTAATTACGTGTAGATTACAATAGGTTTTGACTGAGTTGAATTCTGTGTCATATTCTGTGTCTAATTGGACATGGGGACACTCGCACAGGCCCCGTACGCAGTCCTGCTACCCGCGTGTCCAAACACGCTAGACATGACGCGGTTTGATGTGCCACTATTTGGTACTGGTAGGGGCACACGCTGACACGAGGTCTGTGAAGTCTGACTTGATTTGGTTGGGTATTCTGTGAAGAATCCCTCTCACAGAGGTCAGTCGACTCACACACACTCACACGTTTTCTAATTTCTGATACTGCTTGCCACCCGACACCTTGACACGTTTGGACACGTATTATGTACATTCTAACATGCTCCACACACCCCTAAGTATCTAACAGATTAGTTCACACAAAATACCATACATACATCATATACACTGTTCGACACATCCGTCACGGTTGAATGATCTGATACTGTGCACTTAACTTTTCTGTACACTGTCTTTGACACCTTTGTTTGAACACTCTTCGACACACTATACTTGACACTGCTTGGACACTTTTTCTGACACCCCTTTGACATCCACTGGATACCTGTACATGCATTAACATATACTATCCACTGTTCACTGTTTGAATGTTCTGCCATCGCAGTTTAGATTTCCCTGCAATTAGACTTTGTTCAGTCCTTTGATATTCCTGTCCTAACTGTAGGATAGTATGAGATATGAATTTCATCCACTGCACACATGTCTGTCCTTACTACAAATATATAACAGCTCTTGTTTGTTCACATTTCAGTCCCCTTTTGTAAGTGTTCAGTCGAGCTAAATTACCTATGTTCACCTAATGTCCACTATACTTCCTTATATGTTTGGTTCAGTGAAGCCCATATAGAGTTTTTTCCATATTACTAAATTGTATTTGAACACTTGACCTTTTTCTGTCTTCACTTATTCAGCCACTCCTTGTTTTGCCTCTTAGCTCATACCCCTTTGGAATCAGTCCATCCCTCGAGCTAGATTTACTTCGGTCCTTGAATTAATGCTCAATACAGATACTTTCACTATCTAAGTCCTTCCACACTTCATATATCCAATAACTAATTGACCAATCCAACTATGTTTCCCCTGGTATCTTCATATATTGTCTGGGTGGTTCCAGGACCAGTCCCTTGTTGGTCCAAGTTGTATCAGTATCCTATCTTAACAAATCCATATCTCATTTTAAGTTGTAACAACCTCTGTTTAGTCATGGATGGCATATCTGTCCCCATTTCGAATGTAGGGATCAGTTAGGATCCCGTGTTTAGTTAGATTTCATGTAACTTTCCAAATACATCAGGGTTGGTCTAATAATACTTAGTTAATTCCCTACTTGCACATCACTTATAGGTTCAATCCCTTACCATTTCATGGGCTATTTCAATTACATATTGTTTAAACCCTCACTCATCTGTCCATATATGGACCTGGGATAGAACATGTTATTACATTGTTCCTCGAGTATTAGATCCCATCCCTGCATGTTCTGCACCCTCACATATCAATCCATGATGTCATGTATTTATCCATTCACCACTGCATTCACAGATTGCTTGCAATACTTTTTAATACTTCACCGCATTTCCACCACCTTGCATTGTTCCTTGCATATTGTATTTACAAATATGAGCCTTAAGGTTCAATCATCTACCTATTCTTGAGTGTCAGCCAAGTGCGAGAGAAAGATCAACTTCATGACCAGTTTATAGATGTTCAGATACTTCTTCTTTTTATAACAGACCTATACCTTTGTGTCTACCCTTTTTTCTGGTTTCAGCCTTTGAGATTGGATCAATACCATACCTATTTAACCTTGTCAATATATCAGTAATCCCTTATATAAACCTCATGCCCAGTCTACTTTGGTTCACTCCTATTGATTAAATGTTCAGAGGTTATGTTCAGACCCCACACCATAATGCCCAGTCCCTTGCCATGGAGAGTATGCCTTACATATCACTGTTCTGCCTGCATTTGGTTGAGTCCATGGACTTAGTGTAGGATAGTGAATGTCATCCTAGTGTCCTAATTCACTAAGCCTCAAACCTCTTTGCCTTAGCATATCCCTTAGTTGTTCAGTCCTTTGTTCACCTGAACCAACTTTTAGTATTAGTTGCATTTCTTATATGGATGTATCAGTTGGTACATGTTGAATTTATACAGTCAACTTTCCTTTTTTATCAGCCACATTACAGATTTCTCATACCACACCTTAGTACCCACTTTGCTATGACTTGTGGTCCAATTAAGATGAGTAAACCTGGTAGTGGCCTTGGTTCAGACCTTATATGTGTTTAGTCCCATTGATGACTTTGGTTATGCCCTTTGTTAAGTCATGTGTGAAACCCAATTTTTGTAAATTAGTATTATATTATTATTATAATTATTAGTATTATTTTTGAGTGTTAAAAATTAATTTCGAAAATTATTAACATAGATTTTTGGATTTATGGACCAGACCCGAGCCCGAACCCAGACCTGAACCCTTTTCCTCCTTTCTTTGAAATCTGTCTATTATTAAAAAAAAATATAGCTTGAGCTGGTCCACGTTGGACCAGCACCCATTTTTCCCCACTTTCCTACTTCTCTCCCCAACTCACGTACTACCACACAACCTCTTCAAGCTACTCCTCCTTTCACTCCCTTCTCATTTACTATTTCTTCTACAACCACCACCCCACCTCCTTGTAACCCCCAACTCATCCCACGACCAACCAGAAGAACAAAAAAACTCTCCATCCTCCTTATAACTCCTTAACACCCCCAACTCCCCACATTTCCTCATCCCTCACAGAATCATTCTCCAGAGAAGAGCAACCCTCCCCCTCTCTCTCGGCCACGTGCCCCGAAGCCCAACCCCGGCCGGCCGTGCGAACCCCAGCGCCCCCTCTCCGCGGATCCGACCGCCGGAGCCCAAGCCCGGTCTCTCCGCCGGCCCGACCCATCGGCCGAGCATCCGCGCCCTTCGCCGGCGCCCTCCCCGTGCGGCGAACCCCCGGGGCCTCCCCCAGCCGCGCGTCCCCAGCGGCGCCCGCGCCCGACGCCGCTAGGCGTTCTTCGCCGGCCTCCAGTAGCGCCCCGGCGCGTTTCCCAGCGCAGCCCCCTGTGCGGCGTCTCCCCGGCGCGTTTTCCAGCGCCCCTTCGTCGTTCCCGTAGTGTCTTCCCGCGCTTTCGCGGCCTCGTCCAGCGCTGTCCAGCGCTTCGGCTGTTCCCGACTTGCTGTTCTCGTATTTTCGTTTCTATTACTTGCATCTGAGAGCTCTAGCCGAGCAACCCGAGGTATAACCCCTGTCCCGTTCTTTTTCTTGCAGTCTGTGATGAGAATGGTCTCTGATTCCCTCCCGGGAATTCAATTTTTAAGCGACGTCGTAGTTTTGGAACCTTCGGGAAGGTTCTGTTGGTTGTTTTGATCCTTCCGAACTTTCCGGAAAATGGATTTCGATATATTTTAGGTTTTCGGATTTTTCTGGTAGCGCTCTGTGATGTTTTGGTTGGAATCGGACTACCGAAATTGTTTCGGGTCGTTCTGAATTAATCTGTGGATTGGTTGTGGATTATTTTTATATATATATTTTGGGGTTCCCTGGTTTGGGATTTGCAGGAAAATTATCGACATATTTCCCAGTTTTTGGGTTGACCAAAAATAGAGAAAATGCTGCCGGATTTTTCCGTAAATTCAATTATATTTTAAAAATGATTTCAAAATGGATTTCGGAATTTTATTAAATATTTGGATTTTGGGCGACGACCGTATCGGTCAATGGGCCCCGGCTAAGTGCAAACGAAACCGGCTTCGTCCGGACGTTGAGGCATTAGCCTAGTTGACGATTGGACCATATCTAAGACTCGATAAATATTTACTTTATTTTTACCATTTAATTTATTTCATTATTTATTTATTTATAATTAATTATAGTTTAGAACTAACGGCCGTTTCTGTCTTATTTCAATTTATGTAAATAAATTGTAATGGGCATAAGCCCAGCTGGTTGTTGGTTCTGTAACTGTAATTTGATAGTGTAGATTTTTGGTTATTGCTGTTTTGCGAGTTTTTGTAGCGTAATAATATACTAATAATAAAAGTTATTTTTCATATAAAAATTAATAAAGACTTTCTCACCTAAAATCTACCAGTTTTAATATTAATTAACGATCATGTATTTCTCACTAAAATAAGAAATTTAGTTTTATATTTATAGTTACTAAAATACAAAGTTTTAATCAATTAATCTGGTATCGACGAGTTTTCTAAAATACAAAGTTTAAAACGATCTTTTCCTCGTTATAAATTCAACGCACCAATAACCGTGTTTTGTTCGTGTTTTATTAAATAAGAATTAAAATGGATTAGGACTCAATTAAAGATTTCAACTAGCGTAGCTAGATTGGTAACCCTGGAATCTGAGTCAATTTCTCGAATGTAGAAATTCGAGGACGATTCTGAATTTCCATCTCGAAGTCTTCATCCTCTCCAGTCAAGTCCATTTTGAGGCAAGTATAGTTTGTGTTAGTCTACAGTTATTTTAATAATCGTTTTATTGCAAGTTTAAACCACGATGCAAATACGAAACTCTCCCTGAGAGTACTGACTGTAACTACTGTAACTGATTGGGAACTGGGGGAATAGAGTAATGTTTATGACCACATCCAACTGTAACTTAGGCCAGTATTAGCTTACCCCTCATACACACGGGAATAAGCCGAATCGTAACAATAGGATACAACTGTACATCCCAAGCCGGTCATATTCATTGCCTATTCAAATCACACTGTTTTACTGCTAGAAAACTGTTCATTTCTAAACTGTTTAAAAGTGCATGATCCTATTATTTATTTTAACTGTTTAAATTAGCATGAATTGTACTTTGCTCCCTCCTGACTGGAGATACATTTTTAGGGGACATTGAGGATGCTGAGCTGTTATACAGCAGTTACTACGACCCCGTTCTGTACCCTGTAGTGCTGCCAGAGTCCCCATTGGAGGACATTGGGACTGAGGCCGATGAGCCGGCTGATTAGATACCTTTTTCTTTTTCCAGCTTTGTTATTTAGTTAAAACTCTGTTATTTGAATTCAGATATTTATTTCAGTACATTTAAAATTCAGTTGTATTTATTTCAAAGTTTAATAAAGATTCATTTTTCCGAATTTGAGTTGTGACAAATATAGATGTTGTTGTATGGTTACCTGCTAATGGAACAGCTTACTGCCGTCGTCTCAACAACGGTGCAGGCTGGGCATGATCCGGTTCGACCCAATTATTTGGGATCGGGTCGTGACATCATGTCCATTTTGTCCTGGCCCCATTGAACCTTATCATGACTAATCTGTATTGTATAGATATATGTAAGGAATGTATGCATTATATATATATATATATATATATATATATATATATATATATATATATATATATATATATATAATGTATGTTATATGGGGCTAGGAGAGATACCTTAGTGTATGGTTAATTGATAAGGTTAGCTTTGATGTAGAGTTTGACTAGACTAGAGAGACCTTGTGGACCCAGTAGCCTAGTTGAACGTTGACCAAGAATTGATCCAATAGTTCAAGTTGACTTTGTTGACTAGTGAGTCGACCAAGGTTGACTTTTGACTTAGATAGGCCTAGAGCATGTAGATTTCGTTGTATATTTTAAATATTCAATGTTGAACTCATTGTAACCTGTATCTCATTAAATATGACTCTGTGACTCCAGTTCAGACATATATACACATCAGTTGCTCAGGGTATCAGACGAGTACATTCTCTGATCATTTTTATTAATGATAGTATCTTAATATATATATATATATATATATATATATATATATATATATATATATATATATATATAAGTGATGTATCTTATATGGGGCTAGGAGAGATACCTAAGTATATGGTTAATTGATAAGGTTAGCTTTGATGTAGAGTTTGACTAGACTAGAGAGACCTTGTGGACCCAATAGCCTAGGTAAACGTTGACCAATAATTGATCCAATAGTTCAAGTTGACTTTGTTGACTAGTGAGTCGACCAAGGTTGATTTTTGACTTAGAGAGGCCTAGAGCATGTAGATTTCGTTATATATTTTAAATATTTAATATTGAACTCATTGTAACATGTATCTCATTAAATATGACTCTGTGACTCCAGTTCAGACATATATACACATCAGTTGCTCAGGATATCAGACGAGTACATTCTCTGATCATTTTTATTTATGATAGTATCTATATTGCCTGCTTTAGACTACTTTACTTAATGTTGTCACGTTGGTAACACGGATTGGTACTATATGGATCTTTTCATGAGATGTTATCCCCCAATAGGTGCATCATGTATTTCATGTTTATGTACTTTATCATGTGCATCATGTACTTATTGTACTCGAATCTCTTCATGTACACTCATGTGCTCTCATGTAATCTCATGTTCACATGTGTTTCATGTATAATTAATTATCATGTACGTAACGTAACTTGACCAGATCCTTGTGTATTGATTGGGGTAGGGATGAGTAGAACTGGTTATGTGGTTAATTCCCAATTAGTATAATCATGTACATGTCTGTTATACTTTCACGTATAATGGAGTTACCTTAGAATAATCATGTGCAAACCTAACCCGATTACATAACCATCTTGTGCTCTAAATCACTTATATTTACTTACAGTTCTGATTTTATATATAACCTTTATGTACTCAGATTTTTCTATTTTAACTGTTCATGTACATCCCTCTCTACGGAATTTCATGTATTTTATGTTCTTCATGTATATCTGTCTACAGCGTTTCATGTATTTTATTCTACTGCTTGTTCTATATTTTCTGCCATATTTTGGATCTATTTTGGAGATATGTGCTCGTTCCGGTCCTAATTGGATCCGTTGACAAAATATTACAGATAACCAGAGGACCTCTTGCACTACCCTATAGAGCTGACGTAGATGACACTTGCGACTTGGACCCTCAGGAGGATCCAGCTTGCACTAAGGAGACTACCCTAGTTCCTAGACAAGATTGCTAGGGCTTTATCTTACTTATTGTGTTGGCTTGAGTTTGTATCTTTCAGATGTTATGTAGTAGTATTGATAACACTTATCTTATTTCATATTCTGGTTGTATCTCACTCTGTGGATTTTATATCTATCTTATCGTGCCATTTATCTACCTCTAGTTATGTGTTTTAGTTGTATCTTCTGAGATATCCTCCAATTGGGGAGTATATTTTGGACAGGTTTATTTATACTGTGTTAGATGTTTGTGACGTAAGACAGCGTTCTACTGCCGATACTGCGACGTAGGCTGGACGTACCACGTACTCTTGCCCCTAAACCGGGTGCGGGTCGTGACAGATGGCTCCGTCAAGCAAGTTTGAGAAGTACGAAATTGAGAAGTTCAATAGGAAGAATGATTTTGGCTTTTGGAAAAGTCAGGTGAATAACATTCTCATATCTCAAAAGCTTCACAAGGCTTTACGGAGAAAGTCTAAGAAGTCCGCTGACATGACCAATAATGATTAGGACGACATAGATCTCGAAGCATGTGCCGCTATTCGCCTGTGTTTAGAAAGGAATGTCGTGTACTCTGTGAAGGACGAAACCACTGTCGCTAGGCTCTGACTGAAGTTGGAATCACTCTATATGACGAAAACTCTTACCAACCAACTTTATATTTTAAAATCGCTCTACATACTAGTGATGGAAGAAGGTACATCAACTCGAGACCATATCTCAAAATTCAATCGAATTATTTTTAACTTAAAGGATGTTGACATACATGAAGACGATGATCGTTTGGCTCTAATCCTATTATTTTTTTTGCATGATTCTTATGAAAATCTTATCCAAATGTTACTACACGGAAAGGATTCAATTTTCGTAGAAGAAGCTAAGAGTGCCTTATTGCCTAATGAGGTACGGAGGTTGGCATCTAATGGCGAAAACGGTGGAGACCAACACTACCAAAATAAGTCAATTTTGTGACGGAATTAGCGACGGTACATAAAAACGTCGCTAAATTTTGGTATTAGCGACGTAGGTAAAAGCACGTTGCCAAATGTCGCTGATTAGCGACATTCAGCGACGTAACTTATAGTCAGTCGCTAGATTACTAAAATTAGCGAAATTGAGCGACGTAAAACTTATGTCGTTGATTAGCGACGGTCAGTGACGTATAATGATGACATTACTAAATTTTTAATATACCCATTCAATTTTTTCATTTTTCCCCATTTGATCACAAATTTTTCCCCTCCTTCCGATAAAGCTCTCCTCGCCGCCCCTCCTCCTGACGAAGCTCTCCTCGTCGTCCCTCCTTCGACAAAGCTCTCCTCGTCGCCGCCGACAGCGCCTCCTCCCCTCTTCAGGTAAACCCTAACCCTAATTCTAATTCTAGACATGGACACGGTAGCGATCTTAGGCGTGACCAACACGTCGTGCTGGGTGTCGACACGTCTTAGGGTGTCCGCTCAGATCATCGAACTCGTCGACGTCCTTCGATGGAGGAGGCGGTGGTGGCGGCGGCACTTTTCCTGCTATTAGCCATTGTAGCAGGAAAAATTAGGCCCTACATAGCAGCAGCCATTGCTGTTTGATGCAGGAAGAGGGCAAGATCTGTGGGAATGTTGCCTGTAGGTGGGGGAGGGGGTCCTGTTGGTGGCAGCCATTTGGCCACAAGGACACTTCTACTTCCCCTTGCTGTTAGTTTGATCTATTATAGGTAAGTGGGTAGCTGTGTATAATCGGGGGCTTCGACAGGCACAAGTCTTATAGACCTATGCACTTAGGTGCACAGGAGTGGTGGAGCTCCTGCCTGTGCAACCAAGTAGAAGGGATTGCAGGTGACTTGTAGGGGGTTACCTGCCTATACTAGTAAAGAGGAGTGGGGGCCTGTAACAGGTAAGTACATGTGCACTTATGAGTAATGCACAGGGGGTCGGGTACTATATATGTATAGGGTGCCTGATGTCTTTGCCACAAATGTGTGGGAAGTCTTTGTGATCCCCGTACAAGTGGTAAGGGATGCAGGAAGCAGTAACAAGGGCAATTGGGATGGCAGTAGCTGCTGATGCCTAGCTGCTTGCTGGCAGCAGCAATGTGAGGGATTTGCATGCTCATGTGCACATGTGTGTATTAGTTTTTGTGTTTTTGTGTGTGTGTTTTGTGAGGGTGTGTCATAGGTGTAGGTATTTGTGGATGTTGTGTGTTGATATCAGTTTAGGTAAGGTTTGGGACACCTGTGTCAGATATTGGGGATAGGTAATGGGATACATAGGTAAAAGTTTAGCTAGGTAATAGTGTAGTATGAGTGCATAGGTAAAGAGTTCATTAGGGTAAGGTGTATAGGTAAATGATTGGGTAAGGTATCTAGGTAATAGGATTGGTAAGTCTAATGGTAGATTCAAAGGTATATGCATGTATTGAATGTATAAGTAATTAATAGATAGTAGGTAATGAGGCATAGTGATACCTAGTTAGGTGTCGGGTAACAGGTAATGGATATATGTAAGTTGGCAAGTAAGTTGGAACTTTAATGAACAAGTGTATAGTTAGTGTCATAGGTAAGTGCTAGCTAGGTATCTTAGATACTTAGGTAAGTATATGTGTCAGCCAGAAGTCAAGTGTCCATGTCAGCCTTCTAACAAGTAAATTTACATCTGTAAATTATTTTGAGGCTTTTAGAGTTCTGCAGATTTCAGAAAAATAAGAAAAGATAAAGAACGAAAGGAGTAAAAAAATCAGAAAAATAACAGAAAATGAAAAATTCTAGAAAAAAAATTATAATACTTGGTCTTTTCTTGTTTTTTTCTGAAATCTTGTAGAACTACAAAAGTCTCAAAAGACTTGTAGAAGTAAATTTTCTTTGAAAAGAATACCTGACATTTGTCACGATCCGCATTCGGATATTCAGACACAAGTACATGGGCCACGTCCAGCCTACGCTGCAGTATCGGCAGTAGAACGTTGTCAAGTACCCAACAATTATCTCAACATCTAAATGATCTATAATAATAATTTGTACTCTAATCACATATGACTAAGGAAGATATGGATAAAAAAAGATGGTAATAGCACTGAATCAATCCAAAGTCTTCAATGATCATAATGGAAAGAATGTATCGGAGACAAATCCGATAACGAAAACAGAATCTAAATAAAGAAATAATGGCCTAGAGCTCCCAGAAGTCAACTCACAGCAAAATGGAATATCGAGAATATATCTCAGCTAGCATCGTCATATAGTCCAAGTATGTGGGACATAACAACTCCAAAAAATATTAGTTATCCAGTCAAGATTGGAACAAAGTACATAAACTAAAAGCAGTTCCATTTAAATTAACAAAAACTATAAAGCAGTGATAAAAAAATGCTATATACGATGAGATAAACATATCTGAGGCAATAACATAATGAGAAGAGACAGGCAATAAATCTAAAAATGTAATCTGTATGAGCAAGTAATGGAAGGGGAACTACCATATCAAGATAAAGTAATGTAGCTGGTGAACTGAGTAAGAAACTATAATAGCCAATGTATTTTGGAATACCAATTAGATATATGATCGGATAGGAAGATTCAATGATTTACACTAAGAAAAGCTCGCTCAACCATACATGAAGTGTATGATAGCTAGTAGCTAATGATTTATACTACTTGTCGATAATTCTTGATCACATACCTAACTAGTATTTTCTCCGCCCCGACTGATACGATATATCCAACCATGATATGTTACTAGCCAATGTATCTAATGTTATCCAATATTCCAGTGTTATCCAATAAGATCTAATGTTATCTAATACCAACGAGAACAGTATCTGATACCATTGCGATGAGTTAAGGTAACATCTCATGACTGAAGATCCAATGACAATACCAATCCATGTACCATCGTGCTAAGAATCATAAGTAACATTTTTTAAATACTTAAATTTTAGTAGTAATCAAATAATAAAAACTATCAAAGAATGTACTCGCCTGCGGTCCTGAGCAACAAGTGTGAATGGAGGCCCAAAGTAGAATCGCATACACGCAAATATGATATTCTAATGTTAATTAATGCTTTATATGTTCAACATGGATATCTAAAATAAAATATGCATTCTAGGTCAGCTCTAGTTCAACACTAGGTCATACTAGTCTCTATAATAATTATTTATAATAATATAAATTGTAAGTTGTAGGTTATTAAAATTTCAATTTGCACCTCGCTATTTGTACATCGAAACCTACGACACGCGAATCAAGATAAGATGATCAACCATAAGGTTAACAATCTTATCTTAGCGATCCACGGGATCATCTTATCAATTTCAGTGATTTGAGATCACTGGAATCGACTGATCTCATTTTGATGCACGGATTCCATACCGAACATAATAAAAATTAATTATAACTAATAGAGATACACAAAGAAAAATATATAGACATTGTCGGATGATGAAACAAACATCACTAACGTGTCCAGAATGGTCAAAATAGCTAGAATAGCCTACCCATAAGTCTAATTTGGATAAGGAGCAAAATGGTAATTCCGGATCAAAACGATGTCCACCGTTGGACCCGCTTTGCACCGAAAAATATGCCAGATAACAATCCACTAAACCTAGTAAATTATATGTTTACAAGTACAGAATGACGATACGAACCCAACGGTATATCCGAAATTGGATTCCGATGAGTCGATCTCAAAATGACCCGTTTACTCGGACATTAGGATTCGATTTGCACGAAAATGTATGTCGGAGCCAAATTCCTCCAAACTCAGTAAATTATATATAAATTTGTTCTAGCACGACACCACGATTGTGATGGAGGAAAGAGTTCTACGATCCAATGGCCACTACACCAAAAGAAGCAATTTGTAACACTTTATTTTTTCAATTAGTAACGGTTATTACCGTTACGAATTGTAACAGTAATTACCGTGACAATAATTAAATAACCATTAATAAAATAATTTATTTATATTTCTATATCTAATTTATTTATTATAACACTATTAACCGTTACGTTAGACCAAAAACTAAACCAAAATTTCATTTCCCTCTCTTTATTTCACATCCTTCCCAAAATACATCACGGTCCTCTCTTCCTCTCCTTATATTCCCCGAGAAATCTACCATTTCAATTATTATTCTTCTTCTTCTTCTTCTTCTTCTTCTTCTTCTTCTTCTTCTTTTTCTTCTTCTTCTTCTTCGTTCTACCGACTCCTTGAAGCCTAACCTTAGAAATTACTCATCTCTCTCCACGGCGGAAAGAGAGAAGACAATCGGAGTGGCGACAGCGAAGAAGTCTTCGTCGACGTTTATTACAGAATGTTTTTGAGGCAAACAAAACGGTATACCGTCGGTATGCCAGAGCATACCGTCGGTATGCCGAGGTTTGTCACAGAACGTTTTGTGGTCCACAAAAAAGGTATACCGTCGGTATACCGCCATTTCTCACAGAAGGTTTTGTGGACAATAAAACGGTATACCGCGGGTATGCCGGAGCATACCGCCGGTATGCCGATCTATAGGATATTGATTTTTGACTTAAAGAAATAGAAAGCTTTTAGTTTGTCATCAAACCTTAAGTGTTTACAGAAAGACCTAGACCTTGTACAGACTCGAAATCATGCAGTGTAGGAAGCCGTCTATGCAAGGAGCGTCGGTCTTTACTTCAGTCTTCAAGGCTATGGATGGTAAACTTGAATGGATAGACTTTATGTAGTAGAGCTTCTGAAATGATATCAATTTGAAAACAGAGAAAACTAAACTACGAAGATGCTGTTAATATTATCAAAATAGTAATGTGCCAACAATCTCCCCCATTTTGATAATTGACAAAATAGAGAGATAGCATCTTCAGGGAGTGACTCCCCCGTCGGTAGACAACTCCCCCTCAATACGTTTTCTTCCCCTTTATCACTTAGTCAAAGATGGGAAAAATAATAATAATAAAAAAATAGCATAAATATGGAGCACAGTATCATAGAGAAAAGCATGTATTGATAGATAAAGTTAGAAACTGAATACATGCAGGACACCCATAACATACTTCATAAGACCAAAGTAAAAACTCTCCTCTACGAGAGTTAGCAAGACAATAAAAAGAAGATAACAAGTTCCCGTAGGACTGCAAACAACAAGTAACAACCAACCACTGGTCCTCGAAGGACCTCAAAAGACAGAAAAAGACACAAACACAAACAAACTAAGACAACATTTATTCGACACCACCATCAAAAGGAAGCAACCCCTACTCGTCAGCTGGATCATCCCCACCATCCTGAGCCTGGTGGAAAGCGCCAAAAGGATCAATGTCGTCCGGGTACATAAAATCGTAGGCATTGAAATCGGAAAAGCGGGAGGCCTGGTACATTGGATCCTGAAGATTCAGATCCAGAAAAGCATCACGGTCCTGGATAGTGTGCTGAATGAAATAGGCTTGGTCATAGAAACGGGACTGAATCAGAGTGCCAAGGCCACGAGTGTTGGCTCGTATTTGCTCCTCTGCCTGAGCCATACGCATATCAAAATGCTGCTGAGTCAGCGGCATGTAGCGGCCGGAGGCAGGAGGAGTAGAGACGGGTGCGGCAGGAGCGAAAGCTGGCGGCTCTTGGGATGAGGAGGCACGTGATGTGGAGGTACCACCGATAGAGCAAGAAACAGCAAGGAAGGATGGGACGCCGTCCAAGTAGCATTGGGAGAGGTCGACTTGCTTGGCTTCCAATATGAGAGTGATGAAGGAGCCATAATAGAGATTCTGCTTCCCCGTGGGCGGGACGCCGAAGAAAGCATGGAGAAGAGTCTTGGGGAAGGAGAAAGGCTTCCTCGAATACAAGTAGTACATACATACCAGGGCGTCACCAGTGATGGCGTCATAGTTGCCATCTTTGGGATATAGAGTGTGGCACACGATCCTATGGAGCTCATAATAGAACGGCTCCAGTTGGGCGGAAAGAGCGGGGATATTAGAAGGGTTGGGGCCCTTACAAATAATGGCACAGAATTCGTCAAAGGAGACCGATGCCGAAGAATGAAGAGCAGCCAAGCCCGGTAGAGCCTCTCCTCTGTCCGGGATGCCAAGAATGCTAGAGAGGTCACGAGCCGTCAGGCGGAAATGACGGTCGTTGACCATCGTCTCAATGACTCCGTTCTCCATGTCCGGGACCATATTGCAGTAGAAGAGACGAACGGCGGCGGGGTAGACAGGCACCTGACGCCGAATAAGGGAAGATAGTCTGGCCTCTTGGAAGAGAGAAACATAGCCGGGAAAGAGATTCCAGTTGATGGCACGACCTTTGTAGACGTTATGGTACACGAAGTGTTGAAACCAAGATTCGGCAGCCAAGGGAGAGGTAAAGACCTGCTGATCATATCCATAGGGGAGAGCCACCAGGGTGAAGGGATTCGAAGCGATGGAGGAGGAACGAGCACGCTTGGGGGCAGCCATTGGAAGAAGAAGATAGGTGGAGAAGGAAGTAGGGTTTTATGAGAAGTAGAGGAAAAAGAAGAAGAAAATAGGGTTTTTAAGGAGAAGGTGGGAAGGGGAACGGTTATGGAGTTGAGAAGGGAAAGGGTGGGTTGGAAATGATGGAGATAAAATAGGAGTTATAGGGAAGAGGAAGGGATGGGTAGTTAATGTGATGGGAAGTTAAGATATGGGAAAGAGGAGAGGAGGAGGTGGTTAATAAAGAGGGAAGTGATTTGATGTGAAGGGTATTAATAAGGAGAATAAGGAATAAAGAGAGAAGGGAAGAAAGGTGGGCCCGTACTGGATTTGACATAGCAGTCCGCCCGGCACCGGTATACCGTCGGTATGCCGACGTATGCCGACGGTATACCGATTTTTGACACAGAACCTAATTCTGAACCAAAATCGGCATGCCATCGGTATACCGCAGTATACCGTCGGTGTGCCGGCCGAGAAGAACTATGAGTCGAAATTTAAAATATCTAATTCTTGGCAAAGAAAAACGAAGCGATCTTTCGGGAGCGGTTTGGTGAAAATATCGGCTAACTGATAAGTAGTGTCAATAAATTCAAGACGAATATCCCCCTTTTATTGATGGTCACGAAGAAAGTGGTGTCTAATTTAAATGTGCTTCGTACGTGAGTGACAAATCGGGTTTTTTGTGAGATTGATTGAGCTAGTGTTATCACATTTAATAGGGGTGCAAGTATGAGAAATGCCATAATCTATGAGTGTTTGTGACATCCAAAGAATTTGTGCACAACAGCAACCGGCCGCAATATACTAGGCCCCAGTGGTTGAAAGAGCAACAGAATTTTATTCCTTACTAAACCACGATACCAAGGATTTCCTAAGGAATTGACATGTACCGCTAGTGCTTTTTCGGTCAATCTTGCATCCGGTAAAATCTGTATCCGAGAAGCCATGAAGCTCAAAGGATGAAGATTTCGGATACCAAAGGCCCATGTTCACGGTGCCTTTGAGATATCGAAAAATACGCTTCACGGCACATAAGTACGATTCCTTTGGATTTGCTTGATAACGTGCACAAAGACATACACTAAACATGATATCAGGACGGCTAACAGTTAGATAAAGTAAACTATCAATCATACCTCCATACTTACGAATGTCAACCGATGTGCCATCTTCATTATTGTCAAGCTTTGTCGTTGTTGCCATAGGAGTCCTCGTTGATTTGGATGAGTCAAGTTCGAAACGCTTGAGGAGATCCTTTGTATATTTTGCTTGATTGATGAAGGTCCCTTTGGGTCCTTGTTTGATTTGTAATCCCAAAAAGAATGATAGTTCACCCATCATACTCATTTCAAATTCTTTCTGCATAACTTTAGCAAATTCTACACAAAGAGTATTGTTAGTAGAACCAAAAATAATGTCATCGACATAAATTTGAACCAATAAAAGAGTGCCACTATGGGATTTGATAAAAAGTATTGTGTCAACCTTGCCCTTAGAAAAATTGTGTGAAACAAGAAAGGAGCTAAGGCGCTCATACCAACCACGGGGAGCTTGTTTGAGGCCATAAAGGGCTTTGTGGAGTTTGAACACGTGATTAGGAAATTGAAAATCTTCAAAGCCAGGAGGTTGTTTTACATAAACTTCCTCTTTAATAATACCATTTAGAAAACCACTCTTAACATCCATTTGAAAGAGTTTAAAATTATTAAAGCAAGCAAAAGTACATAGCATATGAATGGATTCAAGACGAGCAATCGGAGCATAGGTTTCGTCGTAGTCAATGCCTTCCTCTTGGTTATAGCCTTGAGCAACCAATCGGGCTTTGTTACGAGTCACTAACCCATCTTCATTAAGTTTATTTCGAAACACCCATTTAGTTCCAATAATGGAGTGATTGCTAGGTTTTGGGACAAGTTCCCAAGCCTTGTTTCGCTCAAATTGATTTAGCTCTTCTTGCATCGCTATCATCCAAAATTCATCAAGAAAAGCATCATTAACATTTTTAGGCTCTATTTGAGAGATAAAAGCCACGTTTGCACAAAGATCACGAGTGGAGGATCTAGTGCTAACACTGGAGGAAGGATCCCCAATGATAAGTTCCTTAGGATGATTGGTGATAAATCTCCATTCTTTTGGGAGATCCTTTTGAGGAGGCTCGAGAGGTGGAGACTCTTTTGTTGGAGGAGTCACAACTTCATTGTTAGATGAAGAAGGACGATCTCCAATAGAGGAGTTCTCCAACCCAAACGAGATGTCATCAATATCATCGGAAGGGGAGAATGTAGAAGAGTTAAGTTCATTAAAAGAAACATTGATTGACTCTTCGACAGCAAGACTTCTTTTATTAAAAACACGAAAACCTTTACTACGAGTAGAGTATCCAAGGAATATTTCTTCATAGGCTTTTTCTTCAAACTTGCCTAGGTTATCCTTGGTATTCAAAATAAAACAATTACAACCAAAAACTTTAAAATATTCAATAGAGGGAATTTTGTCAAACCAAAGCTCATAAGGATTCTTCTTAGAAATAGGTCTAATCAAGACCCTATTTATAACATGACATGCCGTGTTAACGGCTTCCACCAAAAAATATTGGGGGAGCTTATATTGGTTTAACATAACCCGGGCCATAACGCCAAGGGTTCTATTCTTTCTCTCCACAACACCATTTTGTTGAGGAGTTCGTGGACAAGCAAAATCATGTCCAAAACTATTCTTTTCACAAAATCTTTTAAAATCGGTATTGTCAAATTCTCCCCCATGATCACTTCTAATCTTGTTAATAGAAAAATCTTTCTCATTTTGAACACGTTTACAAAATGCCATAATTTACGAAAAGTATCACTTTTGCAAGCAAGAAAAATAACCCAAGTAAATCTCGAAAAATCATCAACCAAAACAAAAGCATAAAGCTTGCCTCCAAGACTAGCAACTCTACTAGGACCAAAAGATCCATATGAATAAGTTGAAGAGGTCTAGAGGTACTCATAGAGTTGATGGATTTGAAGGATGACTTGGTCAACTTACTCTTCTTGCATTCTTCACACACCATATCCTTTTTGAACGGGATACTTGGGAGTCCTCTTAGGAGCTTCTTGGTAGCAAGACGAGAAATAGTATCCATGTTGGCGTGTCCGAACCTCATGTGCCAAAGCCAACTTTTATCGTTCTTAGCAACTAAGCACCTGTCATTGTTAGTGTCTTCGACAAGATATAAAACATAGATATTGTTTTCTCTAATGCCTTCATAAACAATAGATCCACTTGAACTATCGGTAATGAAATATTTGAGCTTAACAAACTTGATATCATAACCATTATCGGTAAGATGACTAATACTAAGAAGATTGTGTTTAAGATTAGTAACAAGACACACATTCTTAATACAAGGATAAGGAGGGGAACCGATATTACCATTTCCTATAATGTGACCTTTAAGATTGTTACCAAAGGAGACATGTCCTTCCTTCTTCATCGATAGTATTGTAAATAATGAAGCATCCCGGTCATGTGCCGTGAACAACCGCTATCGAGAATCCACTTGCTTCTAGCATGAGAAGGACTCTTCACCTACAACATAAGTTGAAGATGAATATTTTGGTGCCTATGATTGTATGGGTCCTTGAGTGTTAGTCTTAGGAACCCACTTAAAAACTTTCTTATCAACAAGTTTCCTTGTATGACAATAATTGGTCGTATGTCCAAGCAAGCCACAGTTGCTGCAAATTATAGAGGATTTAGAAGAAGATGTGTGAGTATCATGCATATGTGAATCTCTAGTACGAAGAGTTCTATCATTAGTATTACGATGATGATAATAAAAAGCATGATGCGAAGTATTTTTCTTAACAAATGGTCCTTTCCTTGTGTTAGAAAAAGATTTGTGTGTAGTGTTCATGTAAGAAGTATGCCTAGCATTGTGATGAGTGTGGAGGTGTCTTGGAGTATGCATGTGAGTAGTGTTCTTATTACCTAGTTTCTTACTCTGTACAAGAAGGTTATTATACTTAATAGAAGTATCATATTCTTTCCTATTAGCATCTTGAACCTTACGCATAGCAAATTCATAAGCTCTTCTCATGGATTGAATCTCATCATCCTTTTTCTTGGTGACAAGGGATTCTTGAAACTTGAGTCGCAAAGACTCCATCTCATCCGTGTCAGAAGCAGGAGATTTTCCCTTTACATCAATAATGATGCTTGAGAGTCTTTATACTTCAAGTTGAAGAGCATCAACCTCTTTTAGAGATTTATTGTATTTATTCCTAACACCTTTGTGCTCTTCATGCAATTCAAGGATAGCTTTCTCCAAGTCATCATAAGTAAGAGTATTTAAGAAGAGATCATCAAGTACCTCATCGGTTGCCATGAGACAAACGTTGGCATTGTGTTTGCACTCTTTGTCGTTGTCGAAGTCGCTTGCGTCACTCTTACACCAAATGCTTGTGTTGGCAAATTTTTTGGAGGACGAGCTTTCCTTGCTAGGCTTCTCGTACTTGCTTGAGTCTTTTCTTATCATCGGATAGTCCCTCTTGATGTGTCCGGTTCTTCTACATTGATAGCACGCCGGATCTTCCTCATTGTCCCATCTGAAGCGGTTGGCTTTGTTGAATTTGAGAAACTTTCGGAAGTGCTTAGCTGTGAGTACTATTTCTTCATCATCGTCCGACTCATTGTCGTCGGAGCTATCCTTGGAGTAGGACTTTGTAACTTTGAGTGCAAGAGACTTTTCCTTCTTTTTGGCCTTCTCATTCTCCTTTTCTTGTATGGAAGATTCCTCTTGATCTTTCATATCGAGTTCTTGAGTCATAAGCTTCCCCATGAGGGTCTCAAGGTTCATGACTGTCAGGTCGTTCCCCTCAATAATTGCGGTAGCTTTAGGACTCCATCCTTTTGTCAATCCTCTAAGAATTTTTCTAATCTTTTCATGAGCAGGATATTCCTTACCAAGAGAAGAGAGAGGATTAATAATATCACCAAAACGAGTAAACATACAAGTAATAGATTCATCATGCTTCATCTAAAAGGACTCATATTCTTGCGTGAGTCTACTAATCTTGGATTCCTTCACTTGTGAAGTACCCTCGTGTGTGACTTCAAGCAACTTCCAAATCTCATAGGAAGTCTTGCAAGTAGAGATTCTATTGAATTCACTACTATCGAGAGCACAATAAAGAGCGTTTATAGCCTTGGCATCTCGACTAGCAAGCTTCTTGGTATTTTCAGTAAGTGTGTCCCTAAGGGTGTCAGAGGCAATATCCTCAAAAATTGTGGAAGGAGTAGGGAGACTATTTATCACACAATCCTATAAATCAAAATCTATGGACTTCAGATAAATGCTCATCCTAATCTTCCAGTAGTTATAGTTGGTTCCATCAAATAGAGGAGGCCTATTTGTGGAGTGTCTCTCATTGTGGAAGGTGTTGATACTAGGGTTAGTGGCCATGGATCACTCAAAGGGTGTAAATCTAAATCAAGAGAACAAAGCTCTGATACCAATTGTAGAACCCTAGAGGGGGGTAAATAGGGAAATAAAAAATAACTAGAGCATAAGAAGCAATATATGACAAATAAAAGGAAAGAGTAAGAAGATCAAACACAAGATGTATCCTGGTATCCTCGCTTGAGGCAATCCATTCCCGGAACTCTCTCCGGCTTAAATCCACTATTTAATCAAAATAGTACACACGAGTTTGGATCCGAAGAACTCGCCAACTTCAACACGAGTTTGGATCCGAAGACTCGCCAACTTCAACACACGAGTTTTCTTACGAAGGCTCGCCAACTTCAAATAGATGAGAAGAGAACTTGTTGATCTTCTAACACATGAAGATCGAAAATTACAACTCTTAAATACTCTAGCACTTTAGGAGAGGATGATAATTAAAAAACTTGGTAGAGTATTAATAGTGGAGCTCTTGGTTGTTTGGAAAATTTATGGCAAGAGTTGGTAAAAGCTTCAAGAAAGAGAAGGCTTTCATTTATAGAGAAACCAAGAGTAGGTAGCATTTAATGCTCCTGGATACAGCCTGACCGGCATACCGTCGGTATGCACCGGCATACCGTCGGTATACCGGTCGAACAGTAACGATCATATTAATATCCGTTGGGAGCATTTAATACTGCCATTAATGCAGTCTATGCCATTCAAAAATCAAATATTCGTAACCCGGTATACCGTCGGTATGCCGCGATATACCGTCGATATGCCGCGGTATACCGTCGGTATACCGACGTTTATCACAGAATGTTTTTGAGGCAAACAAAACGGTATACTGTCGGTATGTCGGAGCATACCGTCGGTATGCCGAGGTTTGTCACAGAACGTTTTGTGGTCCACAAAAACGGGATACCGCCGGTATGCCGATCTATAGGATATTGATTTTTGACTTAAAGAAGTAGAAAGCTTTTAGTTTGTCATCCAACCTTAAGTGTTTACAGAAAGACCTAGACCTTGTACAGACTCGAAATCATGCAGTATAGGAAGCCGTCTATGCAAGGAGCGTCGGTCTTTACTTCAGTCTTCAAGGCTATGGATGGTAAACTTGAATGGATAGACTTTATGTAGTAGAGCTTCTGAAATGATATCAATCTGAAAAACAGAGAAAACTAAACTACGAAGATGCTGTTAATATTATCAAAATAATAATGTGCCAACAGGCCGGGCTGCAGTTCCTGGTCTGGACGATCGCTCCATTCCTAAAGCCGACAAGCATGCCAAGAGGGTCATCGCTGGAGCTCCGGTCTACCTCGTCGCCGTCCTCGAGTACTTAGCCACCGAGGTGTACCTTACATATCCATCCTTCTCTCATATGTCCAGTTTGGGAATAAAAAAACTAGGGTTAGTTCTAGAAAAGAGTTTTGATTTTGAGAAAAAATTTACTATTTTTTGTACAAACTGTAGGTTAAATTAGATGTTTAATTCGGATGTGTTAAATTCTGAGTCATTTATTGGAACTGAATAAGCATTTTGACGGTTTCTAAATTCATATATCTGGAGTTACAATGTATGAATTTTATGCCTAATTAAACCTAAGTTATCTTTCCAGATATATAGATTTTAGTTGGCGCATGCTATTATAATATTTTACATTTTCGTTAGGTAAGATTTTGCATTTTTGTTATGTAAAGAATCTGATCACTCCTCTCAATTACAAATTAATGATAAAAACTAAAATTGTTGGACAATTTTACTGGATTTATCTATTCCTATGATAAAACACAAAAATATAATATGTTTCTTGTCTGTCTTTTCCCTATTAGCTTTGGGCTTTACAAAAATGATTACTATGATTAAAGATAAAAATGTTAAGTTGATCTTTTTCAGGCGTTGAATGGTAAGAAATGGGAGAAATTCAATAGTGAAAAAGTAGCATCGCTTGCCTATGCTAGGATCCAAGGGAAATCAACACTTATTGCTCATTTCCAGAACTCTAGTTTGATGAATGAGGATAAGCGTTGTCATCCCATTAATTCTTTTTCATTCAGATGGCCCAAATGCTGGTGATCAGGTACAATTCCAGTCATAACTGCACATCATATTGCGTATGCTATGTTTATTATGTTCAAAATCTTGTTTATCATAATGTAGCCACTATAAAAGATGCCTTTCATTGGTTAATGCACTTTCCCACTTGTATTAGCTATTTAATAGTGTTGTATGGGCCTATAACCTTTTTCATTGGAGCGCTCGGTAGGAAAATAGAAGTGACATCGAATTTCAACTTGGTTAATTGATGATTATGGGCCTCATGTTCACGCAGTAACTTAAGGTTCATTCTTGAATTTTGTTTATGAAAGATTTCCAGTCTTTTCTACTAGATTCAATTGTCATATGACCATATATGCCTGCCTATTAGTAGTTAGGATCATCTAACATCAAGGAGATACTCGCATAACACTTTACTCCTAGTTTCTCAGGATTTCAAGTCTTTTCATTTTGCGAAATTGCCTTATACTTCTAGTTGTGAAATTTCATCTTCCTCTGAAATTTGGTGCAACTGTCACACGCACTCCTATGACTGCTTATTTTATTTTTATGAGAGATTCGTAGGATATGTTTCAGAATATGTTATTATTGCAGCATTGAGAAATCCTCCAAACCTTCTCTTTCTTAGGTACAATTCTTGTTACTGATTCTTCATTCATTATCTACCAAAAAGGGAAATACATGGGCTTGGTAACGTGGTAGATGATGATGAAGCAACTTAATACTGGTGTAATACTAAATCTTCTTGTGTAGAACAAGTGCAAGCCGATTGCAAACTTTAGTGTCAGCTATTGTTGGTCCAAATTCTCCAGGATTGATGTTCCATTTTCTCTCTTTGCAGGAACCTTTCCCAATGGGGTCAATATCTGCTCCAGGCTTGGAAGAACAGAGGCTTGAATAAAGAGAACCACCAGGGGACTTTGCCGAGTTGTATTGTAATGAAGAGAACCAGGACTTGTTGGTAAGCCTATTCGCTCAGTCTGAAACTTGTATTGTTGTTATGTACTATAACACACTAATATCCTAGGTTGTACAGGTTTGAATTATTGGTTTAGTTGGATGACTGGGTACTTTGTCAAGTAAAAAACAAGGGATGCATAACAACTCAATCAGAGAAGAACAAGAAAAGTTTACATACAATGCTAAATACCTATTTATGCTGGGTATTGAATATTGTAACTCCAATGCTAAATATCCATCATAAAAGTTAGTAGAATTACTAAGAGAAGGATAAGAATATGTGGAGACAAAATATGTTTCATAATATAGTCTCCTTCAAAAATTTAAATCAGACACATTTTTACAAATATACTAAACTATTTCAGTTTTCTCTTATTTACTTAAAACTTTTTTTTTTCTTTCTTCTTTTTACTTCAATCATCTTATATATTTCCTATGTTGAGATTGTATGATTATTCATTTGGTGCAGCCTACACTGTATAATTTTTTTGGATTAACAGTCATTGAGGTGATGAAGTGTGGGCTGCTGGAATTTGCAACCAAGGAGGGCCTGCAAAAATGCAGTGGCAGTGGAGCTGAAAGCAAGACTCTAATCTTCTAAATGGTTGGCTAATCCTTCACAATAAATTAAGTATACAATTGAACCTCTTTTCCTATATTACTACTTCATTTTTGACTTCTTCAAAATGTAGGAATTACTGAAATAAAAATGGATGGGCCTTTTAGAATTAAAATAGGACTTGGAGTGTCAAGGGGGCTGGCAGATCTCTATCCATCTCAACTATTGGGATATATGCATATCTTCTAAATGGTCTACTACTTCTCTGTGGAGAATCATGTTAGCATGTTCATAATAAAAACTTGAGAGTAGTTAGTGTATGTATGATAGAGGAATGTTTCTTTTTCTTACGTTTGTCTTGAGAAGAGAATGGTTCTCGTTTGTGTTGATATTGAGGCTTAGATCTTGTAATGTTATATGTTGTATTCAACTATTGTACTATGAATTTGAATTGAGAAGAGAATGGTTCTCCTTTGTGTTGATATTGAGGCTTAGATCTTGTAATGTTACAAGTTGTATTCAACTATTGCAATATGAATTTGAATTTACGTGCATATTGATAAGAGTTCTTCTTCGACTACATATTGCTTTGAAGCCTTTTGAATATAGGTTAATGGAAAATATATTGAATTTTTTTTTTCAAAAAAAGGATATTGGTAACGGTTATAACTGTTACAAAAGTAAAAAAAATGAGTGACGTAATAGCACATTTTGTAATGGTAATAACTGTTAGGAAGATAAAATTAGTCATGGTAATAGCCGTGACAAAAAGCGTTACAAAAATTAGTCACGGCCAATTCGTCACGGTTATTACCGTGACAAAAATTATGTCACGGTAATAACTGTTGGCAATCACCTATTTTGGTGTCATGGGTTGAATTGCCCAGAAAACATGCCCAAAGTTGTTATTCTGAAATGTGATTTCTAAGTCTGATCTATCGTACGTCACGACGGGACCCTGTGCGAAATGGACAAATAGCCCGTGCTACGCGTCGGGCAGAAAGGTGGCGGCCTGGAGGTGGTCGTTGGCGTTCATCGGAGCGTGTGAGTTATCAGGATCATGACTGTGCGTTGGGCTGCCACGTCGCTGCGTGCTAGTGACCGCAGCTGCTACTGCTGGTGGCACCATGTCGCGTGTGCATGTTGCTCGCACGTCCAATCGCCTGCAGCGACGGAGCGGGCACGACCCAGGGCAACTTTCCATGCTGGTCATGGGCGACCGGAGCGGCAAGCGCGGGGGGCTACGCACGTTGCTGTTGGTGCTGGCAGCAGCTCAACACAAGAAGGATACGAAGAACAAGAAGAGAGGTGGAGATGGAGGAGTGTTAGCAATGTAGCATGTATAGGAAGTGAGAGGCAGAGGCTGCCACCTCAGCTAGGAGGGGAGAGGAGAGGTCGTTGGTCCGTACTCGTGTGCTCTGGTGCATGGCTGGTAATAAAATTTAGTGGGCAAGATGAGGAGGAGGAGGAAGAAGACAACGAGCAAAATGAAGAAAATGAATTTTCAGAAGAGGATTGAAAGTAATATAATGAGGAGGAGGAGAAAAAGACGATGAGCACGTGCACTTCGTTTGGATTGTGTACTTTTGTACTTTTGTGACTCTGGCGACTTTGGTGTTGTCTACTGTTGTACTTTTATGACTCTGGTGTACTTTTGTGACTCTTGCGATACTCTGGTCTATTGTGAGATACTTTGGTGTACGTTTAGGCTAGTTTCGTACATTTACTTTTATGATATTCTAACATATATACTTCTGTGTTTGTGTTTTATTATCATATATTACTGTCAGGTATGCCACGATACGGATCTAGATTTACACGAGGTTGGCATTCCTCGACCGATATTGTCACGACCTGTTACCCAAATTGTTGGGCCGGGCCGAGCCATGTCCAGCCTACGCTTGTTAAAGCGTAGTAAGCTGTTCTAAGAATATACAATAAAGGATCTAAGCTACTAACAGTTCTAAAATCACATTTAAAGTTCATCACAACACAGCATCTATAAGCGAAGGTAAACAAGTACAGATTTAATAATACACTTCCAAAGTATCTAACTGGAGACAAAGTCCAGTATCCAAATATAAGTATAGACAAAGTCTAAGTCTCAAAATACATGAAAGAAATATCTAAGCAAGGTTCCCCGCTGGGGCCTCTTCTGGAGCTAAGGCCAGGTCCTCAAAATCAGTGCCATAATATGTAACACATAGCATTTTCTTCTCGAAAAGTATACCTACAACGTTATCATGTCAGTACGGGAGCAAGTACAACCTCTACAACTAAAGTACTGAATATATAATGAAAGAGATGTACAATAAGAAACATGGTGTGATAAGTCTATAAAACAGGAAATACTTAGGAACATGGCCTCATGGTACAACTGGGATCACAGTATTATAGTAACATATGGAACATGGCATATCTAGAATCATGGTATGACTAGAATCACAGTATCCCAGTAACATAGGGAACATGGCATCTCATAGTCTATCATGGCATCGACACATATGTCATATAGACAGATGTATATATAATGTTTAAAACTGGAGCAGGTACGTAATCGTCAATAGGTGTAAAACGTACTGTGGTACAAGTATCTAAAATATACTTCCATATAAGTAAAACAAGCGATAGTTGTACATACGTACAAATACAGCTGGTGCGCCTACGACAAGGTATACATAAAATGTCAACCTTGCTCGGTACGTACGTACGAGTAGGGGGCATGATCACGTACGCTACTAACAGTTTCCCCATAACCCATATTCTATCATGTTAGAGATACGAAAACAGTAAAAACATGTGAGAGATACTGGGAGTAGTATAAGCATGGCAGGTACTGGGAGCCGTATGAAACATGTGAATAATCCGAGTAGTATAAAGCATAGTGAAATATGTACTGAGAACCAGTAAGAAGCATGTGAAGATATGATAACTGTCCTAAGCATGGCAAGTACTGAAAGTAATACAACATGTGAAGATTTAACTCGCTACCTCAAGGATCAGTATTTTAACAGGGTTAATACATGTTCTAGCATTAAAAGACAGTAAATGAGTTTGTAGATGTACTTACCTCGAGCAAAGCAAGAATACTAGTACGAAGATATAGGTGTCCGGTGTCCTGTTAATAATAATATACAAGCTCAGCATCTAAGTCATGTTCGAGATTTTACACTAGTGGTGTGACACGATTCCTGACTGGATACTAGACAAGTGGGAACCAAACATAAAAGTCTAATGTAGAGTGATACTATATCCAAACTAATTTTTTAAGGTCTTTACACTAGTGCGGGGTGAGGTCCAATACGTCTATAACTCAATACAACACAAAATATTGAAAGTCGTAATTATTTAATAAATAAATCAAATTGTACACTAAGTTCCAACAATTTTTGAGATAGATAAAATGCTAAATTATATATAAAATAAAGTACCAAAATGATCCTTGTTAATTATAGAAATTTATACTAATTTTTCTGGAATTTATAAACCTTCATAAATATTTATTAAAAATCAGTAAACATAAATATAGTGAAAATGAGTTCTGTTTTCCTATTTTTATAAAATACCAAAAGCACTTAATAAATGCTATAAAAATTATAATAAATTAGCTAAATTAACATAATATTTAAATACAATTTTTTCCAGATTTTTACAGAAATTAAAATATATATAAAAATTCAAAAACAGAAAGTAATAATTTTTGGAAAAATAATTAATTACAAATTAAGGGTAATACATAATCAAAATCTACAGATGTTGTCGGATGATAAAATAAATATCACCAACGTGTCCAGAACGATCAAATTAGCTAGGATAGCCTACCCATAAGTCCAATTTGGATACAAGGGCAAAACAGTAATTTCGGGTCAAAATGATGTCCGCCGTTGGACACACTTTGCACCAAAAAATGTGTCAGAAAAGAAGTCTACAAAACCTAGCAAATTATATGTCTACGAATCCAGAATGATGATACTAACCCAACGGTATGTCCGAAATAGGATTCCGATGTGCCGATCTCAAAATGATACGTTGATGCGGACACTTGGTATCCGGTTTGCACCGAAATGCGTGTCGGAGCAAATGTCTTCAAAACTCAGCAAATTATATGTCAACGAGTCTAGAATGACGATAAGAACTCAACGGTATATCCGGAATTGGATTTCGATGAGCCGATCTCAAAGTGACCCGTTGATACAAAAAATAGGACCCACTTTGCACCGAAATGCGTGCCAGGGCCCACGTTCTCCAAATTAAGCAAATTTTATATGAAAACATGCCAGAACGATGCCACGAGTCTGCTGGTGGTGTCAGAAATTGAATCCGGAGTCCCGGGTTCAAAAATGGAATTTAACAAGTGCAAATTAAAGAATTCGGACGGCCAACTTTGGCGTCGAATTCGACCAACCGAACGTGCTTATAATGAAACGAAACCTAAAGGAGGCAGGAAGAGGGTTATACCAGCTGCGTACAGGAAATGGTAGCGCGCAAAACAGAGCTGCGACGACGAAGATACGAACCCGCGAAGTTGGCGTCACGAAACTGTCCAAAAACAGTTCAATTTAAAACGTCAACTTGGTGGCCAGTTTTGATCTATCAAACGATAAAATTAACGGACGAAAATTGACAGAAGTGAAGATGGATATACCGAGATTGCGATGGAGCAAAAAGTTCGCCGATCCAACGGTCGGATCTACCGAAAAATACGTACGAACTTGCTGCGACGGAGCGCACTTTCTGAGTTCAAAACTCGCGCGCGCCGACGGGATTCCGTTCGAAACGCAAGAATAGGCTATGCGTCGCGCCGGGGAGGATGGCGGTAGCCAGGGGGTGTTCGCCGGAGGTCGCCGGGGTGGTGCGCACGCATCAGGGGCGACTACGGCGGCCGTGCGGCGGCGCGGCGGCACACGACGGCGGCCCGCGCGCGAGCACGTGCGCGCCGCTGCTGCTGCAGCTTGCGTTGCTGCTGCTGCTGGCTGCTGCTGCCACGCTGTAGTGGGGCAGGGCTGGCCTGGCCGGGCACGGCGGTCGGGGGTGGTGGCCGTGCGGTGGTGGTGTTGGAGTGGAGGTGGTGGCGCATGGTGGTGGAGATGGAGTTGATGATGGTGTTGATGGTGATGTTAATGGTGGTGATGATGATGGTGGTTTAGGAGGAGGAGAGGGTGGTGGAGTTCACAGTGGTGGTGGTGGTGGTCGGCAGCCATGGGAGGCGGGTGGTGTAGTTTGGGGTGTGTATGTTTGTTGAGAGAGAGAGAGAGAGAGAAATTTGTGTGTGTGTATATAAAGAGAGTGAGAGAGAGAGTTGATATTTAAAAAGAGGGAGAGAGAGATGAAGTCGGCCAAAGGGGGGAGAGTGCTGTGAGGTGGAGGGGGGTAGGTGTGTTTGTGTGAGTGTTTTAAGGAGGAGAGAGAAAGGAAGATATTTATATATGTATGTATATATATATAAATATGTTGAAAAGTAGAGAGAGAAGATATTTTCAAAATAGGAAAAAGAAGAATTATTGTGTGGGGTATTTGGGCAGTCATGGAAGAACAATATGGAGCTTGGGTTCGGGTTTGGTCGAGCCGGGTCGGGTCAAAATCGAACCGGATGCAATAATTGAATTAAAAATAGGGATTTAAAATCGTGGACAAATATATAACATACGGGGACTCAAATAAATGGGACACAAGTTTCATGTAGGCAGTAGGCTTCATGTGGGCCACGTCCATACTTTGGGTCGACTAGGTTGGATCGATGTCGGGTCCCGAAATTAAATTGGAAATTAAATCAGGTTTCACGGTAGAAAATAAATCAGCCTAAATTGACCCGGAAGTTGTGCGAAGAAAATGGAGCACAAAATAGAGTGTCTGAGTGGGACACGAAGGTCATGGGTGAAGAACGTCTCGAGTAGATCATTCATGAGAAGTTGGTTCTGAGAAAATGACTGGTCTGGTGCTCCTAAATTAAAAGTCACGGTAACGTGCAAACGATGATCAAAGATAAAAGTGGGAATAATTATTCAACGATTAATTGGTCTAAGTTGACCCGAAGTTGCGTGATACAAAAAGAGCACAAGGGAACGAATTCAAGTGGGACATGATATATCAACACGAAGGTAATCTTGTCAACTTCAAAACCCATGAAGAGAGTTTACAGAGATTGGTATCCCTGACGCTCCAGAAGTCAAAGTCATGGAAAGGTACATTAATGATCAAAAATAATTAAATAATAAAACACTTATCGAAAATAATTTATTTAGAAAATTTTAAAATAGCCATAAAATTCAGGGGGCTTACATCCTACCCACCTTACAAAAATTTCGTCCTCGAAATTAAAAATCATCCAATAGGTCAAACTATAACATGTAGCTGCTCTGGCTACAATACTCAATCTGCTACCCTTGTAATCATCTCTTCTGTTTCTCTTTACAATCTTTTTGGTTCATGTTCAACTAAGTCCTTCTATCATAAACTTCGTCATACATCCTTTAGAATCTTCCATACTAACATGGAACCTTAACGTATACCCTAAAATATAGGACATTCTCTGGGCATGTCTATAAGCCTAAAATGCTTAATCATCAATCATATTTCCAACCTCAATTGTAAATACTTGATTTTCTTATCGTATCCTAAGTATCCATATTCTATCAATCCACAGGTCCTTAGCATCATTTGTCGTCAATCCTTTTCTACAGCTTCTCTTTGAAATTATACGTTCGATTCTTATCCTTGGCGTAGAGCCTTCTTCTTTTTACTCAACAAGTCCTCCGAATACAAATCCTAGATTTCAAAACTCCCGATTTATTAATTACCAATGTACATATGTCTCTGCCTTGTTCCTTGTCTTTTTAAATGATATCTTTTCGATCTCGTATGCAATACTATATCTCATTCTAACTCATTCTATATCATTCCACATATCGATCTACCCTCTAATCACATGTAATTAGCTATAGATAACCAACCAAAATTCTACAAATGCTAAATCCTCAATTATAAATACTGGATTTGGATCCTCAATTCGTAGTCACAACAATATACTATCTCATTTCTCCATCTTAGATACCCTATAATCGAGTCATACTATCAATACAATCGTTCTTAATGGTTTCCAAGTCTACTACAGTCAGTCACTTATACTTGTCCTATAAGCTTAATCTAACCAATCCCTAGGAAAAGTACTTATCACAACCATACAATACATTTATAGTTATACTACAAAATCAGTTAACAAGGTTTGGCTATTTCGGTCATCTATCAAGTAGAAGGTAACAAGGTCTAAGACTGGGTCAAGCAATCCATAACAATGTCCAAACAAGTTCAAGGGTCAAGCAAGACAGAAAAGTTTATCGAAAAATCTCCAAGAATGGTACAAAGACAACGAGATGCATAACGAGAAGAATTATCCGAGAGATTAACGAAAAAGAGTTTAGTCAAGTCATAGGAAAGATGGAACACAAAAATAACTATGTCCAAAAGATAACGCGAAAGCAATCCTGTTGGAGAATCCTAGAGAACCTATAATCCTAGTTGTAGATGAAGATAGGTGTCACCCTCACTTTTCCCAGTTAGGCGTAAAATAATAATTTTCCATTTTTTATATTTTTGGGAATTTTATTTCATGAATATTATTATTTAATTATTATAGGAGTCGGGTTCGAATTTTATCGCATTCCGAGTTAATTCGGGACCCCGGTGAATTTCGACTTGAGCTGTAATTAGCATGTTAGCTAACCATGGTCCACCACACTAAACTTTAGGGTTTAAGAGTTTGGACTAGTCCTCCATGAGTAATCTAGTTTAATTATGATTTTTATTTATTTTTAGCAACTTTCTAAACCTAATTTGGAATTTATTTGCATTAGGCTTAGGGAGGGGCAAACTTGTAATTACAAGTGCCCCACACCCACACCCATGCCAAGCCTTGGCCGGCCATGACAAGCCCCCCCCCCTCCCCCCCCCCCCCCCCTCCCCCCTTCCTTCTCCACTAAGCAACTCACTCTCTCTCTCTCTTTCAAATCCATTTTCTTCCAAGCCCTCTTCTTCCTCCAACCAACTAATCTAGGTATACTTTAATCTCTTCATTTAATCCTCTTTTGCATTTAGTTCATTCATCATAAATGGAGAGGAGAAGATTCTCTACCATTTGCCCACAAATTTGTAGGTTTTCCCTAGAAAAATAGGTTAAGGATTAATTATGGTTTTATTCTTTTTAGAATGGTATATATATATATATATATATATATATATATATATATATATATATATATATATATATTTTTTTTTTTACATGTGTATTTATGTGTGTGTATTTATATATGTATTTGCGTGTGTGTAGAGGAGGGTGATATTGTGTCATGAGGATGAGAGTGGTGAAATGTGTGTGTGTGTGTTTGTGTGTGTGTGTGTGTTTATATATATATATATATATATATATATATATATATATATATATATATATATATATATATATATATATATATATATATATATATATATATAAATACACTCTCATAAATATATATATATATATATATATATATTTATGAGAGTGTATTTATATATATATATATATATATATATATATATATATATATATAATATATATATATATATATATATATATATATATATTTAGAGGGATGGATGTGTGTATATGGATGTGTGTGTGTTATATATATATTTAGAGGGATGGATAGATATCTAGATATATATATATATATATATATATATATATATATATATATATATATATATATATATATATATAAAAAGTGTATATATATAGGAAGAAGTAGAAGGAGATGAAAAGAAGAAGAAGAGCAGCCCAGCTGCAGCAACATGCTGCAGTAGCAGCAGCATCAGACCTGGCTGCTGCCAGGTCTGAATCCCCCCCCCCCCCCCCCCCTTTGGGCCTTTAAGGCTATTAAACCCCTCCCCCCCCCCCCCCCACCCCCTTCACCTATACATATGTGTATATATATAGATATATATATATATATATATATATATGTATTATATATGGTTAGAATCGTAGAAAAGAGTAGAAGAAGATTATGGAATGAGAAGTTAGAAAAGAATAAGAGGTTAGAAGGAAAGATTGAAAGAAGTTAGAAGAATAGGAAAAAGACTAGAATAGAAATAGGAGAAAACCGAGTTAGAGGGCGAAACGGAGCTCGGAGTATCGGATTGAGTTGAAACTTGGCGTGGGGCAAGAATACATGATTTAGATTTTGCGGGTAGGCTCCCGGGTGGAAATCGGGGTTGTAGGGCGCCGGTATCGCGCCATACCATTCGTTATCTTGAAATATTTAAGATACCGGCAATAGGCCGTAACATGGACTAGATGTCCATTTTACTTAGGTATCTTGGTAGGTAATATATGTATAGGCTAGTACCTTACTACCCTAGGGAGCTCGGGTCAAAATACCAAGCGTAGGTAGGCTAACTTGATAGTTACCGAAGCTAGAATTTTACCCTTTTTAAGGGTAAAATAGGATATTGGCCTACGGCCAAGATATGAGTTTCGAAGTCCAAGATGGACTTGGATATGGGTTGTAAAGGTTGGTAATAGTTAGAAATAGTCGCCTAGATCTAGTCTTGACCCCGGTTGACCACGGTTGACTTTTTGGACCAAAAGTCAACTATGGGTCAACGCTTTACCTAAATTAGTCCCAATTTCCATTAGACTTGTGTAGTTGACCTAAAGTCAACTATTAGTCACCATTGACCTAGGGTTGACCAGGGTTGACCTAGAGTTGACCAGAGTTGACCAGGGTTGACCAGTTGACCAAAAGTCAACTGTAGGCCAACTCTTGACCCCGTTTGACTTTCTTCAACTTGTTTTGACCCGTGATGCCTGGTATGACCTAGGATTGACTTGGGTTGGCTTAGACTGACTTGATATAACTTGATTTGACCTAGATTGACTTGACAGGACTTAGTGTGACTCAGTGAGACCTAGTTTGACCTAGATTGCATATCATTCATTGTAAATCATTCCTAAACTTGTTTAAACCTAAATTAACTTACAGTATCTCATATTTAGGTCTTCTGATACCGCTCTGAGCATTGATATACCATACAACTCAGGACAGCAGGCGAGTACATTCACTGATAGTTTTTATTGTCTTGATATCTGCTATATCCGATTCAGTTGTAGTGTCTTACTTGATTCCTAATACGATGGTTCACGGACTAGTATATGTCGGATCCTGTCATGAGATGTTGTTCCCGGGTTACTTGGTATATTGGTACATGACTCGACTTGTTACTTGTACTTGTATAGACATGGACTTGGGAGTGGGCTGATCACCTGCTTTTGAATCCCGTGTCATGACGTGTTATGTCCGGATCCTTTATACTATTCGGGGATGGGGAGTTATTAGTGGTTGTGTGATCAAATTCCCACATTGTTCTACTGTATACATTGTTCATAGCTATACCCTCGCCTCACGACGGGTAAAGCCTTACCCTACATCGTTCATAGCTTTCCATGGTGACCGGCCTTACCGTTCTACTGTATACATTGTTCATAGCCGGTCGGATGGAAAGCCTGATCATGTTTCCCAAGCCGATCACATAACGCTCTAATAATTCAAATCATATTTTATATTTACTTTATCTTATCGTATATCCTACTCTGTTCTACATTCAGTATTTTCTCACCATGCCATGATATACAGTTACTCACATACTCTACTTGTCTTTACATTGTACCTTGATTGGAGACTAAGTTCTGCTCGGGAGAAGAGTTACAACCCCGGTCCTTGTTTGGTTTAAGGGTTGTAACTCAGTTTCTGAACGGTTCCCAAGTTTTTATATATCTTTGTCTTGTAGTTCATTATACTGTCTCTTATAGAATTTGTCAATTCACATGGAACTGCTGTTAGTATTTGTACTTGCTCATTTTTCTGACAGGATACCGTTATGATATTTTACAGATGACTCTGAGACTGACTGCCCGACCTACTATGGGGTTGAGTCTGATGGACTAGATTTAGACCGTGGCTTATTGGTAGAGCCACTGGACTTTGCTCACCCTGAGTAGCCTAGTTTAGTTAGGTTTGTCTGGCCTGCGAGCCAGCTAGTACATTTCAGTTTGTAGTATCTTTATACTTATATTATCTGAGACTCTGGATATTGTGTATAGCTCTGACTTGTGGATCTTGGACTCATTTTCCTATTTATTCTATCATATTTCCTTTTTCATACTATCTACCTTAGTTTGATATATGTGATTGAGACTGTATTGCTATGTCACCTCCATTCGGAGTGTATATACTATACAGGTACATTTATCTATTTTAGTTATAGTATTTACAGACCCTATATACAGCGTTCTACCGCCGATACTGCGGCGTAGGCTGGACGTAACCACGTGCTCGTGCCCCTCTTCAGGGTGCGGGTCGTGACACATTTTTGTGGTGGCCCACGTAGGTCTCGTGTCGCAATTATAGCGATCTCGTAATGGTGCTCGACTTAGAGTACTAATTACGAGCCTGCGATTAGGACGTAGGACCTAGGATATGATAGGAGTTTCTCAATCACACCTAGAAAAATTTTTCGATCTTTGATTATCATGATTACTCCCCTTGTATTAAATTAACTGTCCTTCTTTGATAATCTACTCATGTGCCATGTTGATCTCTTTGTTTCAATTCGTCTCCATGATGACGAAGACGCACCCGCAGGCCACTGGATCGAGTAGTTTGCCTGAGAGATCTGATCAGGCAGAGGAGGAGGTTCACGAGACTGCCCCCAGTAATTCTACTATTCTGGAGACCCAGGCAGTTGCACAGGAAGGTCTACCACCTCCACCCCAGAGGGTTACAGTCGTTCTTCCAGAGATACTGCCGCCACCACCACCGGTACCGACGGATACGCATCATATGTTCCTTCTCCTTTAGCAGATGATGGAGTCACAGCGGGCCCAGGCAGAGGCATCGCAGCGCCAGTCGGAGGCATCACACCGACAGATCGAGATGCTGAGGCAGAGTATGGAGAACTCGCATCAGCTTGCCCTGGCAGCAGTAGAAAGAGTGGCACCGGGTACGGTGTAGGGCCCTACTGGCCAGCAGTCGTACTAGCAACAGTCCAGGCCGGGGACAGTATTGGACTTCAGGAAGATGAGCTCCAGGGACTTCACAGGCACGGAGGGCATCCTCTATGCAGACGACTGGCTAGAGGATGTACAGCGGAGCATGGAGCTGGCAGAGCTTCCTAGAGCGCTTTGGGTTTCGGCCGCAGCCAGTCGATTCTTCGACATTGTGCTGACATGGTACCGTACGGATCCTCGTGCGTCGGTGAGAGGGCTGACTTGGGAGAACTTCCGGAGGCTCTTCAAGGAGAAGTTCTTCCCGGACGTGGCTCTTACAGCATTGGAGGGCCAGTTCGTGGGTCTAGTACAGGGGAACTCGTCGGTGGACGAGTATGCAGCTGAGTTCTTCCGCCTTAGCAGGTTCGCTCCCGATATGATCCAGGATGAGGGGCAGAAGGCTCGTAAGTTCCACAGGGGACTTATTCATGCAGTGCGCACCCGCACCTCAGGACGCCGTGACGCGACGTTCGATCAGATATTGATGGACGCGCAGATCGCAGAGGAGGACTTCGACCTCAATCCGAAGAGGAGCGGAAATACTATGGGGGCGAGTTCTAGTGCGGGACCGGCTAAGCGCCCCCACATTCAGCAGCAGCAGTAGAGGCCGTTTCAGCAGCAGCCTCTGTTGTAGATTCAACAGGCACCAGCGCGTGCCCAGCAGCACCAGGGACAGGGCAAAAGGCAAGCCATCCAGTGTGCCTTCTGCAAGAAGATGGGGCACACCCGAGAGGATTGTAGGATGAAGCAGGGAGTTTGTTTATTCTGTGGAGCTCCAGACCACCAGGTGAAGAACTGTGCTGCCCGTGCAGCCAGACAGGCAGGCCAGGACGGAGTGCAGCAGGCTAGAGGAGGCCAGCAGGGACGTGCTTTTGCCATGACAGTTGAGCCCACTCAGGCAGTAGCAGAGCAGATAGCAGGTTCCAATCTTTCGATCTCCTTTCCGTATTTGCCTTCTTATAAACTGTCTTGAAATTCGATTCTATCTGTTCTTTGATCGTTGGATGAAAATTGTTCTTGTGATGTGATTTTCTTCTGAGATAAGTCGTATGGGCTAGGTCGCCTCGATTATGAGATTTTAGAATACTCTAGGGTCATGCTAGCAGGCATAGTGAGGACATATAGTCGGATTATGGTCGTATTTCTTGGGTGTGGGAATTTAAGGTTTTCGCTGCCAAGCTAGCGGCAATGCGAAAATTTTAAATACCATAATTCTAGAGGTATGTACCTTAGTCGAGGACTCTGTGATTATCGTAGCCTTGCTCACTGGCATGACGGAGATTCTGAGTATCATGATGATTGGACAGACGCATACGATTATCGAACTGCATGATTTTTCTGTGTTTACTTTATTTTAATTTTTGGAGGATGAATTCTTTTAAGGTGGATAGACTTATAGCACCCAGTTTCTATTTGAGAGTAATTTTAAATTTTATAATTTTAGTCATTTATTTCATGCTTGATTTTTGAGATTTTAATCATTTAAATTTAAGCCATGACTTGTGATTTTGATATTTACTATTGTTTGGTTTTAATTTCGAGGACGAAATTTCTTTTAAGGTGGATAGACTTGTCACCCTCACTTTTCCCAGTTAGGGGTAAAATGGTAATTTTCTATTTTTTAAATATTTTTTGGAATTTTATTTCATGAATATTATTATTTAATTATTATAGGAGTCGGGTTCGAATTTTATCGCATTCCGAGTTAATTCGGGACCCCGGTGAATTTCGACTTGAGCTGTAATTAGCATGTTAGCTAACCATGGCCCACCACACTAAACTTTAGGGTTTAAGAGTTTGGACTAGTCTCCCATGAGTAATCTAGTTTAATTATGATTTTTATTTATTTTTAGCAACTTCCTAAACCTAATTTGGAATTTATTTGCATTAGGCTTAGGGAGGGGCAAACTTGTAATTACAAGTGCCCCTCACCCACACCCATGCCAAGCCTTGGCAGGCCATGACAAGGCCCCCCCCCCCCTCTTCCTTCTCCACTAAGCAACTCACTCTCTCTCTCTTTCAAATCCATTTTCTTCCAAGCCCTCTTCTTCCTCCAACCAACTAATCTAGGTATACGTTAATCTCTTCATTTAATCCTCTTTTGCATTTAGTTCATTCACCATAAATGGAGAGGAGAAGATTCTCTACCATTTGCCCACAAATTTGTAGGTTTTCCCTAGAAAAATAGGTTAAATATTAATTATGGTTTTATTCTTTTTAGAATGGTGTATATATATATATATATATATATATATATATATATATATATATATATATATATATATATATATATATATATATATATATATATACATGTGTATTTATGTGTGTGTATTTATATATGTATTTGTGTGTGTGTGTAGAGGAGGGTGATATTGTGTCATGAGGATGAGAGTGGTGAGATGTGTGTGTGTTTGTGTGTGTGTGTGTGTGTGTTTATATATATATTTATATATATATATATATATGGATGTGTGTGTGTTATATATATATTTAGAGGGATGGATAGATATCTAGATAGATATATAGATAGATATCTAGTTATATATATATATATATATATATATATATATATATATATATATATATATATATATAGAGAGAGAGAGAGAGAGAGAGAGATATATATATGAAGTGTATATATATAGGAAGAAGTAGAAGGAGATGAAAAAGAAGAAGAAGAGCAGCCCAGCAGCAGCAACATGCTGCAGCAGTAGCAGCATCAGACCTGGCTGCTGCCAGGTCTGAATCCCCCCTCCCCCCTTTGGGCCTTTAAGGCTATTAAACCCCCCCCTTCACCTATATATATGTGTATATATATATATATATATATATATATATATATATATATATATATATATATATATATATATATATATGGTTAGAATCGTAGAGAAAAGTAGAAGAAGATTATGGAATGAGAAGTTTGAAAAGAATTAGAGGTTAGAAGGAAAGATTGAAAGAAGTTAGAAGAATAGGAAAAAGGCTAGAATAGAAATAGGGAAAAACCGAGTTAGAGGGCGAAACGGAGCTCGGAGTATCGGATTGAGTTGAAACTTGGCGTGGGGCAAGAATACGTGATTTAGATTTTGTGGATAGGCTTCCGGGTGGAAATCGGGGTTGTAGGGCGCCGGTATCACGCCATACCATTCCGTATCTTGAAATATTCAAGATACCGGCAATAGGCCGTAACATGGACTAGATGTCCATTTTACTTAGGTATCTTGGTAGGTAATATATGTATAGGCTAGTACCTTACTACCCTAGGGAGCTCGGGTCAAAATACCAAGCGTAGGTAGGCTAACTTGATAGTTGCCGAAGCTAAAATTTTACCCTTTTTAAGGGTAAAATAGGATATTGGCCTACGGACAAGATATGAGTTTCGAAGTCCAAGATGGACTTGGATGTGGGTTGTAGAGGTTGATAATAGTTAGAAATAGTCGCCTAGACCTAGTCTTGACCCCGGTTGACCACGGTTGACTTTTTGGACCAAAAGTCAACTATGGGTCAACGCTTTACCCAAATTAGTCCCAATTTCTATTAGACTTGTGTAGTTGACCAAAAGTCAACTATTAGTCACCATTGACCTAGGGTTGACCAGGGTTGACCTAGAGTTGACCAGAGTTGACCAGGGTTGACCAGTTGACCAAAAGTCAACTGTAGGCCAACTCTTGGCCCCGTTTGACTTTCTTCAACTTGTTTTGACCCGTGATGCCTGGTATGACCTAGGATTGACTTGGGTTGGCTTAGACTGACTTGATATAACTTGATTTGACCTAGATTGACTTGACAGGACTTAGTGTGACTCAGTGAGACCTAGTTTGACCTAGATTGCATATCATTCATTGTAAATCATTCCTAAACTTGTTTAAACCTAAATTAACTTACAGTATCTCATATTTAGGTCTTCTGATACCGCTCTGAGCATTGATATACCATACAGCTCAGGACAGCAGGCGAGTACATTCACTGATAGTTTTATTGTCTTGATATCTGCTATATTCGATTCAGTTGTAGTGTCTTACTTGATTCCTAACACGATGGTTCACGGACTAGTATATGTCGGATCCTGTCATGAGATGTTGTTCCCGGGTTACTTGGTATATTGGTACATGACTCGACTTGTTACTTGTACTTGTATAGACATGGACTTAGGAGTGGGCTGATCACCTGCTTTTGAATCCCGTGTCATGACGTGTTATGTCCGGATCCTTTATACTATTCGGGGATGGAGAGTTATTAGTGGTTGTGTGATCAAATTCCCACATTGTTCTACTGTATACATTGTTCATAGCTATACCCTCGCCTCACGACGGGTAAAGCCTTACTCTACATCGTTCATAGCTTTCCATGGTGACCGGCCTTACCGTTCTACTGTATACATTGTTCATAGCCGGTCGGATGGAAAGCCTGATCATGTTTCCCAAGCCGATCACATAACGCTCTAATAATTCAAATCACATTTTATATTTACTTTATGTTATCGTATATCCTGCTCTGTTCTACATTTAGTATTTTCTCACCATGCCATGATATACAGTTACTCACATGCTCTACTTGCCTTTACATTGTACCTTGATTGGAGACTAAGTTCTGCTCGGGAGAAGAGTTACAACCCCGGTCCTTGTTTGGTTTAAGGGTTGTAACTCGGTTTCCGAACGGTTCCCAAGTTTTCATATATCTTTGTCTTGTAGTTCATTATACTGTCTCTTATAGAATTTGTCAATTCACATGGAACTGCTGTTAGTGTTTGTACTTGCTCATTTTCCTGACAGGATACCGTTATGATATTTTACAGATGACTCTGAGACTGACTGCCCGACCTACTATGGGGTTGAGTCTGATGGACTAGATTTAGACCGTGGCTTATTGGTAGAGCCACTGGACTTTGCTCACCCTGAGTAGCCTAGTTTAGTTAGGTTTGTCTGGCCTGCGAGCCAGCTAGTACATTTCAGTTTGTAGTATCTTTATACTTATATTATCTGAGACTCTGGATATTGTGTATAGCTCTGACTTGTGGATCTTGGACTCATTTTCCTGTTTATTCTATCATATTTCCTTTTCCGTACTATCTACCTTAGTTTGATATATGTGATTGAGACTGTATTGCTATGTCACCTCCATTCGGAGTGTATATACTGTACAGGTACATTTATCTATTTTAGTCGTAGTATTTACAGACCCTATATACAGCGTTCTACCGTCGATACTGCGGCGTAGGCTGGACGTAACCACGTGCTCGTGCCCCTCTTCAGGGTGCGGGTCGTGACAATAGGACAGAGTTAATCAAGACGGGGAAGAATGATAATAAGAATTTATTCTTGCTCATTCGGTCATAACAAAGTAAACCAAGTTAAGATACGACCTGATAACCATACACGTCTTCCTGAAATCATGTTACCAGAATTTTCGCCCCACTAGTAAGCTTATATGCAATAAACGAGGGAGTCCATAACTAAGGTATACACCCTATAGTCATATCATCTAGATTTCTTACCACGCCAACCGGTATGGCTGCAAGAAAATCTAAATTCTATGAATAGGATAGTATATCCAAAATCAGGCTCTATGTTTTTGTCATACTAGCTAATATGGCTGCGATAAATTCTAAACTCCATAAATAAAGCAGACTTTTATCTTATCAGGATATATAACAATTTAATCCACAAAATTTATCACGATGGAAGATCAAAGTCAACGAAAATCAGGAATTAAATTCAACAACGAATTTAGAGGAAAGCAAATAAAACAGGTGAAAACAGATTTCGAGATAAGATTAGAGTAAGATCCTCAGGGGTCATCTCAAGGGTACTAAATTGGTCAAAATTGTAACTCACTGAATTTCAAACAAGATACTAAATACAGTTAACGGTCCTATGCTGTGATGAGTTCTCCTATGTTGTAATCCTAGAAATCCTCTTGGTGTTCTAAATGTTATTTCTAGTGTTAACAAGTTGTCCTAGATCCTAATTGCAGGCATGCTTGGTACAATAACGTAACCAAACAACTTAAGTCTGGACCTGCATGGGCCGCCAAAAAAATATGTCATGACCCGTTACCCAAATTGTTGGGCCGGGCCGAGCCATGTCCAGCCTACGCTTGTTAAAGCGTAGTAAGCTGTTCTAAGAATAGACAATAAAGGATCTAAGCTACTAACAGTTCTAAAATCACATTTAAAGTTCATCACAACACAGCATCTATAAGCGAAGGTAAACGAGTACAGACTTAATAATACACTTCCAAAGTATCTAACTGGAGACAAAGTTCAGTATCCAAATATAAGTATAGACAAAGTCTAAGTCTCAAAATACATGAAAGAAATATCTAAGCAAGGTTCCCCGCCGGGGCCTCTTCTGGAGCTAAGGCCAGGTCCTAAAAATCAGTGCCATAATATGTAACACATGGCATTTCCTTCTCGAAAAGTATACCTACAACGTTATCCTGTCAGGACGGGAGCAAGTACAACCTCTACAACTAAAGTTCTGAATATATAATGAAAGAGAGGTACAATAAGAAACATGGTGTGATAAGTCTATAAAACAGAAAATACTTGGGAACATGGCCTCATGGTACAACTGGGATCACAGTATCATAGTAACATATGGAACATGGCATATCTGGAATCATGGTATGACTGGAATCACAGTATCCTAGTAACATAGGGAACATGGCATCTCATATTCTATCATGACATGGACACATATGTCATATAGACAGATGTATATGTAATGTTTAAAACTGGAGCAGGTACATGATCGTCAATAGGTGTAAAATGTACTATGGTACAAGTATCTAAAATGTATTTTCGTACAAGTAAAACAAGCGATAGTTGTACATACGTACAAATACAGCTGGTGCGCCTACGACAAGGTATACATAAAATGTCAACCTTGCTCGGTACGTACATACGAGTCGGGGGCATGATCGCGTACGCTACTAACAATTTCTCCATAACCCATATTCTATCATGTTAGAGATACGAGAACAGTAAAAACATGTGAGAGATACTGGGAGTAGTATAAGCATGGCAGGTACTGGGAGCCGTATGAAACATGTGAATACTCCGAGTAGTATAAAGCATAGTGAAACTTGTACTGAGAACCAGTAAGAAGCATGTAAAGATATGATAACTGTCCTAAGCATGGCAAGTACTGAAAGTAATACAACATGTGAAGATTTAACTCGCTACCTCAAGGATCAGTATTTTAACAGAGTTAATACATGTTCTAGCATTAAAAGACAGTAAATGAGTTTGTAGATGTACTTATCTCGAGCAAAGCAAGAATACTAGTATGAAGATATAGATGTCTGGTGTCCTGTCAATAATAATATACAAGCTCAGCATCTAAGTCATGTTCGAGATTTTACACTAGTGGTGTGACACGATTCCTGACTGGATACTAGACAAGTGGGGACCTAGCATAAAAGTCTAATATAGAGTGACACTATATCCAAACTAATTTTCTAAGGTCTTTACACTAGTGCGGGGTGAGGTCCACTACGTCTATAACTCAATACAACACAAAATATTGAAAGTCGTAATTATTTAATAAATAAATCAAACTGTACACTAAGTTCCAACAATTTTTGAGATAGACAAAAAGCTAAATTATATATAAAATAAAGTACCAAAATGATCCTTGTTAATTATAGAAATTTATACTAATTTTTCTAGAATTTATAAACCTTCATAAATATTTATTAAAAATCAGTAAACATAAATATACTGAAAATGAGTTCTGTTTTCCTATTTTTATAAAATACCAAAAGCACTTAATAAATGCTAAAAAAAATTATAATAAATTAGCTAAATTAACATAATATTTAAATACAATTTTTTCTAGATTTTTACAGAAATGAAAATATATATAAAAATTCAAAAACAGAAAGTAACAATTTTTGGAAAAATAATTAATTACAAATTAAGGATAATACATAATCAAAATCTACAGATGTTGTCGGATGATAAAATAAATATCACCAACGTGTCCAGAACGGTCAAATTAGCTAGGATAGCCTACCCATAAGTCCAATTTGGACACAGAGACAAAACGGTAATTTCTGGTCAAAATGATGTCCGCCGTTGGACACACTTTGCACCGAAAAACGTATCAGAAAAGAAGTCTATAAAACCTAGCAAATTATATGTCTACGAATCCAGAATGATGATACGAATCCAATGGTATGTCTGAAATAGGATTCCGATGTGCCGATCTCAAAATGATATGTTGACGCGGACACTTGGTATCCAGTTTGCACCGAAATGTGTGCCGGAGCAAATGTCTTCAAAACTCAGCAAATTATATGTCAACGAGTCCAGAATGACGATACAAACTCAACGGTATATCCGGAATTGGATTCCAATGAGCCGATCTCAAAGAGATCTGTTGACACGAAAAGTGGGACCCGCTTTGCACTGAAATGCGTGCCAGGGCCCACGTTCTCCAAATTAAGCAAATTTTATATGAAAACATGCCATAACGACGCCACGAGTCTACTGGTGGTGTAAGAAATTGAATCCGGAGTCCCGGGTCCAAAAATAGAATTTAACAAGTGCAAATTAAAGAATTCGGACGGCCAACTTTGGCGTCAAATTCGACCAACCGAACGTGCTTATAATGAAACAAAACCTAAAGGAGGCAGGAAGAGGGTTATACCAGCTGCGTACAGGAATTAGTAGTGCGCAAAACGGAGCTGCGACGACGAAGTTACGAACCCGCGAAGTTGGCGTCATGAAACTGTCCAAAAATAGTTCAATTTAAAACGTCAACTTGGTGGCCAGTTTTGATCTATCAAACGATAAAATTAACGGACAAAAATTGACAGGAGTGAAGATGGATATACCGAGATTGCGACGGAGCAAAAAGTTCACCGATCCGACGGTCGGATCTCCCAAAAAACACGTACGAACTTGCTGCGATGGAGCGCACTTTCTGAGTTCAATACTCGCGCGTGCCGACGGGATTCCGTTCAAAATGCAAGAATAGGCTATGCATCGCGCCGGGGAGGATGGCGGTGGCCAGGGGGTGTTCGCCGAAGGTCGTCGGGGTGGTGCACGCGCATCAGGGGCGGCTATGGCGGCCGTACGGCGGCTCGGCGGCGCACAACGGCGGCCCGTGCGCGCGCGCACGTGCGCGCCGCTGCTGCTGGCTGCTGCTGCCGTGCTGCAGTGGGACGGGGCTGGCCTGGTCGGGCACGGCGGCCGGGGGTGGTGGCCGTGCGGTGGTGGTGTTGGAGTGGAGGTGGTGGCGCATGGTGGTGGAGATGGAGTTGATGATGGTGTTGATGGTGATGTTAATGGTGGTGATGATGATGGTGGTGTAGGAGGAGAGGGAGGAGAGGGTGGTGGAGTTCACAGTGGTGGTGGTGGTGGTCGGCAGCCATGGGAGGGGGAGGTGGAGTTTGGGGTGTGTGTGTTTGTTGAGAGAGAGAGAAATTTGTGTGTGTGTATATAAAAAGAGTGAGAGAGAGAGAGAGTTGATATTTAAAAAGAGAGAGAAAGAGAGAGAGAGATGAAGTCGGCCAAAGGGGGGAGAGTGCTGTGAGGTGGAGGGGGTGTAGGTGTGTTTGTGTGAGTGTTTTAAGGAGGAGAGAGAAAGGGAGATATTTATATATGTATGTATATATATAAATATGTGGGATATTTGAAAAGTAGAGAGAGAAGATATTTTCAAAAAAGAAAAAAGAAGAAATATTGTGTGGGGTATTTGGGCAGTCATGGGAGAACAATATGGAGCTTGGGTTCGGGTTTGGTCGAGCCGGGTCGGGTCAAAATCGAACCGGGTGCAATAATTGAATTAAAAATAGGGATTTAAAATCATGGGCAAATAAATAACATGCGGGGACTCAAATAAATGGGACACAAGTTTTATGTGGGTAGTAGGCTTCATGTGGGCCACGTCCATACTTTGGGTCGACTAGGTTGGATCGATGTCGGGTCCCGAAATTAAATTGAAAATTAAATCAAGTTTCACGGTAGAAAATAAATCGGCCTAAATTGACCCGGAAGTTGTGCGAAGAAAATGGAGCACAAAATGGAGTGTCTGAGTGGGACACGAAGGTCATGGGTGAAGAACGTCTCGAGTAGATCATTCATGAGAAGTTGGTTCTGAGAAAATGACTGGTCTGGTGCTCCTAAATTAAAAGTCACGTTAACGTGCAAACGATGATCAAAGATAAAAGTGGGAATAATTATTCAACGATTAATTGGTCTAAGTTGACCCGAAGTTGCATGATACAAAAAGAGCACAAGGGAACGAATTCAAGTGGGACATGATATATCAACACGAAGGTAATCTTGTCTACTTCAAAATCCATGAAGAGAGTTTACAGAGATTGGTATCCCTGACGCTCCAGAAGTCAAAGTCATGGAAAGGTACATTAATGATCAAAAACAATTAAATAATAAAACACTTATCGAAAATAATTTATTTAGAAAATTTTAAAATAGCCCTGAAATTCATGGGGCTTACAGATATCGGACCCTGCTTCTGGACCCTCGTCTAAGTCCGCGATGAGTACTCCATCGTACCATACCGTTCCACGTCCCAGGCCCTTGTCTACTCTCATGTCTGGTCCATCAGCATGTCTTGCCGATACTCCTGGGATGAGCAGTTCCAGACCCACATCTGCTACCTCGTCCAGTATTCCTCCAACTATTGACACCATGGAGACAAAGGAGCAGATGGGGGACGTCGCTCCACCTGAGGCTGTAGTGGGAGCGACTGCTAGTGTGCCTGCTACTCCGTCGTTGGACGAGCACTGGATGACCGTTGTTGGTGGTCTTTAGCGGGGTACATAATACGGTACGGGATCATACGACGCCTATTTGGCAACAAAGTCATCCAGGGCTCCCTCTGTCAATGTGTACTCCTCGTTGCAGGCTTCGTAGGCGTCGGAGAGAGTCCAAAAGATCGTGGAGCAGGTAGCCGAGTTACGTGAGGAGATGCAACGGAGGTCGGAGCTGCCCCATGCCGTGCAGAAAGACTATCCGGTGCCCACTGCACGTTTCGATGCGCTCGAGCGTAGCATTATGGAGCTCCGGAGTATGAGCGCGTATGTGCTGCAGAGCAACTGAAGGGTGATATCTGCCATGGATGCTCGACTGCAAGCATTAGAGCAGGGAGTTCTGTCTGGTCCACCGCCGACGTCCACTGCTCCAGCCGATTTTGGTCCACCGCCGACGTCCACTGCTCCAGCCGATTCTGCTCCACCGCTGACGACTCCGATGTCACCATTATCGTCAGATCCGGTGACTTTAACGCCAGAGATGTATGAGTACATGCTGGCCAGAGGCGGTCTTCCTCCTCCTCCTCCTGCCGATGATCATCAGTAGTTTTTTTTCATGATTGTGTGTTGGCCCATCGGTGGGTGTTTGTGTAGACTTTTTTTTATCGGTGTGTTTAGACCTATTGATGCCGAGTTTTACAAAAATTTGTACAAACAATTATGGATAATGGATTTATTTTTTTCGTTATGGATGCTCAATGATTCATTTTTCCATTTTTTATGTGTTTGTATAAACTATTTGTGCTGCATAATTGATTCATATTTATGATGTTGCTGGATTGTTCTTATTTATGATGTTGGATCTCATATATACAGTGTTGAATTGTTCTTATTTTGTTCTGCCGTATTTTTTATTTTTTTCCCAGATTAGCGATGTTTTGTGACGTTTCGCGACGTCAGCTAACATCGCTAATCAGTATCGGAATATCGCTAATTTCAGTGTCGAAACGTCGCCACCACGTATCGAAACGTCGCTAAACGTCACCAAAGTGTTGACATGGCAGTCACAACCAAGCGTAGCAAAATGTCGCTGATGCGTCGCAATTTGGCGATGATCTTCTACTCTGTCGGTATACGTCGTTGTTTCAGCGACGTCAAGCATGTCGCTAAAAACGTCACTACGTTTTATGACGTTGTAACCATTTGCGACTATGTAAACAGCAGCACCATTTATTCGTCGCTAATTAGTATTTGCGACGTTTTGGGCCTATTTAGCAACGTCATTAGATGTCCCTAAAATCATTTATTCCACAAGCCCAATGTTTGACGACAAAAGGAAGGACAAACGATAGGGCATCTCCTAGCAGAAGGTCAAGATCCAAGTCTAAGACACCTATTGAGGTAAAGTGCTTCAATTGCAACGAGAAATGACATTATGCAAATAAGTGTCCTCATCCAAAAAGAAGAATAAGAAAAAGGAAAATAATACAAAGAGAGAAGGTGATGAAGCAAACTATGCTTCGGAAGCCGACTGTGATAGGGTCTATTTTTCGGTAGCACATGACAAGATGATGACCATTGGATTCTCTATTCTAGATGCTCGTACCATATGTGTCCAAAGAGGGAGTAGTTTTTTTCCTACAAGGCGACAGATGGTGGCTCTGTGTTAATGGGCAACAACAACGCATGTCGAGCTGTTGGAATTGGGTCTATCAAGGTGAAGATGCATGATGGAATTGTGCAAACTTTGGCCGATGTCAGACATGTTCCCGGCCTTAAGAAAAATCTTATTTCTCTCGATACGCTTTACTCGAATGGTAACAAGTTCACTGTCGAAGGTGGAGTCTTACGGGTTGTTCTTAGTTCTTTACTGGTGATGAAAGGTCACCGACATGGTAACCTTTGAATTTTATTAGGAAGCACAGTGACTAGGACTTTAGCAGTCAATACATCTGATTCGTCTGATAGAATATGTCTTTGGCATATGTGACTTTGGCATATAAGTGAGAAAGACCTATCCTTACAGAGCAAGCAAAGGTTACTGAAGAACTTGAAGAAGCCAAGTATGAATTTCTGTGAGCATTACGTTTATGGCAAGCAGCATAGGGTGACCTTCAATACAAGCAAGCTGTCACGCCCAGTACCGAAATACGGAGACGGACTAAGCCTAGGGTGGCTGGTAACGTACGATCTCGAGATTCTGTTCCCTCTCAATGCTTCTACCGATTTAAGTTGCTTAGATTAATCATATTTTGATCTTGGTATTACATGTCGTAGTCACATGGTTATCCTCTTATATGTTATACCATAGTACGTGTACCCTAAGTATGAATCCACATCAGCTCAAAGAGTCCCAAATCTAGATCCATGCTTAGTGTAATGCATCAAACAACAATCAATATACCACGACATTATTACTGACCAATTACCATGACTGTGCTAGAAAGTACGCAAGCATTGACATATAACGCGAATGATCACTTAGCACGCAGAGTCACACCTCAGTACACTCATTAAATAGTACCGCGGTGCATACTAATAATATACCTCAATACAAAGTTAGAAAAGGTACCAGCACATATACAGGTAATCAAGTCCGGAACATGGTTAAGTCAGAAAGTCACATGGACCCCTCGTGACATAGAAGTCACATAGGACACGCAAGTCTCAGACATTCATGGCACACTAAAGTCAGGACAGCAGGTCAAGGTCATCCAATTAAAGTAAGACATGAAGATTCTGGAAGCCAAGACAAATATCTACAACTTTCATGTTTTGAGTTTTACAAGACTCTAGCTACAAAACAGCTCAAACGGGCAAAAACAGTCATTTAAGGTACGAAGCGCACGCAAGTCATGAAGTGGCACAAACGGCGCACAGGCAAAAGACGAATAGCACAAGGTGCAAGGCGTGTGAGGTGCAAGGTGCGCGAGGTGTACGCAAGGTGCAAGATGCACGAGGTGCAAGGCGCACGAGGTGTGCGCGAGGTGTGCGCAAGGTGCAAGGTGCGCGAGGTGCAAGGCGCACGAGGTGCAAGGCGCACGAGGTGCAAGGTGTGCGAAGTAAAAGGTGCACTAGGTGTGGACGAGGTACAAGGTGCGCGAGGTGCAAGGCGCACGAGGTGCAAGGCGCGCGAGGTGCAAGGTACGCGAGGTGTCGTCCCTACCAACAAGCTTTTGGCCATGGAGTTTTAGAAACTTGCAATGTTCATAACTTGGGCTATAAGACTCGAAATTGGGCAAATAAAGGTCTAAACTGAATGAAATTGAATTCTCTACAACATGGAACAAGTAGTTTTCAAAAATAAGCAAGTTTGATAGATCAAAATTACAAAAAACCCATAAAACCCTAGTTTTGGAAACTTAGATCTACTTAAAGATATCCACTAAAACTAAAAATACCAAGTACTAAACATGTAGAGAAGGAAGAGATCAATAATCTAGACTAATAATATCAAAGAAATAACAAAAAATGAAAAAAATACAAGTGGTCTCTCATTTATGCAAGATGTACTTGCCTAAAAGTTGCTTTGAGGAAGAAAATAAAAACTTATGAGGAGAGAGAGGAGAAGAGAATATATATATAGTAGGGTTGGGTTTACTCATAAAAACCCTATTCTTAACATGACCTAACCATATGACTAATGACATATTAAATGCTACATGATACAACTAATTAAATTAATTAAATAAAAATCCTAACCACAATACGGTCCAAAAATCTTATCATCGAAGTAGTGAGCCACGCCTATAACCAGACAAAGACAAGGGGTGGCACACTAATTCGTGACGAGATACTGTTCCATGCCATAGCCAGTTATGAATACATGACACGTGCAATCAAGATACATGTGCCAAATACCATATACAGGAAAAAGCAAAATTTTTATGTATTCTAAAAACGGAGAGTGGCATCTCTACCCACCTGAGAAAAATTTTGTCCTCAGAATTTCGATAAGACTAGTCGAGCGCGCTCTCCATTCACGAAATACACTCAGGACATATAGCAAGCACAATTATCAAACAACATATGGTACATGAACATATTACGAAAGAAAGAACAATTAAGTAAAAGCACAAACAATAATCATACCCTAGAAGGAAAGTGATCGAAGACATACGAATAAAATATGCCTCCCGAGTCAGTTGAGTAAAAATTCGTCCTTGCGGTCCTATGCTGACTCCCAAAGTGGACAAGGGTCAACGCTTGAGATAAGTCGGTACCAATGACTTCATCAAGAACGAGACTCTGCCCAGGACGTACTCCCGTAGTCAGAACACATGATGAATATCACGTATCACGTGATACGAGAGTAGATGAGTGAGATGAGAAAGTCGCCTTCACTCGTCGAATATATAACTCAAGGAAATATAACAATGAATAGTACTAAAAACTTAACCATAATCTGACCGTCTTCAGCCGACCTCTGCTCTAATATTCCAATTCTATTTGCCTCTGCCCCTGATGGACTCTCTGCTGCTGCCGTCCCTGGCCTGCTGTTGTGGCCTCTGCTGTCCAACCTGATGCAGTCCTACCTGATGTTGCGCTTGTCGGTACATCTGAGCCTGCGTCAATAATGGACACTGGGCCAGTAGCCTCACTACTAGTGTTGGCCCTTGATACGGTGCTACCTCTGGAGCTGGTAATGCCAGAAACTGCTGAGCTGGCCCTCCTAGCCTCTGTATCTATGGACAAGTAGCTATATGGTGGTCTGAACCTCCATACCTCAAGCACTGCCCATTCGCTGACCGATACACTTCTTGAGTCTGCCCTCCCTTACCACAATAAGTGTAACCCACTGGTGCCTCCTGACGTTATTGGTGCCTTGGTTACTGCTGTCGAACCGGTATAGTCACAACTATCGTGACCGGTGTTGTACCACGAATACGAATGCCAGGCGCTACTGTTGACGTCCGAGATACAGATCCTCCTCCTCCCGCACTCTGCGCATGAGACCTCTTCTGGCCTCCAGTCCTTGCTGACAACCTTTGTATAGTAAGCTCGTGCCTCCGAGCCACCGTCAATACTGTATCGAAAGTTTGGTAGTCATGCCCCTCTACCAGCTGCATAATATCTAAGTGAAGTCCCTGCTGGAACCTCATAGCTCTCTCTGGCTCCGTCGCCACCATCGTCTGAGCAAACCTACTTAACCTGCAGAACTTCGCTGCATAGCCATCCACCGTCCTACCAGCCTGCTTGAGGCTAATAAATCTCTGCTGAAGCTTATACCGAGCTACCACGCCAAAGTACGTGGGCTTGAACCTGGTACTGAAGCTGTCCCAAGGAACATGATGCCTCATTCCAACCACTTCTGATGCCCACCAGTCACGGACGAGATCCTGAAGTAACAGTCTGACATGGTTAACCTTCTCTTCTACTGGAACCTTTGACCAAAATGACCTCAATATCCTGAAGCCAAGCATCCGTTGTAATGGCATCCTCCGTGCCATCAAAGTACCTCGGGTTAAGTAGGCAAAACCTTCCCGATGCTCCCAAGTCATTTCTGACACTTCTTTCAAGAGCTAACTGTAGCCCCTGATTCAGTAATACATTCTGCTCTTGCTGTTGGGTCTGCTCTTGCTGTTGGGCTGCCACCTGATGCTGCTGGGTGGCCAGAAATCCCCTGATAACTTCCAGGAGAACTGCAGCATCAGGTATTGCCGCCGCTGCCGCCACCACTGGTGGTGCTGGAGTTTCTGGTACCTGTTGCCCTACTGGCTCTGACAATACTTCCACTCGGATCTACCCAGGGGAAGGTACTCCTCCCTGTTGTTGCCCTGTAGAGCCATGCTCTGGTGGTTGTTCTTCCACATTGGCCTCGCCTGCTACTGAGAAAGAAACACCCCTATAGGAAAAGATATAGGATAATAAATTATAGGATGAGAAAGATTCGATGATGCAATTCAAGTTATCAATCAAGGTGAGGAAGGGAAGACAGAGCAAGAGATCAAAGGGAACAAGTTTTGATTGAGACTCATATAATAATAACACCCCACAAGTCTGAAAATCAGACCTGCAAGGGCCACCAATAAAAACTTGTCACGTCCAGTACCAAAATATGGAGATGGACTAGGCCTAGGGTGGCTGGTTATAACGTACGATCTCGAGATTTTGTTCCCTCCCATGCTTCTACCGATTTAAGTTGCTTAGATTAACCCTATCTTGATCTTGGAATTACATATCGTGGTCACATGGTCATCCTCCTATATGTCGTACCATAGTACATATACCCTAAGTATGAATTCATATCGGCTCAAGGAGTCCCAAATCTAGATTCATGCTTAGTGTAATGTATCAAATAACAATCAATATACTACAACATTATTACTAACCAATTACCATGACTGTGTTGGAAAGTACGCATGTATTGACATATAACACGAATGATCACTTAGCATGCAGAGTCATACCTCATCGTACTCATTAAATAGCACCGCGGTGCACACTAATATTATGCCTCAATACAAACTTAAAAAAGGTACCAGCATGTATACAGGTAATCAAGTCGAAAACATGGTTAAGTCAGGAAGTCACATGGACCCCTCGTGACATAGAAGTCACATAGGACATACAAACCTTAGATATTCATGGCACACTAAGGTCAAGACAGACGGTCAAGGTCATCCAATTAAAGTGAGATATGAAGATTCTTAATGTAGTGCCCCGCTCCTCGCGGTCCACTATGTAATACCTACGACTTGCTGACTCAGTCTTGAACTGAGTATTTGGGAAAACATTTGCCGGTATCGATTGTTCACGGATGAAATGCAATAAACCTTTCTAATTGATGGATTGGCTTCTATTGAAATAAATCCAAGAGTTTTGTTGGATGTTTTCTTTCGCTGCTTGGTTTTGATGAATGCATTTTCGTGTTGGTTTTCGATGATTGGTTTTCATTGTTCGCTTTCATCGCATTTCGCATTCATTCTGAATCTTGAGAGAAAGAGACGAAGTATGCTAATCAACTGTTGGTGCCAATGTAGGACGCGTGAACTGTTAGTGAACGGCGCATGAAGTCCCTCATTCTCTCAACTAAGATTCATCTCAGTGAGTTGCTTTAACCGAGCTTGTATTTATTTGTACGCCCTAATAAAAATGATCTCTAGTCCACTCTTTTGTTGCGTCCCTCTGATCAACGATACCAAAACAACAAAAAATAAGAATTAGAATGAATGCTAATGAATAACTGCAAAGGAAATGAATTGCTATTAAATGTTATCGAATGACCGAATGAGAACTGAATGCTAATGAATGACCGAACGATTAAGGCTAGTTATGAACTGGACGCTATCTGTTGCATTCTTAAGTTTTATCTGATAAAAAGAACAAGTCATGCATTGGTCTCGGACAACTTGTTAACAAGGTAATAGTCTCTCGACGATACTGGGGGCACCCGGGATCGATCGGCCTAGGAGAGATTGTAATAGCACCCCGAGGTAAATGCTACACCTCGAGAATGTTGTGTCCTTAGCGACGAGCTGAACCAATGAGTCCCAGCGGCTAATCATGGGGGATGGGCCCATGGACCACCATGTAGTTAGGACATGCATATGAACAGATCCTTATTGCAAAGCCTAACACTGAACGATGTCGGTAAAGATTGTTTCTTATATACATATGCAAATTGTGCTAACCTGTTTTGTGCAAGGATGACTGTCGGCGATGGGTAAGTTGATTATGAATTATTCTACTGTCATATTTCTTATGAAGTGTTAAAAAGAACCAAGACAAGTAGAAAGATCACTAGTAAATATGTAGCTTCACATATTGAATTAGTGCAGATATTTGTGAATTTTAACGAAGAGCCGTTCACCAGTACATGATGTGTGCTGACCCACGTTGTGGTCATCCTTTTCAGAAAGCAAAGGAGACAGGAGAATTTCAAGTGAGGCATTGAAGCTCGTCTAGCCCAGTAGAGCTATGGATTGCCTCGAAGCTTCATTTTCTTTTTCAGTCAAGTTACAAGTTTCTTTTCCTTTGAAGGTGTCTTTTCATTTCCAGCATGTAATAAAGGGATATGATGTATGGACATTATGACTATTTTTTAAAAAGAGTTTTAAAGAGAATCATGTAGCCAAGATAAGGCAAAATCTGAGTTTGCAAAGCTTTGTACTTGTATTCCTATCAAGTTTATCAATAAAAGAAGTATTTCCAATTCAAATCTCTGTGTTCAATATTTGGTTTTCTGTAATAAATGGGTGTGTGCGTGCATTTTTGCTTGACTAGTTATTTTGTGGAGGTACATGGCCTTGTGCAAGCACAACTTAGGCTTGCATGGCATCACGCCGTAGCGAGGACGATCGATCCCACAGGGATCCAGGCAAGACGGACGACCCTAGCGGGATCGGGGCATGACAAAGTGGTATCAGAGCACGATTTTACGTCCTTGGCCTCTTGCAAATATCATTTTCGAAAAAGTATATAAAGTATTTTGATGGCTTTCAAAAAGGGTCCCGATTTTGAGTTATGAAAACCAATGTCCCATACAATAAGTCAATAATATTTTATAAGACTGACAGAAGTTATACTATTTTGTAGAGAAATGGCTCCTCCTCGACCATCTGGCTCGACCGATCCGGTAGAACGGATCATGACCTTGTTGGAATTACAGAGGCAGGACAATGAGGAACGTGGCCTGATACAGCAGGCCCGACTAGAGGCCCAACAGAAGCAGTTGGATGCCTTGACCCAACTTGTAACTACGCTTGCGGCAAATTGAGATACCACCGCAGCGACCAAACCAACGGAAACACCCAAGATTGAGCCCGTGGACGGAGACGAACCCCAGCAGGTGCAGAGGCACTCTTCCTTTAAGCCAAAGGACTTCTTGGATGTGAAACCTCCGAAATTCGAGGGCAGGACATCACCCGACAAGGTGGTGAACTGGATCGATAAAATGGAAAATCTGTTCACATTCGTAGGAGTTTCGAGTAGCAAGAAGGTATTGTATGTCGCTCTGCTACTACGGCTGCGGACAAAGGACTGGTGGAAAGCGAAGAAGCCGACGCTGCTCGCAACGGCTAGGAATAGAAAGATCTCATGGGCCTCGTTCAAGAAGGCATTTCTGGATCAATATCTGCCTCCAGCCATGAGCAAAAAAATGGAGAATGACTTCATGACACTGAAACAAGGAAATATGTCCGTGGAGAAATATGAATCTGAATTTGCTAAGTTGGCAAATTTTGCTGCTGTTATGTTACCAACAGAGCAGACTCGCATAGATCAGTTTGTTGAAGGTCTGAATGACGACATACAGTTGAATGTGCTGAATCGAGAATGTAGGTCGTACTCTCAGGCCTTTGAGGCGGCACTGCAAGTGGAATAATTCAGCCTGAGAAAGGCATCAGCAAAGATTCAGTACAGTCGCAATCAGCCAACTAAAAGATACCACGATGGAGAGAAAAAGACCGAGGGAAAAAATAAGACAGACAATGATCAGCACAGGAGAGCTGAGTGTACCTACTGCGTTCGTCACGGGCATACCAAGGAAGTCTGTCGCTTCGCCAACAGATCATGTTTCGGCTGTAGAAGTACGGACCATACCGTCAAGATTTGCCCGAAACAAAGAAATAATAATAAAGAGCGTGCCGCTACCAGGACCACCACCGCTTCGAGACAATCCTCACAATCAGCAGTTGCGGAATGCCAATACTGCGATAGCACGCGTCTATAATCTCTCCACCTTGCTTGATCCTGAATGCAATACTTGTGGAGGTGAGTTTATATCTTAAGTTTTGAGGACAAAACGTTTTTTCAGTGGGTTATTATGTAGTGCCTCGCTCCTCGCGGTCCACTATGTAATACCTACGGCTTGCTGACTCAGTCTTGAATTGAGTATTTGGAGAAACCTTTGCCGGTATCGATTGATCACGGATGAAATGCAATAAACCTTTCTAATTGATGGATTGACTTCTATTGAAATAAATCCAAGAGTTTTGTTGGATGTTTTTTTTTAAGCTTGGTTTTAATGAATGCATTTTCGTGTTGGTTTTCGATGATTGGTTTTCATTGTTTGCTTTCATCGCATTTCGCATTCATTCTGAATCTTGAGAGAAAGAGACGAAGTATGCTAATCAACTGTTGGTGCCAATGTAGGACGCATGAACTGTTAGTGAACGGCACGTGAAGTCCCTCATTCTCTCAACTGAGATTCATCTCGGTGAGTTGCTTTAACCGGGCTTGCATTTATTTGTATGCCCTAATAAAAATGATCTCTAGTCCACTCTTTTGTTACGTCCCTCTGATCAACGATACCAAAACAACAAAAGATAAGAATAAGAATGAATTCTAACGAATGACTGCAAAGAAAATGAATTGCTATTGAATGTTATCGAATGACCGAATGAGAACTGAATGCTAATGAATGACTGAACGATTAAGGCTAGTTATGAACTGGACGCTATCTGTTGTACTGTTAAGTTTTATCTGATAAAAAGAACAAGTCATGCATTGGTCTCGGACAACTTTTTAACAAGGTAATAGTCTCTCGACGATACTGGGGGCTCCCGGGATCGATCGACCTAGGAGAGATTGTAATAGCACCCCGAGGTAAACGCTATAACTCAGAAATATTGTGTCCTTAGCAACGAGCTGAACCATTGAGTCCCAGCGGCTAATCATGGGGGATGGGCCCATGGACCACCATGTAGTTAGGACATGCATATGAACAGATCCTTATTGCAAAGCCTAATACTGAACGATGTCAGTAAAGATTGTTTCTTATATACATATACAAATTGTGCTAACCTATTTTGTGCAGGGATGAATGTCGGCGATGGGTAAGTTGATTATGAATTATTCTACTGTCATGTTTCTTATGAATTGTTAAAAGGAACCTAGACAAGTAGAAAGACCACTAGTAAATATGTAGCTTCACATATTAAATTAGTGCAGATATTTGCGAGTTTCGGCGAAGAGCCGCTCGCCAGTACATGATGTGTGCTGACCCACATTATGGACATACTTTTCAGAAAACAAAGGAGACATGGGGATTTCAAGTGAGGCATTGAAGCTCGTCTAGTCCAGTAGAGCTGTAGATTGCCTCGAAGTTTCATTTTCTTTTCCAGTCAAGTTGCAAGTTTCTTTTCCTTTGAAGGTGTCTTTTCATTTCCAGCATGTAATAAAGGGATATAATGTATGGACATTGTGACTATTTTTAAAAGGAAGTTTTAAAGAGAATCATGTAGCCAAGATAAGGTAAAATCTGAGTTCGCAAAGCCTTGTACTTGTATTCCTATCAAGTTAATCAATAAAAAAAGTATTTCCATTTCAAATCTATCTGTTCAATATTTGGTTTTCTGCAATGAATGGGTGCGTGCGTGCGTGCATTTTTGCTTGACTAGTTGTTTTGTGCAGGTACATGGCCTTGTGCAAGCGCAACTTAGGCTTGCACGGCATCATGCCTTAGCGAGGATGATCGATCCCGCAGGGATCCAGGCAAGACGGACGACCCTAGCGGGATCGAGGCATGACACTTAAAGCCAAGACAAAAATCTATAACTTTTATGTTTTGAGTTTTACAAGGTTCTAGCTATAAAACAGCTCAAACGGGCAAAAACAGTTATTTAGGGCACGAAGCGCACGCAAGTCATGAAGTGGCACAAACGGCGCACGGGCAAAAGGCGCATGGCACAAAGTGCAAGGTGCGCGAGGTGCAAGGCGCGTGAGGTGTGCACGAGGTATCCGCGAGGTGCAAGGTACACGAGGTGTGCGCAAGGTGCAAGATGCGCGAGGGGCAAGGCGCACGAGGTGTGCGCGAGGTGCAAGGCGCATGAGGTGTGCGCGAGGTACAAAGTGCACGAGGTGTGCGCGAGGTGCAAGGTGCACGAGGTGCAAGGCGGGCGAGGTGCAAGGTGTCGTCCCTACCAGCAAACTTTTGGCCATGGAGTTTTAAAAACTTCTAATGTTCATAACTTGGGCTGTATGACTCAGAATTGGGCAAAATAAAGGTCTAAACTGAATGAAATTAAATTCTCTACAACATGAAATAAGTAGTTTTCAAAAATAAGCAAGTTTGATAGATCAAAACTATAAAAAGCCATAAAACTCTAGTTTTGAAAACTTAGATCTACTCAAAGATAGCCATTAAATCAAAAACACCAAGTACTAAATATGTAGAGAAGGAAAAGATCAACAATCTAGACTAATAATATCAAAAAAATAACAAAAAATAAGAAAATAGAAGTGGTCTCTCATTTGGACAAGATGTACTTGCCTAAAAGTTGCTTTGAGGAAGAAAATAAAAAGTTATGAGGAGAGAGAGAGGGGAAGAGAATATATATAGTATGGTTGGATTGACTTATTAAAACCCTATTTTTAACAAGATCTAACCATATGACTAATGACATGTTAAATGCTACATGATACAACTAATTAAATTAATTAAATAAAAATTCTAACCACAACACGGTTCAAAAATTTTATTATCGAAGCAGTGAGTCACGCCTACAAACAGACAAGGACAATGGGTAACACACTAATTCGCGACGAGATACTGTTCCATGCCATAGCCAGTTATGAATACATGATACATGCAATCAAGATACAGGTGCCAGATACCATATACAGGAAAAAGCAAAAACTTTACGTATTCTAGGAACGGGGAGTGACACAAGCAGAAGACGAAAGATATTCTCGACTATATGCATACAGATGTATGGGGACCTGGCAGGATTCCTTCCAAGAATGGAGCAAGGTACTATGTTACTTTTATTGATGATTATACACGTTATGTTTGGTTGTATTTCATCAAAACCAAGGACCAAGTGTTCGAAAAGTTTATACAATAAAAAATGAGTAGGGAGAATAGAATGGGCAGATTAAGACATTGAGGCCTGATAATGGTACTGAATATACCTATGGACCTTTCAAAGATTGTTGTGCTCAAGAAGGTATCATGCGACATTGGACCGTCAGAAACACGCCATAATAGAATGGGTTAGTAGAGAGGATGAACCGAACCTTGCTTGAGAAAGAAAGATGTATGCTTTCCAATGCAAGTTTAGGCAAAGAATGGTGGGCGGATACTATATACATGGACCGGTACTTGGTTAACAAATCACCAACTCCGGCTATAGACTGTAAGACTCCATATAAGTTGATAACCGGTAAACCAGCAGATTATAGCACTTTGTGTGTGTTTGGATGTGAAGCTTACTGTCATGTCAATGAGGATAAGTTGGATCCGAGCGCCAATAAAGCCATTTTTTGGGATATGCACAATGAGTGAAGGGATACCGTCTATACTGTTTGGAGGATAAGAAGCTCTTAATCAGCAGGGATGTCATATTCAATGAGTCTTCAGTATTGGCTTCAAGCAAGAAGAGTGAGTTCGATCAGGAGGTGGTGTATCTAGAAAATCTCAAACTGTTAATATTGAGTTGTGTGAGATGCATCGGATGAGGTGGTGGTTTCTGAAGATGTTTATCAAGCTCCACAAGAACAACAACCAGAGGAAGAGCATCACCAGCAGCAAGATTCATTAGCCACCACTAAGCCAAGGAGACCGGTCAAGCTAGTGCACATGTATGGCTTTGATGAACAAGTAAAACACTATGGATAGATAAATATGGTGGCATATGCATTACCAGTGGAGGATGACAAGCCTATCCACAAGAACTGGATATATTTTCAGATAAGCTGTCAATATACTAGCAGCGAGAACTAGATGATCGCTATACATGAAGAGGTTGAGTCTATCCACAAGAACTGTACATGAGATTTGGTTCCATTGCCCAAATGCAAGCGAGGCATAGGTATGTTCTAGGTATCTGTTCTAGGTATATTCTAACCCTCTCTTTTTATTACCAGTAGAAATTTTATTTTATTCCTAATAATTAATTGGTTGCAATGGTTTTTAATATTAATTTTTGGTTAGTTTAATTAAAGCCAATGACTTGAGCCCAGGCATTTTAGCCGCACTTGCCATCTAGTTCTTTCTTTTGTGATTTTGTTTTAGTAGACATTAGTTCTTAGTTCAAATAAAAATGTTTTAAATTTTTCATATTTTAGAATTCTCTGCTTGTGTTACTACTGCTTGATGCAGCTTACTGTCATCGTCTCACAACGGTGCAGGCTGGACATGATCCGATTGGACCCAGTATCTTGGGATCGGGTCGTGACAAGGTATAGGCTGTACGTAGGTGTACAAGAAGAAGGAAGCTTCTCCAGAGTCAGGTGGCACTCGGTTCAAGGCAAGATTAGTGACAAAGTGCTTCGCATAGAAGGAGGGAGTGGACTGCAATGAGATCTTTTCTTCGGTGGTCAAGCACACTTCTATTCGCATATTGTTGAGTTTGGTAGATCATGATCTCGAATTAGAGCAACTCGATGTGAAGTTGACATTCTTATATGGCAACCTTGACAAAGAAATTTATATGCATATACCAGAGGGCTTCAAGGTGGTTGGCAAAAAAATCATGTTTATCAAAGAAATCGTTGTATGGGTTGAAGTAGTCACCTCGATAGTGGTACAAGCGATTCGACACCTTCATGACACAACATGAGTTCACCCGAAGTAAGTATGATTGTCGTATTTACTTTCATAAACTTCATGGTGGAGGTTATATCTATCTATTTCTTTATGTGGATGATATGCTTATTGCTTCAAAAATCTTGGTAGAGAGATAAACTGAAGTCTCAACTTAGCTCGGAGTTTGAGATGAAAGACTTGGGTGAAGCCAAGAAGATTTGGGAGATGGAGATTAAAAGGGAGAGGGAGAAACGAAGATTGACTTTGTCTCAGAAGTCATACATTGATAAGACCATTGCTTTGGTATGGAAGATGCAAAGTCAGTTTCTAGTTCCTTGGCTGGCCACTTTAGGCTCTCAGCCAAGTTATCCCCTACTACAGATAAGGAGAATGAGCACATGGCTTGAGTTCCTTATGCGACTGTAGTTGGCAGCTTGATGTATGTTATGGTGTGCACTCGACCAGACATTACATAGGCCATGTGGTTAGTCACTTTACGGCTAATCCGATAAAGAAGCACTGGAAGGCTGTGAAGTGGATATTCAAGTACTTGAAGGGCACCATTGATGTGGATTACACTTTGGTGGAGACTTTAGTCAGGTCAGCGGATATGTGGATTCAGACTATGCTGGTGATCTGGATAGGCGCATGTCAACTACTGGATATGTGTTTGTTCTACACGGTGCACCAGTCAGTTGGAGGTCTATGTTGCAGGCTACGATTGCTTTATCGGCTACGGAAGCAGAGTATATGGCAGTAACATAAACAGTGAAAGAAGGCCTATGGCTTCGTGGCTTGATTAATGACTTGGGGGTGAAGCATGATGTAGTTGATGTGCATTATGACAACATGAGTGCTATCACTTGGTAAAAAAATCAAGTCCATCATGCGAGGACCAAGCATATTGATGTCCACTATACCACTTCATACGGGATGTTGTCAAAGACGATGACATTGCCCTTGAAAATGTGCATACTAAGGACAACCTTGCTGATATGTTGACTAAAGTTGTTTCCGGAGCTAAGTTCCAATATTGGTTGGACTTGCTCCAAGTCCTACATATTGCTTGAGAGCCCTTAGAGGCAGATTGACGAGTAGTTGATAAGTTGTGTGGTGGAGAAGTGTGTCGGCTCAATTTTGTGGCAAAATCTTGTCAAGGTGGAGATATAAAGAAATATGTCCATAAATAGGCCCATGATATTTTTTTGACTTTGACCATATATTTGATTGGTTTTTCATATTTATTTTGTTTCCATATATGTGATATCTACATATATGGATTTCTAATATATGGTTAGCCTACATAATATTGGATTTCCATATATAGCTACATGTCATGCTATATAAAGGAGTCTAATGGTTCTCCTTGAGATATCTCATTGTGATCAATGAAAGTTGTTGAATAAGTTCAACACAAAAGAGCTAAAGCTGTTGAATAAGTTCAACACAAAAGTTTAAGATTTTTTCTTTATCTTTGTGATAGAGAGTTCATGACTGCAAGGAGAGAAGTGTTGAAAGCTATTGTAATTTCTTTTCTTCTTCATAGTGGAACTAAATTACCCTCGTCTGTAAGAGTAGGCATTTTGGTCGAACCACGTAAATCATTGTCTTTGTGGTTGTGAATTTTTCTGAGATATTCTCTTATTTCTTGGATTTGTTTTCGTTGTGCCCCAACACACCGATTATAAGATATCCCTTTTTTCCCTCCAAAATTGTTCTGAGTCAAAATGGTCAACTCTTGGTATTCCGTCGGTATACTGCGGTCGGCATACCAGTATCGAAGCTGTAGGTCCAATTCAAATATTTTATTAACATTGTTGGGTCGTGAGCAACGGTTCAAATCTTTTTGAATTTTGGGTGCTTTAAGTATGAGTTTTCTAACCGTAATCCATATTAGAAAATCGAAACGGAAAGAGTTTTCTCAAAAGGTTACAATTTTCTAAGAAGGGGAAGAGAGATTCAAAGTTTCAACGTTGATTCGAAGAGAGACAACTTTGAGGAGTTCTACAACGGTTCTTCCTTGTCATCTTATCTTCGATAATCTTCTTTATACTAGTTGCAAAGTATTTCCATCTAGTTGAAGTATTGTGAAGATCCGTATGAATCAGTCGTGGAGTTTGTAAGGAGTCAGTGTATCTCTAACAATAGTTAGGACTGGATCGTGGCAGTTCTTTGATATAGAATTCTATGTCTTAGGACTGCCAAAATCCAGGCAATCCTGATTATTTTTAGGATCATCAGGATCCTGACAGTCCTCTGTTGTCTCCAACGGAACTGTATCAAATTTTTAGGTTGAAAACACCAATTTTGGGTTCTAAACTTTAGGAAAACACCAATTAGAAAATCATTAACCTATAATCTAATAAGTAAGATTTAAAACACATGAGAATCATGTAGAAATTAAATTCAAAAAAAAAAAAAAATCTAGAATGTGTTGATTGAGAAGTGGAAGAGAAATAGAAAGATTATCTTGATTGAGAAGTAGCCTCGGGTGTCATGCCATGGAAGAGATAGATTGCATAGGAGAAGAAAGTAGAAAGAAGCGGAAGAGTGAAATTTTGTGCATAGAGAGAGAATATTGTGTTGTTTTGTGATAATTTTTTTTTTTTTTTGCTAATTCCTAACAAAAAAATTAAAAAACATATGTTGCACCTAACAATGGGGTTGTAGCTTTATAAATATAATTCTGCTACACAGATCAACGGGGAACCGTGTGTGTGAACCGATGACACATGACGGTCTTTCGTTGGTTTGGGCTGGATCCTGACGATAGCAAGGACTTGATTTTGATGGATCCCAGTGCGAACCAATAGATAACCGTCACGTGTCCTCGATTCACGTTTGCGGTTTCAATTTTACGTTTTCTTGTGAGGACTTATTTATATATAACGTTTATCAATGGCCATAATACATTAGTATGAAAAGTAGGTAGTTATTAAACTCTCGAACTTTTGTTGAACTGTATAGCTTTTGTCCCTTCCCATTGTCCACAGCAACAAAGGAAGAAGAGTTGATTATCCCTGCTCTCCCATGGCCGCTCCTGCCGACGAGCGCCTCGCCATTGCCGACAGCTCTCTTTCTCATGTTCTCCATGAACCCTAATTTCATTGCCTTCGATCGCAATGAGAAACCCTAAGTAACTCTTAAGGATTTGATGTGATTGCAATGAGAAACCTTAGTAACTCTTAAATATTTGTGTTTGATTCATGGTGTGAAAAATAGGGCTTCAATGATTTAAGCTGTGGTGGAAATTGAGAGGAATACGAGTCGAAACCCTACAAATATTGAATCTTTGAGATAGTTTCAGAGTCGATCCGGAACATTTAATTTAATGTCCAGGACAAAATCCAAAATGATGCCCCAGTGACTATATATTCTCAATATAACTTAAATAAATGCTTACTAGTTCAATTCACCCAGAAATGTGCTAAAGAAGTAAATAACATCATTATCTTGAATGAACAGGACAATCAGTTACATAGTATATCTGGGAATAAGGACAACTGAACAACCTTCAAGTTGGCAGGATAGAATTATAATTGGATAGAATTATGAAGAATAGATGGAGTTAATGACGAGGTAATCTTAATTTTTTTCTACCTGAATATGGATTTCTGTTTGTGGATGGGGAAGAAGTTAATGCTCATTGTCCACATTCTTTTGAATGAACAAGGCAATTACTTAATATATTTGCTAAAGATCCATATGCTTCATATGCTACATAAGAGTTAGTAAATAAAATAATTAGACAAATGTAAAAAACGAGGATTCCACAGCAATGCTCATATATGGTTTTCCGCAGTAATGTTAAACAAATAGAAAACGGGGAGCATAGATTGGGAACAAAAGATTTCGAAAAAATAAAAGGAAAAAAAGGAAAAGAAAAGAAAACAAGAGGCTCAGGATCAAATTTGCTTGGAATGATCACGATTAATAAATAGGGGCTAGAGAGAGTTCAAAATACCTCTACCTTGCCAGCTTGCTGCAGCCAGGGCCGCGTAGTCCAACTCCGAGAATGCCGAGTGACCGAGTCTACGTGCAGAAGAAGGAAGAGAGAACTAAGAGCAAAAAAAAATACCATTGGTCAATGAATCGGAAGCGACGGAAGAATTTTTTAAAAAAAAAAATTGGAAGAGATACACGCGCGGTTGTTCCAATCTCCAACAAATTTTTTTATTTTTTTTACTATGGTGCTATATCTGTTTTTCTTTTTTTTTCTTTTTTTTCATATTGCGGGCCTAAACTTTGTAGAAAACAGACTTAAAAATTATCTTTATTATTATTATTATTATTAGTACAACTATTAAAAAAATTTGGGGTCCCTTTCTTCTTGGGGCCGGGGCCCAACCTCTGTATATCCCTCCTTGGGCCGCCCTTGGATAGTTCGTAACGTGAAGAATAGGGGTCCATAATTTAACATTATTCCCAAGCTCTGTTCCCCACCTATTCTCCGCATCCGAAGAATTAGCAGCCTGCCGTTGCCGAGGAGAAATTATTAAGTGCTCCTGGCTCACCACTGGACGTGCTGAGTGGTGAACCCGGTCCAATGAACAATTGACACTTAGAATATTCAATTAATTCCATATTTTTCACATCATAACCGGACAATTCATAAGTTAGCTTAATATTAATATTAATTTTGATACTAATATTAATGTTAATATTAATATTAATGTTAATTTTAATATCAATGTTAACATTAATATTAACATTAATACTAAGATTAACATTAACATTAATATTAATTTTAATGTTAATATTAATATTAATATTAATTTTACTGTTAATATTAATGTTAATCTTAATATTAATTTTAATGATAATATTAATATTATTGATTTTGTTAGTATTTTTTGTTATCTTTAATATTAATGTTAATATTAATATTAATTTTAATGTTAATATTAATATTAATTTTAATGTTAATGTTAATATTAATATTAATATTATTGTTAATATTAAATTTACTGTTAATATTAATGTTAATCTTAATATTAATTTTAATGTTAATATTAATATTTTTGATTTTTTTAGCATTTTTCGTTATCTTTTCATATCTGGTTATGATGTGAAAAATATGGGATTAATTGGTTATTCCAAGTGTCAATTGTTTATTGGACCGGGCTCACCACTCAGCACGTCTAGTGGTGAGCCGGAAGCACCTAATAATTTCTCGTCGCCGAGAGCTCTCTTCCCCAGGTTCCCATAAACCCATGTTTCATCATCTTCGTTAACCTTAAGGTCTCGTTTGGTTCCCTGAATGGAAGGAAAAATCAATTTTTTGGCATTTTTTTTTTTGAAAAATTATAATTTTGATTAATTTTTCTTTCTGATGTTTGGAAATACCAAGAAATTTAAAAAAGAAAGTGAATACTTAAATGTGAAAAATTAATTTCTTACTTGGATGGATGGAATTACTTTTCTTCCTAATTTTTCTTCTATTAGAAATCATTTTCCTTTCTTCTTCAATTCCTTTGGCATCTAAATATAGAAAAGTAATCACTTTTCTTTTCCAACCCAATGATTCTGCAAACCAAACGAACTCGTTTGGCATGTAATGGAAATCGAGATACAAAGACAAGGGTTTTGGAAATGTATATCGAAAACCTACAGAACTAAACCCTTCGACAAGAGTAGGGTGCATTGTTTTGATCTGCAATGGAAATTGGTGCGTTCATTTTATCTGAGGCGGAACCCTAAAAAACTCGAAACATTGAGTTTTATTACATAATGTGAAGATCAGGGGTCCATTGATCTGATATGTGGTGAAAATTGAGATGCAAAGGCAAGGGTTTTGGAAATTTGGAATGTAAATTGACACCCTAGAGAAGTAAATCTTTGAAGTTTGGTTCGTAATGCTAAGAGTTGGGTACGTTGGTTTGATCTGTGATGGAGTTTAAGATTAAAGACAAGGGTTTTGGAAGGTTTAGCGAGGGAGAAATGATAGCAGATTGAATCCCTAAAAAACAAGAAATCTTTGAATTTTGATTCGTAATGTGAAGAATGGAGTGTATATATTGATCTGTGATTGAAATTCAGTTTAAGAGGAGGGTCTTGGAAGGTTTAGTCAGAGAAAAAAGGATTGTAAAACAAAACCCTGTGAAAGCCCAAATCTTTGAGTGTTCATAATGTGAAGAATATGGTGCATTGGTTTTATCTGCAATGGATTTCAAGATCAAAGTGAAGGTCTTTATAAGGTTTCGCGAGAGAAGAAAAAATCAAGAGGAGAAGGAAGAGATAAAAATTTGGAGGTGAATTTTCTTCAAGGCTCCTTCTTGAAGGCAGCAAACAAATACGTGCTTGCATTTCAATTGAAATTATGTCCAAAACCCTATTTTAACTCCCTGCTGTGAAAAATTGACTTTACAAACACTGAGATTAAGGGTTAATTAAAGAGATTGGACTCTGGCTGATTGTTGTTCTGAAAGGGGAAGTATAGGAAAAATAACTTTGCATTACGAGTTTCTCTCAGTTGTAATGCAACATGATTGAACACCAGGAAATTGCACCAATGTGGAATCCCTGTTTGGAACTACTGAAATTTATACAATTTTTTGAGATGGAAGTAAAGTTGGTTGTGTTGATTGTTAGCCAATCACAGGGGGATGTATTGATGGCGATCCTTGGAATACATGGTGATGAGTGGTGATAAAAATAGCACATTATATATTGGATTGATTGTTATGATTTGTGCTGATCATTGTTAAGAATAAAACTGGACAATGGGATTGCCAGTATATCGTTTAGATAAGTAAAAGAGACTGAAAGTGGCATTGGTTATAGTGATATAGTTATTAGGCCAAGAAAATTTGTCTTTGATACCGTGTTTTGAAGGTGAAAATGGATTGTTGACACTCAAAAGAAGAAGACAAACTCCCTTTAGTCCCATATCACCTGGGCTAAAGGAGGATGTCATAACTTGCGCCTATAAATATAGGAGCCAAGCCTAACATGAAAAGGGGGAGGCCTAAGATTCGCTAACTTTCCTATGCATACAAAGTTTGATAAGCCTAAATGGCTAGCTTCGCCGTTCAGGCAAACTTTTAGCTCCACCATAGAGACGAGCTTTCAACCCTAGCTTTGCTGTTTAGGTAGCTTTCAACCAACACGCCTAGCTGCACTCCACATGCGAAGCCAAATTTGTTAGATGAGTTTGCCCCACTATTTAAACGAGCTTTTGAGCCAACATGGCTATTTGCTTTTAAGCCAAGACGGCTAACACCGCTGTTTAAGCGAGCTTCTAATCCCGTGGGGCTATCCTCACTATAGTCATAACCTCTCAATATAGCCATCCAGCATCCTAAGACACTAACTCAGAGCGTATTAAGACAGTAACTTCGCTGAGCATATAGTAGTTAGATCGTTTGCCCTATTTTACGAGCGGGATTTTAGGAAAAGTCATCCCTTTTTTGTGGCTAAAAACCCTAATAAGTTAGTGGGATATTGTTGCGACTTAATAGGGGATAACTCCCAATAAAAGCGTGGAGCCTACGGGCGCCCACTTGTATGGGTGCCCTTAGCACTACTATAAATAGCCTATCTTGGGCTGGAACTGGGCTCTTTTCTTTTAGATAGAAGAGACCACTTGGTCAGGCACATCACTGATACCAAAGTCTTCTTCCCGCAACTTACCATATGCCTACAAAGGAGAGAACCCTAAAGTCGCTCTTTGGGTCATCCATCTAAGCCTTTCGGCTGCAACGAAGTGATCGATCCCAAGTGATCCCAATGTCTCTCAAGCTATGTCTGCTATAAGCTTCCTCGCAGAAGCTCTCAAGGCTATGCCATGTGCTACGCTATTAGCCTTTCGGCTTCTCGTCAACTCCTTGAGCTCCTCTGTTATGTCCCGTACTATGCCACCAGTCTTTCGGTTCCTTCCCGAATCAAACAACGTTTTCCACCGAGGTAATTCGTCTCTAAAAGATACATTCTGAGGGTTACTTACTATCAATACCGAGCCAAGGGTACCGTTCTATGCAACATTCTATGCTAATCCAGCTACATGATTTTAGACACCGATCCAACATTTCCGTTGTGAGCAGACAATTCTATCTCATGGAACAATTCACTGCTCGGCACGCACCACTCAAGTCTTATCCCACGATTGCAGTTCCCACTTAAGACCGACATATAACTTCACAAGGGTCAAAAATCTCTAAGGCACAAGTTGAAGCATATACTTCCTTAGGTCATACTCATTACAACCATCTCTCGTTCATTACCAAAGGATTATCCTATGGTTCGCCAAAGGCCTCCCTATTATTCAGTCAAGTCTCTAAGGCTAGCTATACAGACAGCTAAACCTAATCATTCAGGTGGCTCCCCTAGTATGGACGGCTATTAGGGATCATACTAATTTCTTATTCTTAGGGCTAACAAGCAATTGACATTTCAAGCAACTTTACCCAAACCTATGGGTATCAACTCAATCTGAATGACTAATCGCCATTATCGACTATGCCGACAATTGGTTAAGCAGCCCACGGTGTTTAGGGTCAAGTGTATCTATGGTCATCCTCAAGGAACTAATTCCCACAGAGGCTCATTCTAGACTTACCCCAACGATCGACTAAGATCGATCTAGCAACATTATGTTCAAATTCCGATCTGACATATAATTCCCAACAATTCTATTTCCATTCCAATTCTATCGTACCCATACAAGTCCATATACCGAGGCTAAGTATTCAAGGATCATCGTTTTCGATAGTCTCAACAGAACTATAGAATCATACTATTTGGTCTGTATGACAAAGCCATACCACTAAGTCATAAGCCAGCAATCTATACCCCAACCGACAGCCATCTATATCGTCACACCATCTACCGACACTATCTAACATATTTCGTGGTTCTTAATCTCATTTGTTTTCCAACCATCAAAATCTCGTACGGACATTCTTAACATCTCGTATTGCAAGGGTCGAGTAGTTCATTCCATTCAATCCAACAATTCATGTATCAATTAATCATTCTCTATACAACACAAATATTCAGGGTCACTACTTGTTACTTTAATACACTTCGATTTCTCAGCATATATATGCACATATGCAACGACTATCCATTCCGTCAATCATGATCTCGTACTTCTGATTCTATCCATTCGTGATCAAGATGGATTAGCATCTATCGCACCTTAGGGTCACAACACAGGTTTCCAACATCCATTCGAGTCACCGATAATATTTTTAAAACTTTCAACTTAGCAACCAACTTGTAATAGCCACACATGATTTGCATCCAACCAATCTAAATCAGCATTCAATGTTCTAAGCCACAACATACTCATTGCCAAATCTATTACCCACAGCATAACTATCATCTGACTAGTCTGGGACATTGTCAAACTGAGCAATTCTCAACCCAAGCACTCGTTCACTTTCTGACATTCTCGCTACCTAGCATAACATTACCGCCAAGGAACGCTCGAGTCACCTAGCAACAAGGTATGACTCCCAGCTATTGTCATTCTACAAAAAAAAGGTCACGATACATCTCATTCTGAAGTGGTAGAGGCAATATACCACTCAGAAATGAAGTTATTCCCAAACCATACCAACTCAACTCTATTCTGGACATTCGTGATCTAAACTGATCACAAAACTAAGCCAACATTTTCAGGGTCACAAATCACAAGCCAACATCCTTAGGATCTCAAAAGCACTAGCCAACATACATGAGTCAACTCATCAATTCTGTTGAACTCATCCATCAATTATTTCATTCATAATTCTTTTCCAATATCTCATACAATTCTCAACATGTTACAGTACACATGGCAAATTTTTTCTATTCCCATATCTCGAACATCATTCACAATTAGCATACTATGGCATTGAGTCATTGTTGTGTCGTTAGTATCCAAACCAGCAACAATTAAGCATTCAGGGGCATCACATTGTATTTAGACTTATTGTATGAAACATCCAGTGAGCAGGCAAGAGGGTCAAGAACTTTCAGACACGAACAACTTGAAGGATTACAAGAACAACAACAGCATAATCGTGGAAGCAAATTTTGATTTAATCGCGGAAGCAACGTTAAATATTCGCGGAAGCAACTTTGGTTAATCGCAGATGCAACTTTGATTTGAAGCGAATTAAAGAAGAGTCCAAGGACGTAAAGCCGTGCTCTGATACCAATTTGTCATGCCCCAATTCGGAGAATCGTTCATCCTCGCTTTGATTCACGCCAAATCATTCGTCCTCGCTTGGGTGTAATGTCGTACAGGTCAGGTATTGCACTTGTACAAGACAAAGACGGTACATAATTGATAATCTTCAAATATGAACACATTGCAGCGACAGAAGCAGATAAATTGAAGTTAATGAGGACATTCTTTCTTATCGAATAGAAATACATCAATTATTTATAGCGACGGAGATAAGCAGATAACTTGAAGTCGCACGGAGATATAAAAATGTATTCTCTTTATTGATAATTGAAGTAGAGTAAAGGACTTATAATGGAATATAAAGTTTACAACACATCTCACTTTACATTGATAACCAACTAAACAAATGTCATAAAACTTACATTTGATACTCCGATACATTGGATTACAACTCGATATACCGACTTGTCTTACAACTCACTAGTACAACTGATTACAATGTTCCATACATTATGTTCTTTATAAACAAAAGACATCATCCTTTGCAAGGAGGGCTTCTACATGTCCAACAAATCTTTGATGCCACGGGACTGATCAATCCAATCTTCGTGTATAGAACTTTTCAAGCACGAGCACCTAAAAAGAGTGTCCATAACGTGGGTCAGTACATCATCTATGTACTGGCGAGCAGAACTAGCCAACTCGCCTAAACCAACACTAAGTGGTCAATTTTAGCAAACATTTATTAGAATGATCTTTCTATCTGGGGCCTAGCATCTAATTACAGTTCATGAGCAGAATCATTGAAGTATATTAACATGTGCTTAGCAGTGTTCATGGCAAGGCAATATTGTAGCATTCTTGGTGTTATCATGTTCAGCAGTCTACAACATTTCTTGTGAAGGCAATTTTGCACAAGGCAACACTTTAGCATACTATATTTAACATGTTAAGCATGTTATAGAGTTTCTCATTGGAAAGGCAACATCACAACATCATTTTGTTTAGTATGTTAAGCAAGCAAGTTGAACCAACATATGTATTGGATATATCACATTTAAGTGATTTTTTATCGATAGCCGACTCCTCGTACCTGCATCAAATACAGGTTAGCAAATATACTTACTCTTCCGGCATAAAACATTCATTAGCGTACATCCTGACTACATGGTCACTGGCATTGTTAAACCATATGGACTCTTTTTATTTCCATATAGGACTTCAAGATAATGCGATGACAGCATAGTAGGTAGCGAGCCTCTATGCTGCCTCGCATTATTCGTGCTCCCTAAGCACTTATCATTATTTTTCCCAAGGCCGAGTCGGTCCCCTAACGTCCCGGGGTACCATTTCGAGGAAATTTTTCTCAAACCTTGTATACAAGTTGTTCATGACCATGCGAATGCGTGTCCGACTCGATTGTGAACATAATCGCTTGGTAAAATAATAAAAGAAAGTAAATGCAGTGCATCATTTAAGTCATGTTCAATGACTTATTCATTTCCAACATTACTATCATTTCACTTGGTGATCTCAACGATCCAAAGCCTTGTCATTTCTCAAGGGACCTGTAGCATTTCATTTCTTATTTCATTAGGACAATTATCATTCATGTCATTGCTTATAAGAAAACAGGCAGCATCTCATTTCTTTGCAACAGTTATATAGAGTGTACATGATTCAGTGTTTCATTCAGTTCATTGCGTCATGAGCATAGACAGTTCATTTCTCATGTATCATTTACAAGCATCTCATTACTCAGTGTTTCATTGTTTCGGCAGCATTAAACATAAGGGACGTTATCAATTCATTTCAAAGGGGCATTAACATTCATTTCATTCAACAGTTCATTGTTCATGTGTTCATTCCAGCAAATCTTAGCATAAGCATCTCTATCAATTTAGCAACTAAGCATCACAGTTTAAGGGACATAATATAGAAACATATTACTCCATTTTATTAGGTATGAAGAAGTAGGGAGGAAGGACAGTTCCACTCAAATGTATAATAGGTCTTCATGTTTCGATTGCACATATTCCCACCAAGCGTAGCTCCACCAACGAGCAACATTCCAATACTCATTCCGTCTAACCAGTTAAGAGAGACTGCATCCATCATAATTCTCTTGATTCTCAACACAAGTCACGGTCCAACATTCCGATCGCATCCAACAAGCCAACCCAAATGCCTCACGCGGAGCGGGACATTACAAACTCTATCCAAACAAGAGAAAAATTTGCCTACATGGCTTCGGTAGTTCCTCGGTCGAGGGTGGTTCTTTGGATCTCATTCAACGCATGGAAGTCCTAGAACGGGCTGCGAGAGAACAAAAAGAAATCCTCGAAGACATCTAGCGGATGATAAGACAACTCGTGTCTTAGCCGAACAATGATATCGAGGATGGAGTCCCTTATAGATCCGATCCTGAGATAATCGTGTCGAGTTCGATCGATGTCAATGATGAAATCCGGAGAGACATTCATACCCAGCTTGCATCCCTTGCTAAAAGGGACAAGCTAAAGAAACTGGGTTTTGTTCGACTATACGTACCAAAATAGGACGCACTCCCGTATCCACCCAAGTTCTAACCGCCAATACTGCAATTATACGACTGCAAGAGCTCGCCAAGCTAGCACATTTAGGTTTTTTCTAAGGGCACCACACTTTTTACTTGGGGGCAGCCCAAAAATATTCAAAAAAAATTACAAGTTTGCCATCCATTTTTTTACTTGGGGGCAGCCCAAGCCAGTCCTAGGACTGCCAGCAAGTTGGCAGTTCTAACGTTAGGACTGCCAACAAGGTGGCAGTCCTAGGACTGCCAGCAAGTTGGCAGTCCTAACATACGTTAGGACTGCCAACAAGGTGGCAGTCCTCCTCGGAGATAGGCTGGCGAAGAAGAGCACTCTAGCGCGGTCGTCGGCTTGAAGAAGAGCCGCGGTCGCTACGGCGAGATGGTCCGGGTCTCGAGCCTCACCCCCCAGGACCAGTCCTACTTTCGCGACCTCATCCGCCGCACCCGCATCACCTTCAAGTCCCTCTGCCTCCTCGTCCTCCACGACGAGGACCGCTCCGGCGCCGCGGCGCTCGGCTCCCTCGCCGCCAAGAGCGGACGCCCCGACCTCAAGTCCGCCGCGCTCATGAAGAACCGCGACCTCAAGTCCGCCAAGCGCTGACGCCGCCGCCGGAGGAAGGAGGAGGAGGAAAGAGAAGAGGGAAGAAATTAGGGTTTGGGGGATCTTCTCGCCGCTGGTAGTGGTGGTGGCGGTGGCTGCTCGTAGTGGTGGAGGAAGGAGGCGGCGGTGGCAGTGGCTGCTCGTAGTGGCGGTGGCGCCGCCGCTGGAGGAAGGAGGAGGAGGAAAGAGAAGAGGAAAGAAATTAGGGTTTGGGGGGTTGGGCTGTCCCCAAATAAATTGTGGGTTCCCCCCGGCAATTTCTCCACCTGCTTGGGCTGCCCCCTAGCAAATATGGTGGTGCCCTTAGAAAAAACCCACATTTATTACTTTCGGGCCCAAATCGGCAATGTAATAGGCAATGACGTTATGATTACCAGACAGTCCATCGACACCGTCAAAGGAGTTACCTTTGAATGGTTCAGAAGTCTTCTTACAGGCTTCATCACCTCTGGGCTCCACCTCGAGACTCAGTTTCTCTCCAGATTCCACAAGGACAATCAAGGTAACCATGACCAAGCTCCTCTCCACGGCTTAGAAGGAAGGAGAAGCCAACAAGTATTACACCAAGAGTCGCAACATCAATCTCCGATGCCCTTTTGGCATGCCTTTGACCGTGTTGCTATAAACATGTAGGCATAAATTTCTCAAGTCCCATGCCTGAAAATAGACCGTCGAACAAGACGAGCAAACAACTGGAAGTTCTGATCACGACATACAGTCTTCTGACGATGACGATTATGTCGATTCAAATTCAGAGGAGGACAACGCCGCCCCCCTTTGATACGAATCAATACGACAACGGCAACGACGCTGGCTAAGAAACGGAGGAGGACAACACTTCCCCCTTCTAATACGAAGCCACCTGGCCCATACCTCATGAGCACGTTGACACTGTACTTCTGATCATTGAGTCATAGCTGCTCAGTGGAGCTCCTGCAATTAAACCTTACGCAGAGGTTAAAGGTTCTCACGATCTTGTTAACTACTATCTCAATCCAACTTAGGGAGGCTACCCATAGATACTGGATCGGTAGATTTAGGATGTTCTTATATGATCGGATTAATGTGCAATGGTAGTCTGTCGTTAAGTAAAATTATTCACTCGCGTCTGTTTGTGTCTGCATGCTCGTATGGGTACGAATGGATTATATCGCTCAAAAATAATTTTACTTCAAGGGACTGCTAGTTCAACAAGGTGCACCTTATACATCTTGTATGTAGGACCAGCCGTTTCTGCATGCTTGTGTGTGTTTGCAGTATCAGCCGATACCAATCCGATACGGCAGATACCAAATCCCAATCTGATACCGATACTTGATCGATACTGACATTGGAGATCTATTTTTCAGTCAATTTGGCAAAAGAAAATTGAACGAAAAAGACCAATTAGTAGGATGTAATAGCATAGTAATGGTGTAAAAGCATGTAAAAAAGAAAAAGAAAAAAAAACTTATCTACCACATTTAAACCAATCGGCAAAGGTGAGTACTATTTTATTCAATTTTGAAACTACTAAGAAACAACAAAAAAAATACTTAAAATTATGTCTAAATGGAAATATTTTTTCTAAACTTTTAATAATTATTTGCTCTCCAATATGAAAAAAGCATATACTCCAATCCGAAACCATTGATACTGTCGATACCGTCGATACTCATAAGAAGGGTCCCATACCGATTCTGATACTGCGAACTTTGGAAAACATCTTCTTATGTTTCAAATAGGGATGAGCATTATTCGGTTTTGGACCGAAAACTGAACGGAACCGAATAAGAGATTCGGTTCGGCTTAAAAAAATTTGGTTCGGTTTCGGTTTTGAAAATACTAAATTTTCTTATTTGATTTCGGTTTTGGATTTCGGTTTCGATCCAAAAACGAAAACCAAATAAGAAAATTTAGTTACTCTCTCTCTCTCTCTATATATATATATATATATATATGAGGAAAATGTACCTAAGGTCGACCTTAGGTAAGTTACCTAAGGTCGACCTCATTTTCCTCACTTTACAACATTTTTTCTTTAATATTTTTTTATGGGATTGATCTACACCTTATTGATTGGCAACATACCAAATTTCAAGTGATTATAATATTGTTTAGCCCCCTATCTATCCCTTTCTTTTTCTCTCCTTCTTTTCTCTCTCGAAATCGAATTTGGGTAGCCCGACGTTTCACGGGTTGGGTTGCAATCCCAACAACCGAAACTTACCGCGTGCCTACCATCATTTGCGGCTTCTCACATTTACGACCGAGTGCTAATCGGACATTCGCAGATGTGCGCCTATCAAAGATTATCATCCCTCCTAGGCCGAACGGTCCCGGTGCCCCGGTGCGCCCGTTCGGAGGGAACGTTCCGTGCATGAAAGATATCATCACAATTATCTCAAGTCCATTCCATTCGACCATGCAACGTACTATCATTCAAACAACCAAGCATAGTCTTGAGTCTGAGACTCAGACTTATCATCTCGCATCTCTTTCGTTACTTTCTGTGTTCTTACATCTCATACTTTGTTTCAATGATTCAATGGCATCGTGTCTCAACTCAATGCTCGTCAACCGAACGACCCGAAGGTCTCGAACACCTTTTGAGGTACCATGTCATAGCCGACAGTTCCATCACATTCATGCCACAACTGTATTCTCTTGCAACGAAGCCATCTTTTATTATCCCGATCCGTAGGCACGTTTCGACCGTATTTCCATGTTCTATCTTAGCATTCATCTTTCGGGGCTTGCGCGCTAGGGCGCTTGCCTATTGTCTTTCAATGTTCTAGCCGTCTAACTCGTGCAGCAAAGGCACGGTATGGTTCGTGCACTAAGGCACTCGCCGATTACAGTTATCCCATATTCTTGCGGCTTGCGCACTGAGGCGCTCGCCTTAGCGATATCCAATGTTCCATAGCGACTCGTGCATATGATGCACGAATCATTTCAATTGTTCTAACTTAGTGTTTGACTCGCACTATGATTTATCTCCGATCGGGCCACGCCCGTGGCGTCGATAGGTTAACTTTAGCATACAATAATATATTTGACTTATCGAATGAAGGAGTAAAAGAAGTCAATCCTCCCACCTTGAGTCGATTCGCCTTCGTCGTTTCGCCCAGCCGATGTGGCTCGATTTCATAACTTTGTTGCACGGCCACTCTCCTGACTTAGCCATTCGAGCACTTCGTGCTACATTGAGTCATACGTCCGATTTGCCTTAGCGTGCCCATGTCTCGGCCCGTCGCAAGGCGACGATTTGATTTCGCGGGCCCCTTACTAAATATTGCAAAAGATCGACCTCTAATACTTTCCCGTCAAAGTATAACCTGCACACGAAACCAACTAAAATCAATACTTGTAACGATTCGGACTTGCGCCTTGGTCGATTCGATTTCTTAGAATCTTCGAGCCGATTCAACGCACTCATCCTTCGGGGCAACGCGGCGCTTCGCATCGATTCAACTCGATGTATTCTTTCGGGACAAGGCAACTCTTCGCATCAACTTAGTTTGATGCGTTGCTCGGGACAACTTAACTCTCGTATCGTTTTGCATCGATACATTTTCTTGCGCCAACGCGACTCGTTGAGTCAACGCTTCAGCATAATGCGCCGTACGGAGCAGGGCATTACAGGCGCCGGAGGCAGTGCAATGTCTGGAGTTGGCACTGTCGATGGACCGGGAGGACGTATCTCTTCCAGCTCTCACAGTCGCTCACCATACACAGCAAGGGTACTCTCCACCCTCTGAGTACTTGCCTCAAGCGAAGCCGAAACCTGAGTGAGTGAGGCAGACATGCTCCTCTGCGATCCCTCCAGCTCGACCTGTCTAAGCTCTGTGCGCTGCGTAGACTTGGTGAGCGTGTATAAGCTGGCAGCTGTAGCCTGATGCAGACTCATCAGCTCCTATATACTGCGCTCGACTGCATCAAATCGTCCGGTGACGATCGGAGGGTCGGATCGTTGCTCGACCGCATCAGAAATCTGCTGCTGCAACTCGCGACGCAGCTCCTCGATCTGACGACGAATATCCTCAGCTCGTGACGACGCCTGCGAAGCCGAAGACTGCGCACTGACAGTGGGGGCCCGGGATGACTTCGAAGCCAAATACGTGCCGTAGGATCCCGTACCGTAGTACGTACCCTTCTGAAGACCGCCAACGACGGTTATCCAGAGCCCCTTACTAAATATTGCAAAAGATCAACCTCTAATACTTTCCCGTCAAAGTATAACCTGCACACGAAACCAACTAAAATCAATACTTGCAACGATTCGGACTTGCGCCTTGGTCGATTCGATTTCTTAGAATCTTCGAGCCGATTCAAGGCACTCATCCTTCGGGGCAACGCGACGCTTCGCATCGATTCAACTCGATGCATTCTTTCGGGACAAGGCAACTCTTCGCATCAACTTAGTTTGATGCGTTGCTCGGGACAACTTAACTCTCGTATCGTTTTGCATCGATACATTTTCTTGCGCCAATGCGACTCGTTGAGTCAACGCTTCAGCGTAATGCGCCGTGCGGAGCGGGGCATTACAGGCGCCGGAGGCAGTGCAGTATCTGGAGTCGGCGCCGTCGATGGACCGGGAGGACGTATCTGCTCCAGCTCTCACAGTCGCTCACCATACACAGCAAGGGTACTCACCACCCTCTGATTACTCGCCTCAAGCGAAGCCGAAACCTGAGTGAGTGAGGCAGACATGCTCCTCTGCGATCCCTCCAGCTCGACCTGTCTAAGCTCTGTGTGCTGCGTAGACTTGGTGAGCGTGTGCAAGCTGGCAGCTGTAGCCTAATGCAGACTCATCAGCTCCTGTATACTGCGCTCGACCGCATCAAATCGTTCGATGACGATCGAAGGGTCGGATCGTTGCTCGACCGCATCAGAAATCTGCTGCTGCAACTCGCGATGCAGCTCCTCGATCTGACGACGAATATCCTCAGCTCGTGATGATGCCTGCGAAGCCGAAGACTGCGCACTGACAGTGGGGGCCCGGGATGACTCCGAAGCCAAATACGTGTCGTAGGATCCCGTACCGTAGTACGTACCCTTCTGAAGACCGCCAACAGCGGTTATCCAGAGCTCGTCCTGCGATGGAGCTGTAGGCGGCTGGGAGTAACTACCAGCCCCTCCCTCTGCTTGCGCACTAGCAGTAGCAGCCGCCTCCTGCTGTAGCCGAACAAACTCGGCCTAGAACATGTTTGCTAACTGTAAGTGTTTGCTAAAGTCTATATTGATATCTATTTTCATATTTTCTAAGTTATAGTAAATTAATATAAAGAATAGAACGTACATATGCCTGCGACGCCCTCTCATCAATGAACTCTCCAGCCCTCCGATGGGTGACCAGGAAGACGGTCACCATGTTCGGGTCCTCACCCTTTTTTACCTGTTAAAATATATTATCTATTATTAGTATTAAATATTCTATCGAACTATATATAAATTAATGTCCGTCATAGGAAACGTACCAGACGACGAAAATGCTCCGTCATCGGAATGGAGCCACCACACCACTTACCGGCGCTCGACCGTGCCACCTTGGCCTTCTCAGACCGCTCCTGGTACTTGGGCTCCCTGAATCTAGCCTTCATCGTAGCCCACTGATCTGGCATGATCCAACCATGGATTGGCTCTCCATCGCGATCACGACACTTCTGGTCGTGGATCGCATCACGGATGAGCTTGGCTGCGACGGTAAAAAATTGGCCCTCGATCCTTGCCGCCCGGTGTGGTGGATAGAAATAGGTCCTCTACAAGAAGTAAAATACAAAAGTTGTATAGTATACACAAATGATTATTAAAATTTAAAAATAAACAAATTTTTTACCTTGAAGTGGGCGAACCAAAAGGCCTTCCTATCTGCGGGAGCATCAGAGTAGTTAATCCAAGGCCCACCATAGTTCTGCCTCAGAAATACCCCCAGCTGTCTCTGTACTGCAGAAGGCCGATATCTATACAATAATAAATTTTCATGAATATATATGTACATATAATCATTTGAGAAATATATATTAATTAATTAACTTACTTCATAGGCCCGTCCGTCCAAATCTCCATACGCGTCTCGCCCGGGGGAGCGCATGGAGGGTCGCTCTCACCTCCTGCCTGGGCAGGATCAGTCTGATCGCCGTCCTCTATATGCTCGGCGTCGGCTCCCCCCATAGAGCCGTCGATAGGAGGAATGCTGGACGGGGGATCAGGGATGCTGGACGCGGGATCAGGAAGGCTGGACGACGAGGGAGGAGTCGGCAACCTGCTGGACGCGGGATCAGGAAGGCTGGACGACGAGGGAGGAGTCGGCAACCTGCTGGAACTGCCCTATCCCGATAATGGACCGGGAACAGAACGGTACACTGGCGTACTCGGAGATGAGGATGAGGGTACGAAACTTCCCTCTCCATCCCCAGGCCGAGGCTGAGGGGACTGTCTAATGTAAAATCCTCTTCGTCGTCCTCCTGGTCTAGTCATACCTGATAATAACATATGACAATAAAACAAAAATACATATTTATATGATAAACATCACAGATTTTTGAAAAATATCATGGTCACAGATAAAACTGTCACTAAAGTGTCACAGATTTATTATTACAAAAATACATATTTATATGATAGACATCACATATTTCAATCCTCTTCTGAAAATTCATCTAGTTTGTTTAGCTCATCTTCTTCTTCTTCTTCCTCCTCTACATCTTCACTTTCATCTGCATCTTCCTCTTCAGATAATTCTACTTCTTCTACACAATTAGATGTGTAATGAGGAACTTCCGTCGTGTCCACTTCTATAATATTTGTTACAAGAGGTAGTTCATCATGTTGATAAGTTATATCGTCAACCTCAAAGGTATTTCTAGCTTTGGTCTTGCATACTGCCCACCAGTCCGACCTTGTTGTTCCCCGTTTAGGATAACTTGTGAAGTACACAAGCTGAGCCTGACTTGATAGGACAAATGGTTCATAGGCTTGATATCGACGCCGATAGTTTATATCAACAAGACCGTGCTTGTCTACTTTCCAACCTTGACCTTCAATCGGATCGAACCAATCACACCTGAATAACACAATCTTAGCAGGCTCTATTCCATAACTATATGTCAGCTCCTTGCCCGCATCAACATCTTTGTAGTTCAAAGATCTGATACACAAATAGCTGTTTTTGGTGGAGTCGAGATCCACAAAGTTGTCTCTGATCGGACAAGTTGTTGACTTGAACCTAAACCCATTAACACAGTAGCTTGGCCATATTTTTACAACATAAATTGGTCCCTTGGCTAGCGTTCTAATTGATTCATTCTCAAGTCTTGCGTATGGACGATCGACCTAAATACCACGAAAGAAGCAATTAAGCTCATTCTCAATCAAGTGCATATACAGAAAGGTAATTACAGAGTTCTGAAGTCTTACATATACACTCAACCATGATAGAAAATAATGTCTCATTTCTTGTTCTAGTTCTTCTTCTGTTATGTGTGGCCTACCTGACCTCACATCATCATTAAATATGCTGAAAACAACATCGTGCAATTAATGTAATAGTATAATAATCAACACTATTAAAATAATGTAGACGTATTATTTACTTACCCCTCCAGTTTCTCTACTTCCTCCTCGTCGCAGTTGAGTAATACATACACCTGAGCAGCCCTTAGCTCATCATCGTTCAGATATCTCTTCTTCATTTTACCCGATGGCTTTCCTGGAGCATTGAATACCTTCAGTATTGTATCATTACTTTCATGATCTCCGTCGTCGTTTCTGGAAGCTCTCGTTCTATTAGTTGCAACATGAGGATTGAAATACATCGAACAAAAGTTTGTAATCTCCTCGAGAACATAGGCTTCACAAATAGAACCCTCGACCCGTGTCTTATTTTTCACCTTTCTTTTTAGGTGATTCAAATGTCGCTCAAACGGGTACATCCATCGATATTCGATGGGTCCACCAACACGTGCCTCATAGGATAGATGAATCGGCAAATGCTCCATAGAGTCGAAGAATCCAGGAGGAAACACCCTCTCAAGCTTGTATAGTGTTACCACAATGTCCTTCTCTTGCTTTTCTAGACGATCAACGAGCAATTTCTTAGAACAAAGATCCCTGAAGAATATACTAAGCTCCGTCAATGGATCCCAAACTGCCTGCGGTAAGAATTCCTAAAATGCAATCAGAATTAACCTCTCCATGAATACGTGACAGTCGTGGCTCTTCATACCCGTCAATTTATTTTCCTTCGGATCGACACATCTTCTCAGATTTGACACATATTCGTCTGGAAATTTTAGGCCCTGGATCCACCGACAAAGTCTCACTTTATCCTCCTTGTCCAGCGAGAAAATTGACTTCGGCAGGAACTGTTTTCCATTCTGCTGTATCAAATGCAACGCAGGACGTTTGCATATTTCTTCTAAGTCCAACCTGGCCTTGGGATTGTCTTTCGTTTTTCCCTTTGCGTCCATCACACTATTAATTATGTTATCAAACACATTCTTCTCAATATGCATGACATCAAGATTATGTCTGATCAGATTGGTACTCCAGTATGGCAGATCCCAGAATATGCTCCTCTTTGTCCAGTTATGATCTCTACCAAATCCATCGCACTTGTACCCAGTTGTAGGATCTTCGATAGCACTTGGAAAATCTTTAACCTTCTCCCATATCGTGGCTCCACACCACCTTGGCGGTGGATCACCCTTCTCTACAACGCCGGCACGGAATACATTCATGTTCCTTCTGAATGGATGATCTTTTGGCAGAAATTGCCGATGACAATCAAAGAAGTACGGTTTTCCTCCGTGTTTCAAGCGGAAAGCCTTACTATGGTCTATGCAATACGGACATGAGAGACGGCCATGAGTGCTCCATCCAGATAACATTTCATAGGCCGGAAAGTCGTTGATGGTCCACATAAGGGTTGCCTTCATCTAAAAATTTTGCTTCCTGGAAACATCGTGCGTGTTAGCGCCTACTTTCCATAACTGATTCAACTCATCTATCAAAGGCTGTAAGTACATGTCAATGTTCCTCTTGGGATTGTTCGGACCAGGAATTATAACGGTTAGAAACATGTACTGAGTCTTCATGCACATCCAAGGCGGTAGGATACGGAGTGACAATCACAGACCAGTACGAATACTGAGATTCCGAAAGACCAAAAGGAGTAAAACCGTCAGAAGATAGTCCCAACCTGACATTACGCGGATCTGAAGCAAAATCAGGATACACTCGATCAAAGTGCTTCCATGCTTCTCCATCGGATGGGTGATCCAACACTCCTTCAATCTGTTCTCGCATGTGCCAACTCATATTTTCGGCCGTCTCTTTCACCATAAATAATCTTTACAACCGCGGCATTAAAGCCAAGTAGTGCATTGAATCGGTCGGTCTTGCACCGGTAGACCTTCATGTACTAGCTGTCTTATAGCGATCAGCACCACAAAATTTGCACACATCATCGTCCTTGTCGTCTTTGTAGTACAGCATGCACCCATTGCGACAGGAATCGATTTTTTCGTATCCCATCCAGAGCGATCTCACCATCCTCTTAGACCGGTAGAAGTCTTTAGGCAACTTAGCACCCGCCGACAAGATCTCTATAATCAACTCCAACACTCGGTTGTAGCATTCTTGCGACATGTTAAAATCTGACTTAATGCTCAACAGTCTTGTAACCACCTCCAACGGTGAATGATCCTCACAACCAGGATACAATGGAGTCCTTGCATTCTCCAGCAACTCCATGAACTGTGCAGCATCGGCGTTCGGTGCCTCCTCAGGTGCATCATGAACGAAACTAGGCCCCGCAGCATCGAAAACCATGTTGACGCACCCGTCGTCGTATGCATTATTATCTGAAACAAAATTAGGTGCCGTATGCATATACGGCTCAACGTAAGGCTCCGGCTCTGATGCTAAAGACACAAGTTCTCCGTGTGCGGTCCACTGATAGTAATTAGGCATGAAACCCCTCGAGTACAAATGATATGTCATTTCTACTTCTGGATAATATTTCACGTTATAACATTTCACACACGGACACTTAATTTTGGTGCCGTCCATGTACTGAGGGAACGCCTTAGCAAACTGCAGGAACTGCTCTACTCCCGCTATGTATTCATCCCGCACACCACACATATCATCAGGATGACGATTGTACATCCATGAACGATTCCGCAAGTAGTAATTCATATCCATTTGGAAATAATTCTGCAAAGATGGACACACATTATCCAACAGGCACAAATTCGTATATTATGTCTTATTATGGGACACACATTAGTAGCGGACAGTTACTAATAACAATGATATGCAATCTAGGTCAAACTAGGTTGTACTAAGTCAAACAAAGTCAAACAAGGTCAAGCTAAGTCAAGCAAAGTCAAACAAGTTCAAAGTAGGTCAAGGGTTGACCTACTATTGACTTTGTCAACTCTTAGTCCAATCTAGGTCAGATGTTGACTCTACTTTGACTTTCAGTCAAAATAGTCAACCTTGGTCAAACAAGGTCAAATCTAAGTCAAATATCATATTTCTAGTCATTACTTACCAAGGTACCCTTTACCTTATCGCTATTGGTATCCCAATACCAATACCTTAAGTTGGTACCCTTTACCTTATCGCTATTGGTACCCTTTACCTTATCGCTATTGGTATCCAAATACAAATATCGCGGTAACATGGTTGGTACATTAAGGGTCTTTGACAAGATGACATGTTACGAAAAAATATATCCTTATATATAGTTCTCCTACGGATTTTCTTTAACATTACGTAGGAGAACTATAAGGATATATCTTTTCATAACATGTCACCTCCTCAAAGACCCTTAATGTGACAACCATGATTTAAAGTATCGGTCGATACCAATCCGATACGGCCGATACCGATACGGTTTGGCATGTTCCGATCCGATACCGACCGATACCAAATATTGACCGATACCGACATTGGGGGTCTTTGTTCCGGTCAATTCGGCAAAACCAATCGGTAAGGGTGACTACTATTTCATATAATTTCAAAACTACTAAGATATAGCCGATACCAATACTCATAGGAATAGTGCGATACCGATAGCGATAATTATTTGTTTTCCGATACCAAAGTCTGATACCGATTCCGATTCCGATACCGATACCAATACTCATAGGAATAGTCCGATACCGATTCCGATTCCGATACCGATTCCGATACTACCGATATCGCCGATACCAATACTCATAGGAATAGTCTGATATACCGATTCCGATTTCGATACCGATATTGTCATATCATGTCTTGTATTATGTATTCTCTATTTTGTAATTTTCGGAAATGAAACATTATGTATTCTTTAAATTTATCAATATTGTTGTTGTGGCATGTGATTAGTCATTTGATGGAAATATTATGTATTATGTCATTTTAACAGTTCATATATTATGTATTATTGTCATAAATTTCCATTAGATATTATGTAAAAATAATTTGTAAACTAGAACAAATATATAAATGCAGTTATTTTATTTCAATTGCTCTCATTTGTTATTTTTTGGGCAACCAAACAATATTTATAGAAGTGTCCAAACCAAAGTCAAGTGTCCAAACCAAAGTCAAGTGTCCAAACCAAAGTCAAGGATTCATATACAAGTGTCATGTGTGTACGTGTCTCCCAAACCAAACTTGTGTCCAAATACTCGACACAATGTGTCCAAAAATAAACCAAACTCTTTGGGGACACGATGTGTGTCCGTGTGTCCGTGTGTGTGTGTGTCCGTGGGAGAGGAGGAGGAAGGAGAGAAGTTAGGTTAGGGTTTACCTGAGAAAGAGGAGGAGGAGCTCGAATTGGGGGAGGAGGACCTCGCGGAGGAGGATCTCGAGGAGGAGGAGCTCGCCGGAGGGGGAGGGAGTCGCCGGGGGGGAGGGGGTCGCCGGGGGGGAGGGCACTGACAGAGGGGGAGGGAGTCGCCGGGGGGTGGGGGGGAAATTAAAATTTTTGTAAGTTTTCGAGTGAGAGTGAGGGAGAAAGAAGGCAGCGGCGTGCCCTAAGTAAAATAACTTAGCGACGTCCCGTGTTGACGTCGCTAAACGTCGCAAAAATGGCGACATATACGTATAATATGTTGCTGAACGTCGCTATTCAGCGACGTAGGAAACTCCTGTCGCAGAACGTCGCTAGGCAACGACGTTTTGCGACGTATTTATAAAGATGTCGTTAATAGCGACGTCATTTCTTACCGTCGCTAAATTACATCGCTATTAGATGATATTTTAGTAGTGAGTGGGGGAACATACATACGGTCAAAGAGAGTGGGAGGCCACCCATGCGACCAGCCAAGGCTTATGCGGCCAGAAAATAACTGAAGGGGCCATGCGGCCAAATGAAATGATTACATGCACATGCGGCAAGCAAATGGCAATTAATTACAAGCATTTATTGCTGGCAAGGCCATGCCCATGTGGCCATTAAATGGCTAAGGCCATATGCGGCTGAGCCTTAAATGGAGGAGGGGGGAAAAGACATATGCGGCCAGCATACAAGGCCATTCAAATTTCATGCTTTATGCGGCTGACATGCAAAGCTAAGCACAAATGCATGTGGCCATTAACTAATTAAATATTAATGCATGCTAGTCAAATACCAATGCATGCAGCTAGCACAAATACTACTTCATGCGGCTACAAGTACTTAAATAGCATGCGGCCAACTAAAATTCTACTAAGGCAAAGCAAATGTGCTAGTAAGCATGAGTTACTATCATGATGCCATTAAATACAAGTGCATATAATTAATGCTAAAGTACATATTAAATGCCAAGGCCTATAATAAATGCTAATGCAAATATTTAATATATAAGCCATGCACTAATATACAAAGTCTACGTGACCATGCATTCTTTTAATGCATGCAAAAGCCATAATGTCACCCTCATTTCGTATTTATACTCGTAGATTGGATTTTGGCTTGTATTTTTAATTTTCTCGACTTGCAAAATTTTGGGTTTTCTCGTATTTCGGGTTTTGGTTCGGCTCGGTTTTAATTGGTTTGGTTTGGTTATTTTGCATTTGGAACCCCTTAACCTACTCTACACCCTCAAGAACACCACAACCACCCTCATTATATCCCACCTAACTTTTCTCTCTCCTCTTTATTTCTATTTACTTCTCCATCTTCTTCTTCTTCCTTCTTCCATACAACTCCTCAACCCATAGGCAAGTGCTTTTGGCCACCACATGAGAACCCCTTTTTATTTGTCCATTAGATAGCTTAGTTCACCATGAACAACATTAGAACTTGGAGTTTCTGGATTTGAAGCATGGGTCTCCTTAGATCTGAACTTTCATGAATCTCAGTTTTCCTCGAATTTATTTCATAAACTTTGATTTTTGGCGTCTTTGAGGTTTCCATGTTGAAGAGAATCAAGTTTTACACAACTTTGGTCTTTGCAAAACCTGATTTCGTTTTCAATTGAAAGAGTTACGGATTTTTGCAAGTTTTTGGGGTGGGTGTTCTTCCTCTCGGACAGAGGTAGGAGAAGAACACAGCCTTTCCCTCTTGTTGGCCACGCGGCTCCCGCGTACGGCCTTGCGTAGAGCTCCTGCGTAGTGTTGCTTGCGTAGAGCCCTTGCTTAGGGTCTTCTGCGTATTGCACCCTGCGTATTGCACTCTGCGTAGCCTCCCCTGCGTAGTGCCCCTCTACGCAGCCAGCACGTGGCCTCCTCTCCCTTGTCCCCATTATGAGCCTTTGAGCCCCTATACGCACGCACCACGTGTGCATGGGCCCCAGCTCCATTTCGTGGGCGCCGCTGCTGCTGACCCTATACGCACGCCCACGTGTGTGGGGCCCGCTGTTTTGGTTTTCGTGTAACCTGGCTCCCTGCGTATAGCCCCTGCGTATGCTGGCCTGCGTACTGTGTATTACGTATGGCCTGCGTATAGCCCCTGCGTATGCTGGCCTGCGTACTGCTCCCCTTGCGTATGGCCTGCGTATAGCCCCTGCGTATGCTGGCCTGCGTACTGTGCATTGCGTATGGCTTGTGTACTGCTCCCCTGCGTATGCTGGCCTGCGTACTGTGCATTGCGTATGGCTTGCGTACTGCTTCCCTGGCGTATGGCCTGCGTATAGCCCCTGCGTATGCTGGCCGCGTACAGGACCTCTGGTGCCCGTTTGACCTTCAATAGCCCTCTCGTTTTATTATGAATTGGAGCTTCTGATATTTTGTAACTCACAACACTACCTGGCCCGACTTGATACACTTTGGACACAACTTGGAGTTGGTTTCCGTATTAATGGTCTTGGCTTATTTCTGGCTGGTTCCTTATGAATTGCAGATTTTAGCTTATCTTTTATAACTATCACCTGTAACCTGTAATTTATCTTGCAATCTAGTAATCCTTAATATTAGTAACTTGTAACTTGTAACCTGTTAATCTTCAACCTGTACTTGTAACTGGATATTTGTAGCTTGCACTAGTATTTTCACACTGTATCTGCATACGAACCAACCAGACCTGGGCATGAAGTTCCCTTGACTTAACTTGATCATGGCCCGTAGCGGCGCACTCCCGACTTGGCATGACTTGATAACTTAACTTGACTTGACTTGGTATGACTTGGCTTCACTTGACAGTGGCCCGTGGCGGCGCACTCTTGACTCGACTTGACTTGTCTTGACACCGTGGGTGTACTACCTGTTGCTCTGTGCAAATCACTTGTCTTGTCTTGCATCATGTCTAAGGGGTGACTCCCTGGGTACCACGGCCAGGGACTCACACTAAAATTGGATTAGGTAATGAGTAGGCCAAATTAGAACATGGAGAATTCCCGGTCACAGGCAGTCTCGTTATCTGGAGGCATTAATGGACTTGTAGCTTGCCGACGAGTAGAGCACATTTCCAGCACACTGTCATGTGTTGCACCCTCTAAGTCACCTAAGGGTACATTTGTCTCCCGGGCGATGTACCCACCTATAACTCTCAACCCGCGGAAGGATAACTGGATGGTCTGCAGGGCTTGGGACTGGGAGTTTCTCACTTGCATCTTGTTAGTAATTAGGCTTGTGATAACCCTAGTTAGTTAAAGTAGTAAGCCGTAGTACTTGCTTGGCCGATTGCGAATGAATGGTGTCCAGCCCTGTCTAGAGTCTTGTCTAGCCCCTGTACCTGGAACCCTTGATCATGATTGTTTTACTTATCTCTAACGATAAATGGGTAGAGACAGTGAGCTATTCAGGCGAAGGGGTACAATCCCGGTCCTTGTTTGGTTTAAGGATTGTAACCTGGCTCCCGGAATGGTTCTACGTCCCTAGTCGTTTATCGCTCTGTGTACTTTTATTTTACTGGTACTTTTCCTTTTCTTCTTTATGTTTTGATATGCTGGCTTTTGTTCTTATTTGTGGCCTCCTTTGTGGCACTTGCTCTTTCTGGGGTTTGACCCAGCTGGTTTTGTATGGCCAGATTTCGGAGCGGCTCCCGAGGATCTACCAAGCTTCCAGCCCAATGGTGACAACTAGACGGAACCCGGGCTACGAGTGGGTCTTCCCTTTTTGTTTCACCCACTTATATGTAAATTTATTCTTTTGAGGCGTTTAGCCGACGAGCACCTGTTAGCTCGATGCACATTTACTTACTGTCTGCCTACGGGCTGTAAACATGATTAACAAATCCTAGGGTTGATCATGTATGACTGAACTCTTGCTAGTCCTATCATTTGTACGACTAGCTTCATGATCATCCAATATGTAATATTTGGGACGCCTTATATATATATATTTGATGCTCTAACATCTTGTAACTCTGTTAATTGCTCGAGATTGAGACAATAGGCTTGACCTTAAGAGACTGCTGGCTTGTAGTAAACCCTCATATCTAGACAGCCGTGATCGTATAGTTGAGATATATTCTATTTCAATATACGTAGCTGGCTGTGTCTGCCCCCGCTCTCCAGTATTCTGGTTCTGGGGCGTGACACGGTTTAAGTGGTGGCCCATGCAGGTCTTGGCATTCAAGAAATGTGAGGGTTTACCGAATAGATGTCTCAATCAGTATTCGCCCTTGATCTCTGCTCGTCTCTTCAAATCCCTGAGATTCTTGACCTGATCACATGCTTGTATCATTGATCTGTCCTGGTCCTTTCCTTACTGTTCCCTATGTCATCTTCTTCAGCGGCATTACTCCCGGACCTGCCAACCAGCCAGAGGAAGCTCGACAAGCACTCCAGCGCCAGGAAGATCAAGCTCAGCACTCTGGGGTAGCCTCTCGAGTTATGCCTTCCGGAGGCCCGGAACCTCCAGTTCAGGCAGCTCCGCCCGTTCAACCAGCTAGACAGGATGAGGAACCTTTGGTAGGGCTTATCAGAGAACTGCTTGCATCCCAAGATCGTCGAGGCGACGCCTTGCACCAGGAAGTTCATGATGCACTAAACCGAGGAGGTCCCCAAGGAAATCAGGCGGCCAACAGTTTCAAGCGCTTGAACCCTCCCTTCTTTGACGGAAGTGAAGATGCGATTGCCGCGGATGCTTGGCTTCAGGATACCGAGGTGGTTCTAGAAGCAGCTAGGACACCTGATAATGATAAGGTGGCGGTGGTACGCCTACAGTTGTTAGACTTGGCTCGCGATTGGTGGGCAGCTCAGGCCATGGGGTTAGCAACACCAGTCACTTGGGCGACGTTCAGAGAGAGGTTTCAGACAAAGTACTTCGATGCGGTGGCACGGTACGACCTGCAGACCAGATTCACCAACTTGAAGCAAGGAGACAGGACGGTCGATGGCTATGTGACCGAGTTTTCTAGACTGAGTAGGTTCGCCCCCACCTTGGTGGCAACCGAGTTCGATAGGGCTCAGCGGTTCCAGCAAGGACTGCATTTGGAGATATTATTGGCTGTGGAACAGTTCGAGCACCAGACGTTCGATGCAGTATTGAAAGCAGCAAGGAGGCATGAGTATACCTCCCGGAGAATTGTGGACAGGACCGGAGGCAGGAAGCGGTCCCACAACCAGATGCACCAATCTTCAGCTCCAGCCCCGGCAGCTAGGGGTATAACCATTGGAACTCCGAGGCGGGCGGCCTCAGTGACGTCGGTTCAGCATTCGACCCCGACGTACCCGCAGAAGCAGAAGCAGTCTTCCGCGGTGGGATGTTCTCATTGCGGGAAGCCGGGCCATGTAGTGGCAGAGTGTCGTAGGGCACAGGGATTGTGCCTGGCTTGTGGAGGAGCAGATCATAAGATAGGGACCTGCCCGAATAGGGGAGGTCCATCCTCATCCAACCTTTCTAGTTCTTCGGTGAGGGGACCAGCCCCAGTTCCAGTCCCGCAGCAGCAGCAACAGCAGTACCCGAGGCCATTGGCGTCCCAGGCCCAGGCCTTTCAACAGCAGAACCAGCAGCAGTTCACCCAGGCTCCAGCACAGAGCCGACAGAGGGGTTTCCAGCAGAAGGGACCCGCAGCTAGAGGTCAGGCAATGATGATGACCATGGAAGAAGAAGTTGCACCAGGTGAGGTAGTGGCAGGTACTATTCTCGTCAACACCTTTTCAGCATCTGTATTATTTGATTCTGGTGCATCGCATTCATTCATGTCTGCACGATTCGCGACACGGATAGGATTGGAGCCCGAGTCATTATCAGTGAGGCTCAATATACTTACCGGTAATGGTCTTGTGGGAGTAGATCGAGTGTTCTCCTCGTGTCGGATCGTAGTTAGCGGTAGAGAATTCCCCGCTAGATTCATAGAATTCCCTATGGCGGACTATGATATAGTCCTAGGCATGGATTGGTTGAGGAACCATTATGCTAGGATAGACTGCCATATTGGCAGAGTTGTCTTTAGTATTCCCGGAGAGCCAGAGTTTTCATTTACCAGAGGCACAGTAGAGCCATCTCCTCCAGTATTGCGGATGGCAGTAGCAGCAGTGCAGTTGCCCCGGATAGTTGAAGAGTTTCCAGATGTCTTCCCAGAGGAACTTCCAGGGATGCCACCAGAGCGGGAGATCGAGTTCACCATTGACTTGATTCCCGGGACAGCACCAGTATCAGAGCGAGTCTACAGAATGGCGCCTTCAGAGTTGGAAATTTTGTACAAGATGATTGAAGAACTCAGGACCAAGGGATTCATTCGTGCAAGTGGATCGCCTTGGGGAGCCCCGATGCTTCTTATGAAAAAGAAGGATGGTACGTCCAGGCTATGTGTTGATTATCGTACCTTGAACTCAGTGACAATCAAGAACAGATACCCTCTTCCAAGGATAGATGATTTGTTTGATCAACTCAAAGGGGCTTCAGTTTTCTCGAAGATAGACTTACGGTCAGGATACCACCAGATCAGAGTCAGAGAGCATGACATCCCGAAGACGGCGTTCAGATCTAGGTACGGGCATTGGGAGTTTCTAGTTATGCCCTTTGGAGCGACCAATGCGCCGGCAGTGTTCATGGACCTTATGAACCGTATTTTCATGCCTTACTTGGATCAGTTTGTGATAGTATTCCTTGATGACATCCTGGTCTACAGCAAGAGTGAGGCGGAGCATGAGCAGCATCTCCGTGTGATTCTTCAGATTCTCAGAGAACACCAGTTGTACGCCAAGTTCAGTAAATGCGAGTTCTGGCTCGATCGCATTTCATACTTGGGTCACATCATTACCAGAGGAGGAGTGGAAGTGGATCCCCAGAAGATTGTGGCTATCGAGGCATGGCCAGTACCCAGCTCAGTGGCAGAAGTTCGCAGCTTTCTAGGATTGGCCGGTTACTACCGGCGGTTCGTCTCTGATTTTGCAAGGATTTCAGCGCCGATGACCCAGTTGACCCGCAAGGATGTGCCGTTCGTTTGGACAGCAGAATGTCAGGAATCATTTGAGAAGTTGAAGCGAGGTTTGATAACGGCTCCCATTCTCACCCTTCCAGATGGGACTGGAGGATTCACAGTTTATTACGACGCTTCAGGCAGAGGATTGGGATGTGTTTTGATGCAGCATGGGAAGGTAATTGCTTATGCGTCACGTCAACTCCGTGATCATGAGAAGAATTACCCGACCCACGACTTGGAGCTAGCAGCAGTAGTGTTTGCACTTAAGTTGTGGAGGCACTACTTATACGGAGACAGAGTGGAGATATTTACTGATCATAAGAGCCTGAAGTATGTTTTCACCCAGAAGGATCTTAATATGCGGCAGAGAAGATGGCTCGAGCTACTGGTGGACTATGATGTGGACTTGCAGTATCATCCAGGGAAGGCCAATGTTGTAGCAGATGCGTTGAGCCGGAGAGCCGGAGTCTACCTTCTAACGGCGCAACCAGAGCTATTGGCAGATCTTCAGAAGATGGGAATTGAAGTGATTCTCCCTTCCAATGTGGCCTTGATGGCCAGCCTACAGATACAGTCCACCATAGTTGAGAGGATCCGGACAGCACAATTAACAGATTCCAAGATTCAGCGGCTCAGAGCAGAGTGCGAGGCAGGGAGAAGGCCAGAGTTATGTATTCATGAGGATGGTACACTTCGACACGGCACGCGTCTTTGTGTACCCAGCGGAGATATCAGACAGGAAGTCATGGCAGAGGCTCACCGTTCGCAGTATTCCATTCACCCAGGCGGCACGAAGATGTACAGAGATATTCGTCAGCACTTTTGGTGGAATGGTATGAAGAGGGAGATAGTCCGGTATGTCTCTCGATGTTTGGTTTGCCAACAAGTCAAGGCTGAACATCAGAGGCCAGCTGGACTTCTTCAACCTTTACCGATCCCAGAATGGAAATGGGAACACATAACCATGGATTTTATGACTGGGTTACCCAGATCTCTGGCAGGCAGAGATGCTATTTGGGTCATTGTGGACAGGCTTACCAAGGTGGCACACTTTCTTCCCTTTAGAGTTGGACAGTCGACGGCACATCTAGCAGAGATGTATCTCAGGCAGATCGTCCGACTTCACGGGGTGCCAGTCAGCATAGTATCAGACAGGGATACGAGATTCACATCGCACTTTTGGCGCAGTCTTCATCAAAGTTTGGGGACTCGTCTCAAGTTCAGCTCAGCGTATCATCCACAGACAGATGGGCAGTCAGAGCGTACTATACAAACTCTCGAAGATATGTTGCGGTCGTGTACCCTTGACTTCGGAGGTTCGTGGGAGGATCACCTGCACCTGGTGGAATTCTCGTACAACAATAGTTTCCAGGCCAGTATCCAGATGGCACCCTTCGAGGCTCTGTATGGCAGGAAATGCAGATCCCCGTTAGCATGGGACGATATCGGAGAGAGGCAGATGCTCGGTCCAGAACTGATTTCTCAGACGGTTGAAGTGGTCAGGAAGGTCAGAGATCACATCCGAGTTGCTCAGGACCGCCAGCGCCATTGGGCCGATGCTCATCGGCGTCCCTTAGAATTTGCCGTCGGCGACCATGTATTCCTTAGGATCTCGCCTACCCGCGGCGTCATTCGTTTTGGCGTACGGGGAAAGCTTAGTCCTAGGTATATAGGGCCGTTTGATATTCTGGAGCGAGTAGGCGATGTGTCCTATCGTCTCGCTCTTCCGCCGTCACTAAGTGAGGTACATGATGTATTCCATGTATCCCAATTAAGACGGTACATTCCGGACCCGAGCCATATCCTAGATCATTCGGAATTGGTTGTTGGTACCAACCTTTCGTATGAGGAGAGGCCCGTGTCTATATTGGACCGGAGAGAAAAGACGCTCAAGAACAAGACTATTAACTTAGTCCGTGTTGCTTGGGGTCATCACTCTCTAGGTGAGTCAACATGGGAGCGTGAGGACGACATCCGATCGCGATATCCCTACCTGTTTGACTCGTGAGGTATAATGTCTTTCTTATGCCTTACGCTTTCCCTTCCTTGCTTGCATTGTATGGTTGTATGATTGAACTGCTTAGTGTAGCTTGTCTGTGCTTAGTATAGCTTGTTGTGGCAATCTCTAGCTCCTTGATTAAATTCCGAGGACGGAATTCTTTGAAGGTGGGTAGAGTTGTCACCCTCATTTCGTATTTATACTCGTAGATTGGATTTTGGCTTGTATTTTTAATTTTCTCGACTTGCAGAATTTTGGGTTTTCTCGTATTTCGGGTTTTGGTTCGGCTCGGTTTTAATTGGTTTGGTTTGGTTATTTTGCATTTGGAACCCCTTAACCTACTCTACACCCTCAAGAACACCACAACCACCCTCATTATATCCCACCTAACTTTTCTCTCTCCTCTTTATTTCTATTTACTTCTCCATCTTCTTCTTCTTCCTTCTTCCATACAACTCCTCAACCCATAGGCAAGTGCTTTTGGCCACCACATGAGAACCCCTTTTTATTTGTCCATTAGATAGCTTAGTTCACCATGAACAACATTAGAACTTGGAGTTTCTGGATTTGAAGCATGGGTCTTCTTAGATCTGAACTTTCATGAATCTCAGTTTTCCTCGAATTTATTTCATAAACTTTGATTTTTGGCATCTTTGAGGTTTCCATGTTGAAGAGAATCAAGTTTTACACAACTTTGGTCTTTGCAAAACCTGATTTCGTTTTCAATTGAAAGAGTTACGGATTTTTGCAAGTTTTTGGGGTGGGTGTTCTTCCTCTCGGACAGAGGTAGCAGAAGAACACAGCCTTTCCCTCTTGTTGGCCACGCGGCTCCCGCGTACGGCCTTGCGTAGAGCTCCTGCGTAGTGTTGCTTGCGTAGAGCCCTTGCTTAGGGTCTTCTGCGTATTGTACCCTGCGTATTGCACTCTGCGTAGCCTCCCCTGCGTAGTGCCCCTCTACGCAGCCAGCACGTGGCCTCCTCTCCCTTGTCCCCATTATGAGCCTTTGAGCCCCTATACGCACGCACCACGTGTGCATGGGCCCCAGCTCTATTTCGTGGGCGCCGCTGCTGCTGACCCTATACGCACGCCCACGTGTGTGGGGCCCGCTGTTTTGGTTTTCGTGTAACCTGGCTCCCTGCGTATAGCCCCTGCGTATGCTGGCCTGCGTACTGTGTATTGCGTATGGCCTGCGTATAGCCCCTGCGAATGCTGGCCTGCGTACTGCTCCCCTTGCGTATGGCCTGCGTATAGCCCCTGCGTATGCTGGCCTGCGTACTGTGCATTGTGTATGGCTTGTGTACTGCTCCCCTGCGTATGCTGGCCTGCGTACTGTGCATTGCGTATGGCTTGCGTACTGCTTCCCTGGCGTATGGCCTGCGTATAGCCCCTGCGTATGCTGGCCGCGTACAGGACCTCTGGTGCCCGTTTGACCTTCAATAGCCCTCTCGTTTTATTATGAATTGGAGCTTCTGATATTTTGTAACTCACAACACTACCTGGCCCGACTTGATACACTTTGGACACAACTTGGAGTTGGTTTCCGTATTAATGGTCTTGGCTTATTTCTGGCTGGTTCCTTATGAATTGCAGATTTTAGCTTATCTTTTATAACTATCACCTGTAACCTGTAATTCATCTTGCAATCTAGTAATCCTTAATATTAGTAACTTGTAACTTGTAACCTGTTAATCTTCAACCTGTACTTGTAACTGGATATTTGTAGCTTGCACTAGTATTTTCACACTGTATCTGCATACGAACCAACCAGACCTGGGCATGAAGTTCCCTTGACTTAACTTGATCATGGCCCGTAGCAGCGCACTCCCGACTTGGCATGACTTGATAACTTAACTTGACTTGACTTGGTATGACTTGGCTTCACTTGACAGTGGCCCGTGGCGGCGCACTCTTGACTCGACTTGACTTGTCTTGACACCGTGGGTGTACTACCTGTTGCTCTGTGCAAATCACTTGTCTTGTCTTACATCATGTCTAAGGGGTGACTCCCTGGGTACCACGGCCAGGGACTCACACTAAAATTGGATTAGGTAATGAGTAGGCCAAATTAGAACATGGAGAATTCCCGGTCACAGGCAGTCTCGTTATCTGGAGGCATTAATGGACTTGTAGCTTGCCGACGAGTAGAGCACATTTCCAGCACACTGTCATGTGTTGCACCTTCTAAGTCACCTAAGGGTACATTTGTCTCCCGGGCGATGTACCCACCTATAACTCTCAACCCGCGAAAGGATAACTGGATGGTCTGCAGGGCTTGGGACTGGGAGTTTCTCACTTGCATCTTGTTAGTAATTAGGCTCGTGATAACCCTAGTTAGTTAAAGTAGTAAGCCGTAGTACTTGCTTGGCCGATTGCGAATGAATGGTGTCCAGCCCTGTCTAGAGTCTTGTCTAGCCCCTGTACCTGGAACCCTTGATCATGATTGTTTTACTTATCTCTAACGATAAATGGGTAGAGACAGTGAGCTATTCAGGCGAAGGGGTACAATCCCGGTCCTTGTTTGGTTTAAGGATTGTAACCTGGCTCCCGGAATGGTTCCACGTCCCTAGTCGTTTATCGCTCTGTGTACTTTTATTTTACTGGTCCTTTTCCTTTTCTTCTTTATGTTTTGATATGCTGGCTTTTGTTCTTATTTGTGGCCTCCTTTGTAGCACTTGCTCTTTCTGGGGTTTGACCCAGCTGGTTTTGTATGGCCAGATTTCGGAGCAGCTCCCGAGGATCTACCAAGCTTCCAGCCCAATGGTGACAACTAGACGGAACCCGGGCTACGAGTGGGTCTTCCCTTTTTGTTTCACCCACTTATATGTAAATTTATTCTTTTGAGGCGTTTAGCCGACGAGCACCTGTTAGCTCGATGCACATTTACTTACTGTCTGCCTACGGGCTGTAAACATGATTAACAAATCCTAGGGTTGATCATGTATGACTGAACTCTTGCTAGTCCTATCATTTGTACGACTAGCTTCATGATCATCCAATATGTAATATTTGGGACGCCTTATATATATATATTTGATGCTCTAACATCTTGTAACTCTGTTAATTGCTCGAGATTGAGACAATAGGCTTGACCTTAAGAGACTGCTGGCTTGTAGTAAACCCTCATATCTAGACAGCCGTGACCGTATAGTTGAGATATATTCTATTTCAATATACGTAGCTGGCTGTGTCTGCCCCCGCTCTCCAGTATTCTGGTTCTGGGGCGTGACACATAATGCGAATACTATATGCGGCTATTATTACTCCCATATGCGGCTCACAAAATTCCCATGCGGCTGAATGCTTCAGGAAATGCATTTAGAATATGCATTAAAATATTGTATGCATTAAAATATACATTAAAATAATACATGTATACGTGGCTGACTGCTAAGGCCATATGCGGCTGGGAAATACAAGGCAATTAATTAAATGGCCATGCAATTAATGCATGCTAGCAAACGTTAAAAAATTGGCCATGTGGCCAAGGCAATAAATTAATGCTCATGCGGCTGGATTTGTCCATGCGGTAGGGAAGAACACTTGCCGCATGAAATAGTCATGCGGTCAAGTACTGTTCTTCTCCTCCAATTCCGAGAAGAAAAACACCATGAAGCCAAACTTCCAAGCTCCATAATTCCATCATCCAGAGTCCAAATTCGAACTTCCATAGGTTAAAATGGGGTAGAATAAAATTCTCTACAACATGAAACCATCAACTAACGAAAATATACAAGTCTGATAAATCAAAATTCATGAGAACCGAAAATACTACAAAATTAGATCTACAAGAAATTAACGACATAAATGAAAAATGATAAGTACTAAAGTGGGTTAGAAACACATGAGGAAGATAATGGAACAATAAAAATGGACTTCCTCCATGAAGCAAGATGCACTTGTCTAAGCTCTCCACTCTCTCAGGTTGGTGGAGAAGTAATGGTGGAGAAGAAGAAAGTTAATGTGGAGAGAGAAATGTGTGGTGGGATATTTAATGAAGAAGGTGGTGGTAGGTGGGAGTGGTTTGATTCACATAAAATCAAGCAAAATCGAACCAAGCCAAACAAACCGAACCGAACCAAGATAAACCAATCAATGAAATGTCAAAATAAATCAAGCAGGGGGACATGCAATACGGATTAAAATACGTACACGTATTCCAAATACGTAATACGAGATATGGGCATTACACCTTCCCTAAATTAATATTTTCAACTTGGTACCCTCCAGTTAAGAATGCCATTAAAAAAATTAAAAATTTCTAAACTACCCCCTTTCCCCTCCCCACCCAGCCCTCCGCCAGCCGCCGAAACACCACCACCCCACCCACCCACCCATCCTCCGTGACCCTCCTCCCAGTCGTGACGGGGAGGGTGGTCGCGGGGGGGATGCTGCAACCACCCGGACCCCCTCACCCTCGCGACCCTCACCACCGCACAGCCCGCAACCCTTCGCGCACCCTCGTCATGGCACCACCCTCGCACACCCCACATACCCTCCATTCCCGGGCCACTCGCGCACCCTCGCCCCGTCGCTGCCCTCGCACTCTCGCCCCGACGATAACGGCTCACCCCCATCCCCCCGCCATCTTATCGTGTGCTACTGTCGATGATCTTGCTTGTGCAACTGCTGTTGCGTTGCCCTATCCCGCTCCAGTGCTGCTGGCGCACCCCTGTCCCCACGCCCCTTAGCTCTCGTGACATGTGATGCTGTCGATGCCGATGCTACTGCTTCTGTGCTACCCCGTCCGTGCACTCCCTTCCCCGCGACCCTTCGTGCTCGTGCCTCTTGTTGAGAACCAATAAGGGACTTTAGTCCCACATCGGAAGATGTATTGTGAAGAGGAGTTGGACCCTCTATAAGTAGTGGCAATAGCCTATCAATAAAATCATCCCATTATTATTCTCTACATGGTATCAAAGCCATAACCCTTCCACACAAAAAAAAGAATTTTTTTCCTTCTTCCCCCCCCCGGACCTGTTGTGCAGCGCCCCCGGACCTGCCCCCCCTCCGGACCTGCTGCACAGCACCCCCGGACCTGTCCTCCCGGACCTGCTGTGCAGCGCCCCCGGACCTGTCCCCCCCTCTAGACCTGCTGTGCAGCACCCCCGGACCCCCCCATCGGACCTGCTGTACAGCGCCCCCGATTTTTTTTGTTTTTGCACCTTCTTTGGAAGTGCTTTTAAAGTTCATTTTTTCGCACCCCTCCCTGCCGACCCACCCTACCTGGCCGACCCCCTGGCCGAACCCCCCTCCCCTTGCCGACCCCCCCCCGGCCGAACCCCCCTTACTGCTACACCCTACCTGCTGCTACCTCCCCTCGCACATGCTAACCCTAACCCTAGCCGCCCCATCCAAACCCTAACCCTAACCATAGTCGCTCCATCCCCATCCAAACATAACCCTAGCCATCTTTTCAAAAACAAAAAAAGAAAGAAAAAAGGGCGTATTTCGAAGACAGATGAAAGTCAAATGCTTTATTTGCATCATCTGTTCCTAGATTCCACCGTCTGGAATTATCAAATGTTATATTTGTTTTTCATCCCCGATTTTTATATCGGGATCTACATGCGTGCGCCGGTGTTGGCCAAGTTCACAACGCATTCTTCAAGTCTCTGTTGAAGACTTTGACGACGACGAAGACGTCGAATCACAGTTGAAGACGCCATGGATTCAATCGGTGGTAAACTAACGGCAAAAGAGATGAAGGCCTTGGTTGATGATATCTTATCAAAGAGATTAACCGAGACGACCCCACATGTGACCCATACTGATGTGGATCCGTCACCCTACAAAATGGAAAAGTTAGAAAAGCTGGAGACAAAGTTGGATGGAACGTCCAACTACTTGAAGTGGTCGCGGCAGGCGATGCGGACGCTGATGGGACGTGGGTTGGTTGGCTATGTTAATGGCCAAACCAAGGCACCAGTCGACCCCTCCTCAAAGGACTTTGCAGTTTGAAAGATTGTCAACAACGTAGTGGCTGGGTGGTTCACAGCCTCATTGACCGACCAGGTGTCGGGCAATATAGAGGCGATGGAGGCTGCTGCTGATATATGGCAGACTTTGAAGGATATGTACTCAAGCTCGGGCAACCCTATGCGGGTCTTCCAACTACAGGATAAACTCGATAGGGTGGTGTCACTTCCCGTTCCCGGAATACGTATTCTAAATACATGTACTGCTGGAGCGTATTTATTTAATATTTATCATGTATTGCTCTATAATTAAACCCTTTTAATTTCATGTTAATTCATTTTCTGCAATTTTGTTTCTGTATTTTATTTCTTGCTTTTATACTCTGTTTTAGCTATACTTTGGGTTCGGCTTGGTTTGGTTTAGTTAAGTTGGTTCATCATGAACCGAAATAAACTTCCACCTACCACCACCCTTTCCATTTAAAGCCATCCCCTTTCTCTCTCTTCATTACTTCACCATTAATCTTCTTCTTCCTCATAACTCCTTCCCCACCTACCAGCCGCCAAGGCAAGTGCCAAACTTGCTTCTTGATGGATCCCCATGATTTTTGTTCCATCATTTTCCTTATTTGATCTTAAGCCTCTTTAGTACTTAGCATTTTCAATTTCTATGGTTCATTTCTTGTAGATCTAAGTTTAAAGTATTTTCGGATTTCTTAGGTTTTGACCTAGTAAACTTTGTTATTTCTATGTTTTGATGGTTTCATGTTGTAGAGAATTTCGTTCTACCCCATTTTGACCTATGGAAGTCCAGATTTGGGCTTGGGATGAAGGATTTATAGAGCTTAAGAATATGGCTTTCCATGGTTCTTCTTCTCGAGAGAGTGGAGAAGAAGAGCAGATTCTGGCCGCATGACAGTGCTTGACCGCATGAGTTTTCATGCGGCAAGTCTTAGTTAGCCGCATGAGTCTTCATGCGGCAAGTCATCCTGGCCGCATGAGCTTACCTAGCCGCATAGGCTTAGTCGGCCGCATGGCACTGTTCAGCCGCATGACTGAACCCGGACCCGCTTGCCGCATAAGGCTCATTCCCGCAGCCGCATGAGGCTTGTGATCCATAGCCGCATGGCGCTCATTATCCCACAGCCACACGCACTTCAATTAATTCCAGACACATAAGTTAGGACTTCTTAGCCGCATATAGGCACACACCTATTTTAGCCGTATGAGACCCCTTTTTGTTTCTAGCCGCATAAGGCTTGCTGATTTGAATGAATGAGACTGTAACCTTTTTCCAGCCGCATGGCATGGGCATTACTGAGCCGCATGGGACTATTTCGATCCTAGCCGCATGGGCAATATTTCCTAGCCGCATAGGCGCATGTTGTCCCGACCGCATGAATTTAAGTTTCCTTAGCCGCATAATTTTCTAGCCGCATGGACTCTGATTCTAATGCCTTCTTGGCTGATTTTGTTCCAAAATCATTGATTGATATTTATCAACATTGATTGATTGTCTTGGCAATTATTAACATAAATTTTTGTCTTATCATTAATAAACGGGGATTGTTACCTTGAATCAGTAAATTGATCATATGTTCCTAGTTGGAACTAAGAGACTGGTCAGTCGTCTTATTAAATTGAATGAATAAGACACGTTCATATTATGAACTATTGAAATCGACAGGCTAATCCTGAATATTGGTATACAGTCACATGCAGGCTTAAATTAATTAAGTTATTTATTTATTTTATTTATTTATTTATTTATTTATTTAATTTCTACAAAAAATAGCATGTGTACTTAATGACCAAGGCATGATTATTCCGTGGTTAGTTTTGATTGTTGCATTACGCTATGTAAGACCTACAACCTAACCGTACGGGTATCGTTGTAGAGTTGTGCATATCGTAATCCCGTACACAAGTACTCATTCTGAATGACCATGATCCACGGCATGGGATTTCACTCAACGTAGAGACAATTAAGTTAAATAAAATAATGATTTCATGGAGAGAGAATAGATTCCCGAGTTCTTACATGGCAGCCTTCTTGGGACTAGTAGTGCCCGACAGGCCGGCTGGTCCCCACAGATACTGCTAATCTGTCACACGGGCAGGGAACGGTATCTGGTTATATTATTATTGTATATTGATGACGGGTGTCCCGCTGGGACTCATCTAATTCATGATTGGCACAATTGATTGACTGGGTAAACTAGCCTTGCTTGCACATAGTAAGAACTGAGGAATCCCTATTGCATAATTCCAGGATAACTTGGAACTCATAGTAGCAAGCCGTAGTAGTTGCATGGCCGTTTAAATTGATTTGTTTGTGTACTGTCTCTACTCTGATGACTAACTAAGATGATCGGAATATCAGGACATGATGGGTCAACTTCTGTCCTTATTTGGTTGGGAAGTTGGTTCGAAGTATCGTGATGTGATGTGAATCCCAGTAGCCACCAGAGATCTATTTATTATGTTTCCTATTACTGATTTATTCCTCATATCGTGCTTCCTTGCGGTACTTGCTATTAGAGGTATAACCTCTCTGGTTTTGCATGGCTAGATTTAGAGCCAGTTTCCGAGGATCCAACTTACTTCTACCTCCAAGATGGTCAACACTAGAGGGATGATCGCAGGAGGACTCGAGTGGGTTTCTTACTTCCCCGTTCATTTTTTTATCTACTTTATACCTTGCCGTTTGGCACCGACATGTTAGTCGGATTGTCTTGTACTTACTTTTGCATGATTGTAACTAAAAGTCAGGCTGCAGCTGATAAACAATTGTGTATACTTTGCTACTTCATCTGGCTATGTTTTGTAAAGCCAGATATCCAGAACATTTTGACTGAGCGTTTGGGACGCCTTACTGGTTTATCTTACATGTTCTCTATTTCCGTTTCTTGTTTGAATGATTGAGACAATAGATGTGAAGTGACCCTAGGAAGACTTTCATGTACTATGCACCCCTTCGTCTTGTAGACAGCATTGATCGTATTATACGGTATTCATCTACCTGTAATACGTAGCTGGCTGAGTCATTCCCCCGCTCTCTAGTATTCTGGCTCTGGGGCGTGACAGGTGGCACAAGACGAACGTACCATCTCTGAGTACGCAACTCTGTTGAAGAAGTACTGGTCTGATCTGGATCACTATGATCCTTTTGGAATGGAAGATGCACAGGTCGAACCAGCATTTGCGAAATATTTTCAGATGTTCCTGGATTATAGTTCGCATAAGCGGATGAATAAGTTTTTGAAGGGGCTCAATCCTGTGTTTGAGCTGAGAAGGAATGTTCTTCTAGCACAAACCCAGCTTCCATCCTTGGAAGAAGCCATAGTTGCCATGGCGCAAGAAGAAGCTCGATTGAAGTTGATGCCCAACAAGGACTACTTCCAAGGGGAGCAAGTTGCTGTTGACAAGTCTGCCATTGCCGCATTCAATCAGCCTCCCTCTGTGGGCGGTGTCTGCCATAACTGTGGTGACTGAGGACACATCTAACACAGCGGAAGCTGTTTGTAAGCATGGACGTTACATTCAGAGAGCAGGATCCATACTATGGTTCGGATGAAGGTTCAGCATTTGGTGACACATCTAACACAGCGGGTGTTAGACGTGAGGGGGAGATAATAAGTCCAAACGTGGTAGTCGGGTCAGTCCCGTGCCCGGTCGTGAAAAATTGGATGAAATGAGGCGAGAGCAGTGACTCCGATACGGATAATAAAAAATAAGATACATATGTTACGCAGGGGGAGAAGCAGACAAGGGAAAAAGAGCTGCAGAAGTCCAGTACTGTGCCGTCAGTGCCTACTGTACCAAGTTCCTGCCCAGTGCCTACTGTACCAAGTCCCTCGTCTACTCATGTCCCAACTCTTGAAGATATTGCCTCCACACTGAATCACTCTGATTCTGATGCGGATCTCTCCGACTCGGATGAAAGCAAAGAAAGCTCCAAGGTGGAAAGCCGCAATGATGGAAGAACTTGGGGCACTAGAGAAAAATAAGACATGGGAGCTGGTTCCATTATCCAAAGGGAAGAAAGCTGTGGGATACAAATGGGTGTACACAGTAAAGGAGACGCTAGAAGGAAAAGTAGAGCGGTACAAGGCGAGGTTGGTTGCAAAAGGATACACACAATCATATGGCATTGACTATGATGAGACGTTTGCCCAGTAGCGAAAATGAGCACGGTAAGAACTCTAGTCTCCATTGCAGCAAACTATGGATGGAAGCTATATCAGTTAGATTTGAAGAATGCCTTTCTCCATGGGGACTTGCAAGAAGAAGTATACATGGAACCCCCGCTAGGGTGCTACGCGACAGAATCAGACGGAGGGACGTCGCATGGTAAAGTGTGTAAACTAAAGAAGTCGCTATACAGGCTCAAGCAATCTCTTCGAGCCTGGTTTGACAGATTCAGAAAGGCTGTTATAGGCATGGGATACCATCAAACAAATGCAGATCATACGATCTTTTTCCAGCATGCAAGAGGCCACATTACTATACTTGTTGTATATGTGGATGATATAGTAATCACAGGTGATGATGAAGTCGAGATTACTAATCTGAAGTCAAAACTCGAAAAAGAGTTTGAGGTGAAGGATTTAGGAGCAATGAGGTACTTTCTGGGTATCGAGGTGTGTGACGGCGAACAAGAAATTATTCTCTCACAAAGAAAATACGCATTAGATATGCTAAAGGAGACAGGGATGCTGGATGTAAAGCAGTAGTCACTCCAATTAACCAGAAGTGCAAGTTGGGAGTAGAAGCAGGAGAGCCTGTTGATCGTGAAAGGTATCAAAGACTTGTAGGAAGATTGATTTTGTAACGCCCCAGAACCAGAATACTGGAGAGCGGGGGCGTACATAGCCAGCTACGTATATTGAAGTGCAACCCACCTCGCTATACGGTCACGGCTGTCTAGATATATGAGGGTTTAACTACAAGCCAACAGTCTCCTATGGTCATGAACAAGCCTATTGTCTCAATCTCAAGCAAGCAATAATAGTTACAAGATGTCAGAGCACCAAATATATAATAGTAAGGCATCCCATACATTACATATTGGATGATCATGAAGCTAGTCGTTACAAAATATCAGGACTAGCAAGAGTTTAGTCATACATGATCAACCCTAGGATCTGTCAATCATGTTACAGCCCGTAGGCAGACAGTAAATAAAGGTGCAATACGAGCTAACACATGCTCGCCGGCTAAACGTCTCAAAAGAATAATTTTACAAATAAGTGGGAGGACAAAAAGAAACCCACTCGTTGCCAGGGTTACGCCTGGTGGTCACCATCTGGCTGGAAGACAGGTGGATCCTCTGGTGCTGCTCCGATATCTGGCTACACAAAACCAGCTGGGTCAGACCCCAGAAAGAGCAAGTACCACAAAGGAGGCTTCAATTAGGAACTAAAACCAGCAAATCACAATAGAATATTAAAGATAATAAATAAAGAATTGATAATAATAGAGATAACAACAGTAAACTGAGTACGAGGAAATCATTCAAGTAGCCAAGTCACAACCCTTAAACCAAACAAGGACCGGGGTTGCAGCCCTTCACCTGAATAGAAACCCGTCTCAAATACTATTGGTATAGTGAAGACAATAAACGAAGAGAGGATGCAGAACTGCTCCGGGAGCCAGGTTACAACCCTTAAACCAAACAATGACAGGGGTTGTAACCCTTCACCTGAACAGAACTGGACCCCTGATCTTTATTGCTAAGGCCAGTATAAATAATCATGGTATTGAGGTAAGGTAAAACATGACGAACATGGCATGTGATTGCAATAAGACAATAAACGAAGAGAGGATGCAGAACTGCTCCGGGAGCCAGGTTACAACCCTCAAACCAAATAAGGACCGGGGTTGTAACCCTTCGCCTGAACAGAACTGGACCATCGATCGTTATTGTTAAGGCAAGCATAAATAATCATGTCATGTCACAATCTTGCACAGGATCAGGATAAGACTAAGCTGAAATAAACTCCATCCAATCAATCACGGCCAATCAAGAGTACGACTTGAAACTTTTAACAAACTAGGGTTATCACAGGCCTAGTTACTAGCAAGATACAATGAGATTATCCCAACAGCCATAAGCCCTGCAGACCATCCGATTATCCAGGTCGAATGTCTTGTTTATGAAAGGTGCACCACATGACTGTGTGTCGAAAATGTGCCCTACTCGTCGGTAGGCTACAAATCCACTTAATGCGCCCAGATAACGGGATTGCCTGTAGCTGGGAAATCTCTTCATGACTACTGGATTATTCATGTTTATTAACCTTATTCAATTGCAGTAGGTATTCCTGACCGTGGTACTCAAGGATCTCCATCCTAGACATGATACAAGACAGTACCAGTTTATTGTACAAACACAATCGCCCACGGTGTCCAGGTCTTTCATACAAGTCGCATCGGACTAGCTGTCGTAACAGTATGTCGAGATAAATCATGTCAGTTTACTTGTTAAGAGTGCGCTACGGCGGGCCACTATCGTGTTCAGGAATTATGCCAGAATTTACATGTTATAAGCATAAGGGTGACATTTCAATAATAATAATAATAATAAAAGGGACGACTATTGAAGGGGTCATGCGGCTATTAGATTCATGCGGCAGAAAAATACATGCGCCTATGCGGCTGGGACTGTGCGCTCATGCGGCTAGAAGTGGGCGGCGCATGCGGCAGCAGGAACTCGAGCTTATGCGGCTGCGGAAAGGAGGGGCTCATGCGACAGCGGGATGGCAAGGCCTTATACGGCTGGAAGTGCAGGAGCCTCATGCGGCTGCAGAAAGAAGGGGCTCATGCGGCAGTGGGATGGCAAGGCCTTATGCGGCTGGAAGTGCAGGAGCCTCATGCGGCTGAGATCCAAGGCCATATGCGGCTGCGGGTGTAATCAAGCTTATGCGGCAAATATGCAAGAGCTCATGCGGCCGAATCAAAGGCAAGCCATGCGGCAGCGAGATATTTAAGTTCATGCGGCTAGATTCAAAGGGAGTCATATGCGGCTGGATGCGCTTCATGCAGCTGGGGGCAGTAGTTCATGCGGCTGCATTGTCATGAGGTCAGAAAACTTGCCGCAAGAAGGTCCATGCGGTCAAGTACTTAAGGCGGCTGAGAGACCGTGTTTCTTCTCCACTGATCCGAGAAGAATAGCCATTAAGTCCATGGATTCAAAACTTCATAACTCCATCATCCAGAGTCCAAATTCGAACTTCCATGGGTCAAAATGGGGCAGAACGAAATGCTCTACAATATGGTACCATCTGAACTTGGAAATAACAATGTTAAATAGATCAAAATCCAAGAAGTCCAAAAGTACTATAAACTTAGATCTACACAAATTGAACCATGGAAATAAGAAATGCCAAATAATAAAATGTGTTAGAATCTCATGAGGAAGAGAATGGAACAATAAAAATAAAGTTTCTCCATGAAGCAAGCTGCACTTGCCTAAGTCCTACTCCCTGGTAGGTGAAGAAGTAATGGTAGAGAAGAAGAAGTAATGGAGGGAATTAATAAGAAGAGAGAGAAGGGAGGGGGTTAATAAATGGTGAGAAGGTGGTAGGTGGGGTTCTCCCCTTGGTTCATGATGAACCAAGGCAACCCAAACCTAGCCGAACCAACCCAAAATAGACCAAGCCATGTAATGCCAAGATAAGCCAAACAAGAAATCATGCAATACAAGATAAAATACGTACACGTATTTCAAAATACGTCGTACGAACTATAGGTATTACAACTCTACCCACCTTAAAAGAATTCCGTCCTCAGAATTTAATTAAGAGGCTAGAGAGACAAGGACAAACTATCACAAGCAATCTATCATGCAGTCATTCTTTCAAGCAAGGAAATTGAAAGCATAAGGTATAAGGAAGACATTATATCTTACGAGTCAAACAGGTCGGGTTATCGCGATCGGATATCATCCTCACGCTCCCACATTGACTCTCCCAAAGAGTGATGACCCCAAGCAACTCGGACTAACTTGATAGTCTTGTTCTTGAGTGTCTTCTCTCTTCGGTCCAATATAGACACGGGTCTCTCCTCATACGAAATATTGGTACCAACAACCAGTTTCGAATGATCCAGGATGTGGCTCGAATTTGGATATACCGTCGTAGTTGGGATACATGGAATACGTCATGCACCTCACGTAGCGACGGCGAAAGAGCGAGACGATAGGACACATCTCCTACTCGCTCCAGAATGTCGAATGGCCCTATATACCTAGGACTAAGCTTTCCTTGTACGCCGAAATGAGTGATGCCATGGTTAGGCAAAATCCTCTGGACCGAGCATCTGCCTCTCTCCGACATCGTCCCAAGCTAGCGAGGATCGGCACTTCCTGCCATACAGTGCCTCGAACGGTGCTACCTGGATACTAGCTTGGAAACTATTGTTGTACGAGAACTCCACCAGGTGCAGGTGATCTTCCTACGAACCACCGAAGTCGAGTATACATGACCGCAACATATCTTCAAGAGTCTGGATCATGCATTCCGACTGACCATCTGTCTGCGGGTGATATGCTGAGCTGAACTGGAGGCGAGTCCCCAAACTCTCTTGCAGGCTACGCCAAAAGTGTGACGTGAATCTCGAATCTCTGTCCGAGGTGAACTGACTGGTACTCCGTGAAGTTTGACTATCTGCCTGAGGTACATCTCTGCTAGCTGAGCTGTCGGCTGACCAACTCTGAACGAGAGAAAGTGAGCCACCTTCGTGAGCCTGTCTATGACAACCCAAATAGCGTCTCTGCCAGCCGGGGATCTAGGCAATCCAGTCAAAAAATCTATGGTTATATGCTTCCATTTCTACTCTGGAATTAGCAATGGTTGAAGTAGTCCAGCTGGTCTCTGATGTTCAGCCTTAACTTGTTGGCAAACCAAACACCGAGAGACAAACCGAGCTATCTCCTTCTTCATGCCATTCCACCAAAAGTGCTGACGGATATCTCGGTACATCTTCGTGCCACCGGGATGAATCGAATACTGAGAACTGTGAGCTTCCGCCATGACTTCCTGTCTGATATCTCTACTGGGTACACAAAGACGCTTTCCATGTCGAAGTGTACCATCTTTATGGATACATAACTCTGGTCTTCGTCCTGCTTCACACTCTGCTCTGAGTCACTGAAGCTTGGAATCTGTTGACTGTGCCATCCGGATCCTCTCGACTATAGTGGACTGAACCTGCATACTGGCCATCAATGCCATACTAGAAGGGAGAACAACTTCTATACCTATCTTCTGAAGATCTGCTAACAGCTCTGGTTGTGCTGTTAGAAAATAAACTTCGGCTCTCCTGCTCAATGCATCTGTAACCACGTTGGCCTTTCCAGGATGATACTGCAGGTTGACATCATAATCCACAAGTAGCTCCAGCCACCTTCTCTGACGCATGTTAAGATCCTTCTGGGTGAAAACATATTTCAGGCTCTTGTGGTCGATGAAAAATCTCTACCCTGTCTCCATACAAGTAGTGTCTCCAAAGCTTAAGTGCAAACACTACTGCTGCCAATTCCAAGTCATGGGTTGGGTAATTCCTCTCATGATCACGAAGTTGTCGTGACGCATAAGCTATTACCTTTCCATGCTGCATCAGAACACATCCTAAACCTCTGCCCGAAGCATCAAAATACACTGAGAATCCTCCGGTTCTATCTGCAAGCGTGAGAATAGGAGCCGTCATCAAGCCTCGCTCCAACCTCTTAAAAGAATCCTGGTACTTTGTTGTCCAAGCAAACTGCACATCCTTGCGGGTCAACTGGGTCAACGGTGCTGAAATTCGAGCAAAGTCTGAAATAAATCGCCGGTAGTAGCCGGCTAAGCCAAGAAAATTGCGAATTTCTGCCACTGTGCTAGGTACCGGCCACGTTTCAATGGCCACGATCTTCTGGGAATCTACCTCCACTCCTCCTCTGGTGATGATATAGCCCAAGTACGAAATACGATCGAGCCAGAACTCGCATTTACTGAACTTGACATACAACTGGTGCTCCCTGAGAATCTGGAGGACGATTCTGAGATGCTTCTCATGCTCCGCTTCACTCTTGCTGTAGACCAGGATGTCGTCTAGGAACACAATCATGAACTGATCCAAGTAAGACATGAAGATGCGATTCATGAGGTCCATGAATACGGTCGGCGCATTGGTGGCTCCAAATGGCATCACAAGGAACTCCCAATGCCCATATCTCGATCTAAAAGCTGTCTTCGGGATATCCTGCTCTCTGACTCTGATCTGATGATATCCGGAGCGCAAGTCGATCTTCGAAAACACTACTGCCCCTTGGAGTTGATCAAACAAGTCATCTATCCTAGGAAGAGGGTATCTGTTCTTGATTGTCACTGAGTTCAAGGTACGATAATCTACTCATAATCTGGACGTACCATCCTTCTTTTCCACAAGAAGCATCGAGGCTCCCCAAGGCGATCCACTAGCACGAATGAATCCCTTGGTTCTAAGTTCTTCAATCATCTTATACAATATCTCCAATTCTGACGACGCCATCCTGTAGACTCTCTCTGATACTGGGGCTGTCCCGGGGATCAAGTCGATGGTAAACTCGATCTTCCGCTCTGGCGGCATCCCTGGAAGCTCTCCTGGGAAAATATCTAGAAATTCTTCAACTATTCGGGGTAACTACATTGCTGCTACTGCCATCCGCAACACTGGAGGAGAAGGTTCAACTTCGCCTCGGGAGAAGGAAAACTCCAGCTCGCCTGTAATGCTAAAAACAACCCTGCCAATGTGGCAGTCTATCCTAGCATACTGGTCCCTCAACCAATCCATCCCTAAGACCACATCATAATCGGCCATCGGGAACTCTATCAATCTAGCGGGAAATTCTCTACTGCTAACTACGATCCGACACAAGAAAAATACTATATCTACTCCCACAAGTCCGTTACCAGTAAGTATATTGAGCCTTACTGATAATGACTCGGGCTCCAATCCTATCCGTGTCGCGAATCGTGCAGACATAAATGAATGCGAGGCACCAGAATCAAATAATACTGAAGCTGGAAAGGTGTTGACGAGAATAGTACCTGCCACTACCTCACTTGGTGCTATTCCTTCCTCTCCCATGGTCAAAGCCAGCACTTGACCATCTCCTCTGGGTGTGAGTCCCCTCTGTTGAAAATTTCTCTGTCTGTTCTGGACCAGGGCTTGGGCTTGGACATAATGCTGCGGTCTCTTCTGCTGGAATGTCTGGGCCTGCGTCGACAATGGCTATGGAAACGGGTACTGCAGCTGCTGCTGCTGCTGGTCTAGTGCTGGTCCTCTAACTGAAGGACTAGAGAAGGCCGATGAACTCCCTCTGTTCGGGCAGTTCCCAACCCTATGGTCTGGGGCACCACAAATCAAGCACAAACCCTGTGCTCTGCGACACTCTGATACCACATGTCCTGGCTTCCCGCAGTGTAAACATCCCACTGCGGAAGACTGCTTCTGCTTCTGCTGTTGAGGGTGCGTCGGGATGGAATGCTGAACCGACGTCACTGAGGCCGCCCGCCTCGGAGCTCCAATGGTCAAAGCCCTGGCTGCCGGGGCTGGTGCTGATGACTGATTCATCTGTCCGTGAGATCGCTTTCGACCTCCGGTCCTGTCCACAATCCTCTGGGAGGTATACTCATGCCTCCGGGCTGCCCTCAGTATTGCATCAAAGGTCTGATGCTCAAACTGCTCCACTACCAACAAAATCTCTAGGTGGAGCCCCTACTGGAACCGCTGGGCTCTATCGAACTCGGTTGCTACCAAGGTGGGAGCAAACCGACTAAGTCTCGAAAACTCGACAGTATATCCGTCGACCGTCATGCCCATTTGCTTCAGATTGGTGAACCTCGTCTGTAGATCATACCGAGCTACAGCATCAAAATACTTGGTCTGGAATCTCTTCCTGAATACTGCCCAAGCAATAAGGGCCACTAATCCAACGGCCTGCACCGCCCACCAGCTGCGGGCAAGATCCAATAGCTATAGGCGCACCACGGCCACCTTCTCGTTCTCTGGAGTCCTGGCTGCTTCTAGAATCACCTCTGTGTCCTGAAGCCATGCATCTGCAGCGATCGCATCTTCACTGCCGTCGAAGAAGGGAGGGTTCAAGCGCTTGAAGCTGTTGGCCGCGCTATTACCCTGATGACCTCCTCTGGTCAAAGCATTTGCCACCGCCTGGTGTAAGGCATCTCCACGACGATCCTGGGAAGCTAATAGGGACCTGATGAGACCCACCAAAGTGCCATCATCAGGCTCTGCAGGCTGGACGGACTGAATTGGTGGTTCTCCTCTGGTAGGCACGACTCTAGAGGCTACTCTGAAGTGCTGGGCTTGATCTCCAGGTTGCGGCTGGTCCACGGGAGGTGCTCCGCCTTATTGATCGACAGGTCCAGGAATAATGCCGCTGAAGAAGACGACATAGGGAACAATAAGGAAGGACCAAGACAGATCAACGATACAAGCATGTGATCAGGTCAAGATTCTCAGGGATTTGAAGATACGAGCAGAGATCAAGGACGAATACTGATTGAGACATCTATTCGGTAAACCCTCACATATCTTGATTTACAAGACCTGCATGGGCCACCACTTAAACCATGTAACGCCCCAGAACCAGAATACTGGAGAACGGGGGCGTACATAGCCAGCTACGTATATTGAAGTGCAACCCACCTCGCTATACGGTCACGGCTGTCTAGATACATGAGGGTTTAACTACAAGCCAACAGTCTCCTATGGTCATGAACAAGCCTATTGTCTCAATCTCAAGCAAGCAATAATAGTTACAAGATGTCAGAGCACCAAATATATAATAGCAAGGCGTCCCATACATTACATATTGGATGATCATGAAGCTAGTCGTTACAAAATATCAGGACTAGCAAGAGTTTAGTCATACATGATCAACCCTAGGATCTGTCAATCATGTTACAGCCCGTAGGCAGACAGTAAATAAAGGTGCAATACGAGCTAACACGTGCTCGCCGGCTAAACGCCTCAAAAGAATAATTTTACAAATAAGTGGAAGGACAAAAAGAAACCCACTCGTTGCCAGGGTTATGCTTGGTGGTCACCATCTGGCTGGAAGACAGGTGGATCCTCTGGTGCTGTTCCGATATCTGGCCACACAAAACCAGCTGGGTCAGACCCCAGAAAGAGCAAGTGCCACAAAGGAGGCTTCACTTAGGAACTAAAACCAGCAAATCACAATAGAATATTAAAGATAATAAATAAAAAACTGATAATAATAAAGATAACAACAATAAACTGAGTACGAGAAAACTATTCAAGTAGCCAGGTCACAACCCTTAAACCAAACAAGGATCGGGTTGCAGCCCTTCACCTGAATAGAAATTCGTCTCAAATACTATTGGTATAGTGAAGACAATAAACGAACAGAGGACGCAGAACTGCTCCGGGAGCCAGGTTACAACCTTTAAACCAAATAAGGACCGGGGTTGTAACCCTTCACCTGAACAGAACTAGCTCCCCTGATCTTTATTGCTAAGGCTAGTATAAATAATCATGGTATTGAGGTAAGGTAAAACATGACGAACATGGCATGTGATTACAATAAGACAATAAATAAAGAGAGGACGCAGAACTGCTCCGGGAGCCAGGTTACAACCCTTAAACCAAACAAGGACTGGGGTTGTAACCCTTCGCCTGAACAGAACTGGACCCCCGATCGTTATTGTTAAGGTAAACATAAATAATCATGTCATGTCACAATCTTACACAGAATCAGAATAAGACTAAGCTGGAATAAACTCCATCCAATCAATCACGACCAATCAAGAGCCTCATGAGGCTGAGATCCAAGGCCATATGCGGATGCGGGTGTAATCAAGCTTATGCGGCAAATATGCAAGAGCTCATGCGGCTGCGGACATGCCAGTGCTCATGCGGCTAAGGGCCAAAGCCATCTCATGCGGCCGAATCAAAGGCAAGCCATGCGGCAGCGAGATATTTAAGTTCATGCGGCTAGATTCAAAGGGAGTCATATGTGGCTGGATGCGCTTCATGCGCCTGGGGGCAGTAGTTCATACGGCTGCATTGTCATGCGGCCAGAAAACTTGCCGCATGAAGGTCCATGCGGTCAAGTACTTCATGCGGCTAAGAGACAGTGTTTCTTCTCCACTAATCCGAGAAGAATAGCCATGAAGTCCATGGCTTCAAAACTTCATAACTCCATCATCCAGAGTCCAAATCCGAACTTCCATGGGTCAAAATGGGGCAGAACGAAATGCTCTACAACATGGAACCATCTGAACTTGGAAATAATAATGTTAAATAAATCAAAACCCAAGAAGTCCAAAAGTACTATAAACTTAGATCTACACCAATTGAACCATGGAAATAAGAAATGCCAAATAATAAAATGTGTTAGAATCTCATGAGGAAGAGAATGGAACAATAAAAACGAAGTTTCTCCATGAAGCAAGCTGCACTTGCCTAAGCCCTACTCCCTGGTAGGTGAAGAAGTAATGGTGGAGAAGAAGAAGTAATGGAGGGAATTAATGAGAAGAGAGAGAAGGGAGGGGGTTAATAAATGGTGAGGAGGTGGTAGGTGGGGTTCTCCCTTTGGTTCATGATGAACCAAGGCAACCCAAACCTAGCCGAACCAACCCAAAATAGACCAAGCCATGTAATGCCAAGATAAGCCAAACAAGGAATCATGCAATACAAGATAAAATACGTACACGTATTTTAAAATACGTCGTACGAACTATAGGCATTACAGATTTATCTGGGACACACTCGCCCTGATATCTCATTTGCGGAAAGTGTAGTGAGTCGCTACATGCATGATCCAAGAACGGGTCATATGGAAACAGTGTTTCAGATCTTGAGATATCTGAAAGGGACGCCAGAAAAATGACTATGCTTCAAGAAGAATGGGCGCATAGAAGTTGAGGGATACTGCGATGCAGACTGGACAAGCTGTATAGACGACAGAAGGTCTACCACGGGGTACTGTGTTTTTGTAGGAGGAAACCTGGTCTCATGGAGGAGCAAAAAACAGTCAGTGGTAGCACGGTCGTCAGCTGAAGCAGAATCCAGAGCAATGGCTCTTGGAGTGTCAGAGTTGCTGTGGGTGAAAGTCCTGCTGACAGAGTTGAAGCTGGACAAGGGAGCACCGTTACATCTTCTGAGCGATAGTCAAGCTGCAATAAGTATAGCTAACAACCCAGTTCAGCACGACAGAACGAAGCACATCGAGATCGATCGATTCTTCATCAAGTAGAAGCTGGAACAAGGGATACTGAAGATTGACCATGTTCGCTCAGAAGAACAAGTTACAGACTGTCTGACTAAGGGTCTTAGTTCATTGAGTCTGTCAAAGTTATGTAACAAGATGGGGATGATTAATATCTATCGTCCATTTTGAGGGTGAGCGTTGAGAACCAATAAGGGACTTTAGTCCCACATCGGAAGATGTATTATGAAGAGGAGTTGGACCCTCTATAAGTAGTGGCAATAGCCTATCAATAAAATCATCCCATGATTATTCTCTACACCTCTCTGCCCCCTCCCTTCAGCTGCCGGCACCGGCCGGCAGAGAGAGAGAGAGAGAGAGGAGGCGCTGCCAAAGAGAGGGGGGGGGGGGGGGGGGGGGTGGGGGGTACGAGAGGGACATTTTTGTTATTTTTTTCATCTCTGTTTAACAGGGTATTATTAGAATAAGTTAGCATAAGCATTTTTTTTGTTAGTAGATAAAGCTGAATGGAGGGAGACATGAGGATCTTGTGGGCCATAGTCACATGACAAACCCAATCAGGAATTGGTCCCACCCGCCCAGCATGGCTGGCATGCATATCTCATGGGGGGCCCACCCTACACCCAGAGTCCATAGGGACGGACAGGGTACCCCAGAACAGGAAGCTCACGTGGCTGCATGCTTGTGATGTTGATGATGATTTGATAGATTCAGAGCAATTCAAGTCACAGTGTGTGAAAAAAAAAAAGTCACAGTGTGTGTGTGTGTTTTTTGAAATGATAAGTAAGACATGAATCCAACCATCGGGAAATGTACCATGCGGGACCTAAACCACCCAATCAAGAATGATATGGCGAGGTTTGATCAAAGTAGAATCTGTAGTGAGGGAACCTCCTAAGCTCGCACTGATTGGTTTCCATTAGGGCCTGTTTGGTTTGTTGAAAGTGGGATGAAAGTTGAAGAAAAGTGGAAAGTCAGCTGAACTTGCTCCAGTTCAGCTGTTTGGTTGAAAAATTGAAAGTGGGGTAAAAGTGGTTGATGGGACGCGGACGAGTTCCTTCCTTTTGTTGTCAGTTTCACCACACCCTTTTTTTGGTGAAAGTGGTCTGGAAAGAGAAGGAAAAGTGTGGAAAGAGAAAAGTGGTCTTCGTTTAATATATCTCTAATCAACATCCACTTTCAACAACCATCCAAACAACGGAATTCTTTTTTTTCCACTTTCAACAACCATCCAAACAATGAAACTCCTTATTCCTCCACTTTCATATTTTTCAACCATCAACCAAACAACTTTTGGAAACTCAAAATTTATGCGTACGCATCGCGTGCGCAAGTTTCGTTTTTTCACTTTCGCACTTTCATACATTTTCGTGCAACCAAACAGGCCCTTAGGGCTGAAAATAAGCCAAGCCGTTCGCGAGCTGCTCGTAGCTCGACTCGACAAAAGCTCGTTTAAGCTCGATTCGTTTAGTAAACAGGTTGAGTTTAAACTTTATTTTTGAGCTTGTTTAATAAACGAGCCAAACTTAAACTTAGAAGTACTCGGCTCGATTGAGCTCGCGAGCTGACTCGTTTATGAGCTTGCGATCTGACTCGTTTAGAAGCTGGTTAGGAGCTTGTTTAAAAGCTCGTTTGTTCTTTGTTGAATTATATATATATATATATATATATATATATATATATATATATATATATATATATATTTTTTTTTTTTTTTTTTTTTTTTTTTTTTTTTTTTTTTTTTTTGAAGCAATGGGTACTTGTGGTGAACTCGCCTCCACTGAGGCTCGAACTCCCGACCACTTGGGCCGCATGCATCTCTCTTAACCACTAGGCTAGAGGTCATTTGCATATATATATATATATATATATATATATATATATATGTATATATATATATATATATATAGTGCGCGTATTATATGTTTATGTCCTTAATAAGTGATATTATGGAACCTTTTTAATTAATTTTTTATAAATAAATAGTTAATATTTCAGATATTTGAATTCAAACTTAACTAGCTTGAAATCAAGTTCTTTAAGCTTAAAATCAAGCTTAATGAGCTTGAATTAAAGTTGAGTGACAAGCTTGATTTCAAACTTATCGAGTATCGAGCTTGTTTATCAAGCTTGAATCAAGCTTCCTTATCAAGCCAAGCTCGAGCTCAAACCATGCTAAGCTCAAGCTTAATGTAAACAAGCTCAAGCTTCAAAATAAAAAAAACTTATCAAGCTCGAGCTCGAATAATTTTAGTCAAGCCAAGCTCAAGCTTACAAAAGTTTGGCTCGGCTCGTTTGCAGCCCTAGTTTCCATCTTGTACGGACACAATAAAATGATATTTGTATAAGGGTCAATATTTAGGATTTTTTTAGGTGTTGTTTTTTGCGGACCGACGAATAACGCCAAGAAAGAAATTCGAATCGTGCTCATCACCACAGGATCTCCTGTTGTACTCAACTGGCTACATCCCCATGGACATGTTTAGGATATATGTTGACATGTCGACAAATATATAATTTGTACTATGAGTACAAATTATATATTTATTAATGTATTAATATGTATTCTTAATATGTCGATAAACATGTAATATGCATACATTTATCAATGTATGTCCTTGAGGCTTATGTTAACAAAATTTTATTTGTCTTTATATTAGCATCTATTGGGGTTTATAAAATTATTTTCTACAAATGATTCACGTCTACTTGGCAAAATTTAAATGTGTATTTTAATATAACATTTTTTTATTGATTTGCACATATATGGGTTGTAGTCCATGTAGTTGGTATTGTAAGATGTTTTACTAGAAAGTAATATTCCAGAAATATTTGTCTTTGTCACTCTTTTTTTTTTTTTTTTTTTTGAAAATGTTCCATAGGAGTTCGGTCCTGTAGGAGCTGGTGACTCGGACGAAGGACATATCATAGCACTTTGATGACACACTTTGTCCATAGGCGTTGGATTCTAAAGTAGGAGCATCAAGGACGTGCGGGGGTGCAGTCCTGTGAGAAGTATATCCTTGCTGGACCTTGGTTCTAGTGGGGAGTTAGCTCTCGCTTGGCCTTGGTTCCAGTAGGGAGGTTGCTCCCGCTGTAATGCTGTTCTAGCAAGACTTGGGCTCTAGTGTGGTTGCTTCAACCTGGACGTTGTAGTTTTTGTAACTGTCCACTTAGTGAGGGTTACTATCTTTACCGTTCACCTTTTAATGGAAAGTTATTCTCCAAATTAATTGTCCATTACGGATTGTAGGGGACTGATTTTCCTATATATTCTTTTAGTCTTTTTTTTTTTTTGGAGATATACTTGGAGAATATATATGCTACGAGAGAGGAATAGCAACACCGTTGAAGCCACGAAGTGTTGTTCGAGAGTCAACGTGTTGTCTATTTCTTCTAAGGGTGACAAGTGAACGTTCCAAAAATACAGCATGGTGAAGTTGTTAGTTCCTGAGAGCAGATCAACGAAAAATGATTAAATCTTGTCAACAGTGATCGTCGTTATCTCAACAAAACTATCTTCTTCGAGACAATTTTTTCTTGTTCTGATTCTTGTTGTAACAACTGTGTTGTAAATTTTTCACAAGCTTGTAAATTCTTTCTCTACGAGTTGTTGTAATAATTATTGTTTTCTACAATTTTCTGCAACATTGCAATAAGTCTTGACATTATCTAACATATTATTGTTATGGAAGATGCATTTTTTTTAATTAATAACACATAAGAAGTAGATGGATAATGAAGCTGAGTTTTCATCCCGATGCTTCTACGACATTATTGAAAGAGATGTCGAGTGTGACTTGTTGCAAACAACTTTTTGTTGTTTGAAATTTCTTTCAAATGCACCTCCTATTTAACACGAGAGTCCCCTCCTCTTGCGCGATGGAAAGAATTGAAGTATTTGAAGCTCATGAACCGCCTTAGTCCATTACAACCACTTCATTCATTCTTGTCTTCATCATAAAGAACAAGAGAGAAATGACAATGATAAAATATGTTGATGATGTATGACTATTCCATCTACGATTCCACAATATTAGAGGTACGATGAATGTGACATATTTTGAGTATGCACAAAAAAATAGAAAGAGAAAAAAAAAGAAAAAAAATAGGGAAAAAAGCAAGAGAGAGAGAGAGAGAGAAAAAAAAATACTATTTGGCTCCTAAAATTTTTGGGTGATACCATCTCCCATTATGTGGTATATGACATGACTGATGACATGACAGCTGACATGACAAAATTAAATATCAAACATTAAAATTACTATTAATATCAAATTAACACGAACATTATTATTAAAATTAACATTAACATTAATATTAACTTTAACATAAACATTAATATTAACTTTAACATTAAAATTAATATTAACATTAAATTAAAATTAGCATTAACATTAAAATTAATAATATTAATATCAAATTAACATAAATATTAATATTAATATTAACATTAACATTAATTTTAACATTAAAATTAATATTAACATTAAACTAAAATTAGCATTAGCATTAACAATATTTGTTTTTGGGTAATTAAGTTTTTGGGTTAAAATATGACATGTCAGCTGCCATGTCAGTTGCCATGTCAGATGCCATATAATGGAAGGGTGCCAAATAGCATAATTGGAAATAGAAATGTGACAAAGCTAACTCATGAAGGGAGAAATTATTCAGTGAGCTGAGTTCATTATTCATTTTGATTTTTCCATACTTGATAGCAGAAGAATAGGTACATGCAGTAGCAGCCTGGAATAATTTTTTTTATTTTCGTATCATCAAGTAAAGAAGAATCAAGATACTCGATGAGTCGCCTTACTGAATAATTTTTAATGTAACTTTCGCATATAAATAGCCCCTTGGATCCTTCTAGTTGTTTAAAAAAAAATAAGCCTCCCCCATACATGAGTGGCCAAAAAAATTCTTGTAATAATTTTGTATTCAAATTTTACTCCATAAACAAGAATCACATAAATTTGATATAAGAGCAATATCTTTTTTAGTCCGCTAAAACTTATAACTTGGATTATAAGATACAAATTTTAACATCCCCGTTCAAAAAAATTCTAGACCTGGTTAATTCTTAAGCATCTTAACAAAACCCAGTAAAAACAAGAAGGACGACACATTGCTATATTGCCACTCTTTTTCTCACTTTTCAGTTTAATATAGAGATTGAATGCAATGTATCATCTCTTCCAACTTAATATCTACTCTTTATAATTTACTAGTATGTATATGTGCCTTACACGAGTTTTATATTATTAGAAAAAAAGTAAATAACACTCTTAATTTTTTGTTATTAAAAAAAAAAAAAATCAGACAATAGTCTTTTAATTTTTCATCCCTTGAAAAGAGAAACAACAATTCTTTCAATTTTTTCCGTACTAGAAAAGAGCAGACAACAACACTTAACTTTTTCCTTCTTTTACTTAACTACTCATGTTAAAATTAGCGAACAATTTTAATTAGTAAATATAAATAAACATATTCTTAGAATTATATTAAATTTAATGAACAATTTCAATTAGTAAATCCAAAAACTTATACAATCAACCTCATCTTTTCTTATTAGTTGAATGAATCTGCACATTTGAAAGTAGGTAACCGTTGTATGGAATGACTTATATACCAATACCAAACAATTAATTATTTTAAAAAGGGTTATATATGTTAACATATGTCATAAGAGTATAAGTTAACACATCGATAAATAAATATATTTTATTCAGTATTTGATAAATACATACTTTATATATAATAATAAATGCACATTTTAAATACAACATTATTTTAATATTTAATGTGCTAATAAGAGTGTCCGCGTAAAATATACCGATATGTTGCTGTGTATACACAAGTTGATATATTTCTTTAAAAAAAATGCTAAATTACATCTCGATACCCTCAACTATTCAAATTTTTTTAATTTAATATTCTAAACTTTGATAGGTATCAAATTGATTCCGTAAAGAAGAACAAAACTATCCCCACTCTCCCTCCTCATCGGCTGCACCGGGCCCAAAACCCTCCCTCGCCCAGCAGCGCCTCCCTCGTCCCGGCTGACGTGTTGCCAATTCCTCCTTTCTCTCTCTCCACCGCGTGTTGTTGCTTCTACTGTCGCTACAACCACAATATATAACAAGTTGATGCCTATCAAAATTTAGGTATCAAATTGAAAAAATTTAAATTGTCGAGGGTATTAAGTCGTAACTTGGAAAAAAGAAGAAGAAAGCAATCACCATCATGCACGTAGTGGCGACCGGCAAACCGGCTATAGGTGGTCACTTTCCCACTCCTTCCCGCCTATATATAACGACCTCAACTGTGAGAGAAGCTCACTCACAGTCACAGTAGAGCTGAGCTGAGAGAGCGAGAGTAGAGTTGACATATATAGCCTCGATGCCGATCTCTAGTGTAGCCGTGGGTAACCGGGACGAGGTGCTCCACCCGAGCGCTCTGAAGGCCGCGCTGGCCGAGTTCATCAGCACCCTCATCTTCGTCTTCGCCGGCCAGGGCTCCGGCATGGCCTACGCCAGGCTCACCGGCGACGGCCCCGCCACCCCCGCGGGCCTCGTCTCCGCCGCCCTGGCCCACGCCTTCGCCCTCTTCGTCGCCGTCTCCGTCGGCGCCAACATCTCCGGCGGCCACGTCAACCCCGCCGTCACCTTCGGCGCCTTCGTGGGCGGCAACATCACCCTCCTCCGCGGGCTCCTCTACTGGGCCGCCCAGCTCCTGGGCTCCGCCGCCGCCTGCCTCCTCCTCCGCTTCTCCACCGGCGGCCTCGCCACGGGCACCTTCGCCCTCTCCTCCGGCGTCGGCGTGTGGAACGCTTTCGTCCTCGAGATCGTCATGACGTTCGGCCTCGTCTACACGGTCTACGCCACCGCCATCGACCCCAAGAAGGGGACCCTCGGCACCATCGCCCCCCTCGCCATCGGCCTCGTCGTCGGGGCCAACATCCTCGTCGGCGGGGCCTTCGACGGGGCCTCCATGAACCCGGCCGTCTCCTTCGGCCCCGCCCTCGTCAGCTGGTCCTGGGAGTCCCACTGGGTCTACTGGGCCGGGCCGCTCGTCGGCGGCGGCCTGGCCGGGCTTGTCTATGAGCTCATCTTCATCTCCCACTCCCACGAGCAGCTCCCAGCCACGGATTATTAGCTTAGCTTAGCTTAGCTTAGCTATAGGGTTATGCATGCATGCTTGCTTGCTGTTGTGCTTTTAAGTGTCATTATTTTCTGAACTTGGTTCTGTAATTTCTGTTTTGTTCTTTCACTTCTCCTCCCTATCCATCCATGGAAAAAAAGAGCTCTCTTCTCCATTTTTGTTGCTTCAAAAGTGTTTCTTCTATAACCTCTTAAAGTCCCGACTACTGCCACATCGTTTATGGATCTGGTATATTATTTGGGCAAAAGTAAATAAAAAATAAAAAATACAGAAATAAAAACAAACATTAAAAAGTGAGATTCATGCTATACAACAAACATAAAAATAATAATAAAAGCAGTGGACCCAAATGATACGTAGCCATGTAAAAAAATTGGTGGCAATAAAAAGAAGTAATAAGGTAAGTGAGTACCTTCACCACTTTTTATTTTACGTACCTATTGGGATGACTCACAGGGATCTTCGCCCTTAATCATTTTTATATATTTTTTGAAATAATAATTGTTTGATTGTCTTTGTTTACCGTCCATATTGGATCAAAATTTTGTGTGAAATGTGAAAGTTTTATGATCTAATATGAATGGTCAAAAATAACAATACAATGACTACTATTTCAAAAAATATTCGGAATGTAAGGACTTTTCAATCATGTGCAAAGTGCGATTGTGTAGGACCTAAAAACAAAAAGGTCCCAACTTTTTTAACTTCCATATACATTTTTAATGTGAAAATTTTTAATTCTAGATTTAGTTCTCTCTGTTTTTTTAGAACTTGCAGTAACATAGTTATTAGAATGTAAATTATTCCTCTCTGTTTTTTAAATTTTTAGTAATTTAAATCTTTTAAATTCTTTTTATATATGTTTCTAAAATATAAAGTTAACTTGTTTTAATTTATTGGCTTGGTTGTTCAATGCTCACATTTCAGGATGGAATGCTAAAAAAGGGCACAATTTTTTTCCGCCCGGGGCCTAATAAACCTCAGGACCGGCCATGCCTCTTGTCTAGTGGTTAAGAGAGGTGCATTCCCCCGGGAGGTTGCTAGTTCGAGCAACGGGGGAGCCATTTAATTCCCTTTAGGGGGAATTAAGTGAGGTGGTGGTAGGTGCGGTGCGAGCCGGGAAGTGTGCTGATGCGATGCAGCTGCGGCTGCGTGAGGCCTTCGTGTCGGGATTAGCTTTCGAGCTGGGATGTAGACCTCAGGGTTGAGATGGTGACTTCAAACGTAGGGATTGTTTATATAGGCCTTCATACTGGATTGGTTGTAATCCTTCAGGTTGAGTTTGTAGCCTCTCGAAGGGACATAGGGATTGTATATATTTGAAACCATCCTATGCTACATCATTTGAATTTGCATTGGATGGTTGAGATTAATAGGTAGTGTGGCCCACACCTTTTAATCTCATCATGTCAATTCAGATCCAAATAATGTAACATAGGGTGATTCCATAATATGAAACCACCCGGATGGTTAAATTGCACACACAATGGATAATTGTGGCGAACTTGCCTCCACTGGAACTCGAACTCCGACCACTTAGACCGCACACTACCAAAATAAGTCATATTACCGACGTAATTAGCGACGTTTTAAGAAAACGTCGCAGGAAAATAATAATTTAGCGACGTTTCTTTATAACGTCGCAAGACGTCACTATTAGCGACTGACAGCGACGTTCTGCGACGTATTTAAACTACGTTTGCGTTTTAAAGAGCTCACGTCGCGTATAAGTCGGTAAACGTCGCTAATATTAGTGATATTAGCGACGTTTTTCGACGTATTTATTACTTCATCACTAATATCAATGATATTAGCGACGTGTACCGACGTTCTTATATGACGTCGCTAAAGTGTGAATATAGGTCAGGTTCGAGTTTTCATTCCCCCCATTATTTCCCTCCAATATTTTCCTTCCCCCCCGACCCAGAGCCGGCTTCCCCCACCCCGTCGACCCCCGTCCGACCGCGCCCTCGGCGACCCCCACCGACCTCGGCGACCCCTCTCCTCTCCCCAACCCTCCCCCTCCCCCCCCATCAGCTCCCCGGCCGACCGTCGGTGGCCGCCGCGAGCACCGACCCCCTCTCCTCTCCCCGACCTTCGTGACCGCCGCGAGCACCGACCCCGTCCTCCGGAGACCGTCGACCCCCTCTTCCCCTCGTCAATTTGGTAAACCCTAACCCTAACGCCATTTTTATTACTTTTTTTTCTTTTTTGCATATTATTCTGATCAATGTAAACCCCCATTGGAGATGGCGTAGTCCTTTAAAATTGGGAAAGAAGATGTAAACTAGGTTTGGGGTTTCGGATGGGGCATGTGGGACTGATGGTTTGGGGTTTCCCTACATAACTATGATACCTACACTGTTCTGGGAATTTTCAGAGATTAATAGGATAATAAATTGGTTAATTAATGTAATGTATGGTTCACTAAATGATGTGGTTATATGATTACATGGGTTATGCTACTCAACTTGGGTTTGCATTACATGGGTTTGTATTTTGGGGTTCAATTTGGGTTTGCATTACATGGGTTATGCTACTCAACTGAACTGTAAGTTTTATATTAATATTGAAATTAAATGATAAATATAGACTGTGATGTAATGTTAATACTGGGATTGATTTGTGGATTTTAGTTTGTTTAGATATTGTTCACAGTTATGTAGATGTTAAGTTTATTTCATATCTTACATGTTCAAAACTGTCATGATATGAATATATGCAATAACTGAGAAATGAGATGAACTTGAGATGTAATGTATAACTAAGATTGTTTTTGAACATTAACCTGAGATTAACTGAACATGAAACCTGAGAATGCATACATGACTGAACTTGATTTTCCTTTCCTTCATGCATATAACTTGAGATTTATATGAACTGTTAAACTTGGAAATGAATGTATGAACTCTTCTTCTTTTACCTTTTTCCTCTCGTAAATCTGAAAACACTTGTTAAATCTGAGATTGAATCTCATTAGACTGACTTGGGTTAGATGTCTAAACCTGGGGTTAACACTCTCCTCACCTGCTGTACATTTTTGAGTCCACCAGAGATGGACTGAACTTTGACATGGTGAACACCCACACACCCTATTAAACCTAGATTTTGACTTAGTTTGACCAGAAAGTTAACCCATATTCAGTCAAACCCTAGATTTTGACTTAGTATATGGTTACTAGATCCTAGTGTAGAGTAGTATGTAGAGGAGTATGGCTACTAGTGATATATATATATGTAGGTCCATGTGTATCTGTATCGGACTATCGCTATCGGTATCGAACTATCGCTATCGGTATCGGACTATCGCTATCGGTATCGAACTATCGGTATCGATCGAACTATCGGTATCGGACTATCGCTATCGGTATCGGACTATCGCTATCAGTATCGACCGTATATACTTAGTATCGGGCGTAGCAGATTAGTATCGATCAGTATATAGGTTTGTGTTAAGATCAAGGTTCAAAGTATCGGTATCGGAATAGTAGGCCGAATAGGAGGCCGAGATAGTCGAATGAGAAGAAGGGAAGAAGGGAGGAGCAGATGGGTCCAGAGCCATGGTGGAGGAGGAGAAGTAACATGAGAGCAGTTTCTGCCGTAACATCTCCTGTGGCTCTGCTGGCAACTGAAGTCCAGATGCTACAAAGGACGATCCTTCGCTGAAATCGACTACAACACCCATCAGTTCAAGTTCATTCCTATATGAGTAGATTCCAATGCCATAGAAGCCATCAGTTTGTTGACCTTCCTCTATGGCATTGGAATATACTCATCTAGGAATGAACTTGAACTGATGGGTGTTGTAGTTAATTTCAGCGAAGGATCGTCCTTTGTAGCATCTGGACTTCAGTTGCCAGCAGAGCCAGGAGATGTTACGGCGGAAACTGCTCTCATGTTACTTCTCCTTCTCCACCATGGCTCTGGACCCATCTGCTCCTCCCTTCTTCTGATACTAATCTGATACTCTCTGATACGGTCTACCTAACCTATATACTAATACTAATCTGATACTCTCTGATATTAAGTACATCCGGCTTACTAGCTAGCGGATCCACCAGTTACATGATTATATACTAATTATGTTTAGTTTGTCTTACGATACAGATTTTCACTACCTTGATGTATCTATCTTACAGAATTATGGAGCTGAATTACTATCTGCGGAATCGTACTTGGATGTACAACCGTCATCCTGATGATATGTGCGGTGTGCGGGATGAATTCATAGAGGGTGTACACCAGTTCCTGCAGTTTGCCAAGGCGTTCCCTCAGTACATGGACGGTACCAAAATTAAGTGTCCGTGTGTGAGATGTCGCAACTTGAAATATCATCCAGAAGTGGATGTCACGTATCATTTGTACTCGAAGGGTTTCACGCCAAATTACTATCAGTGGAGCGAGCACGGAGAACTTGTGTCTTTAGCATCGGAGTACGAGCCTTATGTGGATGTCCACAACAACGCTCCTTACGACGATGGGTTGGTGAACATGGTTTTTGACGCGGCCGGGCCTAGTTTCGATCCGGATGATCATGATGCACCTGAGGAGGCACCGAACCCCGATGCTGCACAGTTCATGGAGTTGCTGGAGAATGCAAGGACTCCATTATATCCTAGTTGTGAGGATCATTCACCAGATGATGGAGTCTCTCCGTGACGACCTGCTAGTGTGCATGGTCCACAGCCGTCCCAGGAGTCTGCCCGAGTCCACCAGATGATGGAGTCTCTCCGTGACGACCTGCTACGACGGATCGAGCAGCAGTCTCAGCATCCTACGGACGATCCTGCGCTGCTAGCACGATTGGATGCGCTCGACCGCGGCATTATAGACCTCAGGGAGACGACTGAGAGGACAGAGCGCGCCGTTGGAGGGTTAGAGCGCACGGTGACGGAGTTGCAGACAGGACAGGTGACCATGGCCGAGACGGTAAGATTGGCGCAGGATTCGATGGTCCAGAGCAGTGGTAGAATGTTATCTATCATGGATTCATACGACCAGCGACTTACAGCGTTGGAGCATGCTGGTACTCTGGGTGCGCCTTCATCGTCGTCGACTCCGCCGCCTCCACCGCCTTCTTCTTCGACATCGACTCCACCGACGTCACAGCCTGGCGCTCCATCTGTATCGATTTCACTTGCGGAGTATGAGGAGTTTTTACGCCTTCGTCGCGGCGGTGCCCCTCCTGCACCAGATCACTAGTAGTCCTAGTTAGGACTTTTGTTTGTGTTTGTATCATCTTATGTTTGTGACTTATGATTGGATGTTTGTATTGGATGTTAGTTGTGTTTGTATCGAATTGACTTGTGACTTGTTTGGATTGGATGTTAATTCCTTCGTCGATAAATGTTAATTGTGTTTGGATTGGATGTTAATTAACTTAGATTAAAGCTATCTGTGATTTGGAATTGTGAGTGGGGGTTTGAATGCGCTGTGATTTGGAATTGTGAGTGGGGATTTGAATGTGTACCTATATGTGTTTTATAGAATTGTGAGTGGTAATAAAGAATCTGTGTTTTATTTTTTTTTATTTTTTTTACAACTTTAGCGACGTTTAGCGACGCTTACTGACGTTTAGCGACGTCGTGTTCCGACGTTTACCGACGATAAGCTGCAAATAATATATTTTTCCGACGTTTTACCGACATTTACCGACGACTAACTGCAAAAAAGTACAGCTCTCCGACGTATTTACCGACGTTTACCGACACTAGCTGCAAAAATGTACAGGACCTTTACCGACGTCTAGCGACAAAATTCACGTCGCTATATTACCGACGAAACGACGGTAGACGTCGGTAAATATTCCAGGTCTTTACCGACGTGTAGCGACTACATATACGTCGCTAATATACCGACGGAACGACGATAAACGTCGATAACTCACCGACGTACTGTTACGTCGCTGAATGTCGGTAATTGCGACGTTCAGCGACGTTTTTGTAATCAGCGACTAAGGAAACGGCGACAAAACCTAAACGTCGGTAAATACGTCGGTGATACATATTAGCGACGGATTTTGTTGTTTTTCCGACGTTTTTGGGCGTCGCTAAATCCACTTATTTTGGTAGTGGCATGCATCTCTCTTAACTACTAGACTAGATGTCATTTACCATTTCATATATATATATATATATATATATATATATATATATATATATATATATATATATATATATATATATATATATATATATATATGAAATGTCGGAGCACACATATTGTGTTACAACAATATGTAAATATACACAATATGTGTGAAAGAAGAATATCGGAAGAAAGTGTTACTACTATTTTAGATTATGTTCAAAATTTAAACTAGTTGATAAGTAAATATATTTTTTATCTATACATAATGACGTTTTTAGAAAATAGAATATATTACACCCAATTTTTTTTTTTTTTTTTTGATATTTGGATTATAAATTAGTATAGATAACAACCAATATGAGGTAAATAGAAAGGAAGAAATATTTAGTGGGAGGACCCTTGTGAGCAATTACTCGAATAAAACTCGTATTATACGCAATTTTTTTTCTTATCTTTCGTAAACGTATAATACTTACGTACTTTTGACAAATTCGAATTAGTATGCAAAATTTAAACATGTAAAGTTTTAAACGTGTTTTGTATGAATTATGGAAGAAATTGGCAAAAAAAAAAATGTGGTGGGAACCTGTTTAATTAGCCAAATTTGACAATCAATTTAAGTATGTGAAGTTTCTAACCTCAGTATTCTATATGACGAACATTTGACCAATATTTTAACGTATTTTACTTATACTATGCAGATTTATACTCGTACTTTTGTCGTCCTGAATTTTTTCCGTTTGCCTAATTGCTAACAAGGGGAAGGACTGTAGTATGTGGGACAATTTCACATGCATCAATAAATTCAATATTATCATGACACTGAAATATATAACAAGTTTCTACACATACTTATGACAATTGGTGGACTCAAATCCAATAGTTTTTTTTTTTAAGAATATTTTAGCAACTGCTCCCATTCAAAATATAGAAACTATCAAATATCCCAACTATCTTAAAAAAACTAAAAAATGTCTCCATTTTTGTAAATCAGCCAATCAGCCAAAATTTTGGTTAGATCGTGCGGGTATAGCTTAAACTTTTATTTGTTCCACATAAATGAATGGGGGCATTTGCTATTTTTTTTAGATGGAGGTGAATTGGGACATTTGCTAAAATATCCTCTCTTTTCATATCTTTTTTCATATAAGAGGAAGAAGTTGTATGAAATAGCATGGAAAGAAAAAAATTTCTAAATTTTTCAATTTAGGGGATGGATCGCCAACTCAATTGGCTTGAGAGCAGTATACGCAGAGGTGGCAAAGTTTCTCAAAATTTCGCCAAGTGAGTTGGTTAGAGTAAAAGCAATCGCCAACTCACTCGGCTTGGATTTAATTTCGCCAAATCACTATGTATGTGATTACGGCTTGGGGCCATGTGAAATGGCAAGGGAACTTTTAGCCAAATGAGTTGGCATAAGGGGAACTTTAAGCCAAGTGAGTTAGCTTGAAGGGTAGTTTTAGCACAGTCTCCTAAGTTTTTCGGCCAGGATCCCTACCTTTTCTACTTTTCACCAATTAATTTGGCTATGGAGTCTTTTCTCTTTTTTTGCCAACTCTGTTGCCTTGGATTTCTTGCCAACTGTACACCATGGCCCTTATTTTCGCCAACTGAGTTGGCTAGGAATTCTTTTCCTGTTTTCGCCAACTGAGTTGGCTTGGATTTCTTCCTGTGCGGGTGAGTTGGGTTAGATTTCTTCCATGGAGTAGATTTTCGCCAACTTAGTTGGCTGAAATTCTAGATTTGTCAACTGAATTGACGATTCATTTCGGTACTTCAAATTTCCCAAAACTTTTCCCTTCACATGCATTTTTATATAATTTTTTCCTCTTATATGGAAAAATCTGCTCTCTTTTTTACAATCCACACACACGATTGGGATTGGGGGACTGAAATATTACCGATTTTATCTAATGTCTGTACTATTTTTTACATGAGCTATCTACCTAACATACAAAAATGTTATTATAAAAATAGACATCAAGAACTATTTTAATTCCATCATGTCTATGTACAAAAATAATAATGTTTGCCAAACCATGATACCATCATCTTCATTGATGTGGATGCTTAATTAATATTTGATGAAAAGACAAAGAAGAAAGCAGGTTGTGATTCTATTTTTATTTTTTGGTTTCTTCTTCTTGATTACGTAGCTAGTGACATATATATGTTACTAGTGATCACAGATATTACTTCCGAAAATTCCTTGTTTTCTAAAAGTAAAACTTATATTCCTATGCTATCTCCTATAATTAAAAACTTATTTTTTGTTAGAATGGGGTATGATTCGAATCGGAGTTGGTCCATAAGGTGCATGATCCCATCTTCTATCCAATGTAGAATTAATTATCAACTCCATTGTCATCCCTTTTTGAGGGCTCAAGTCAATCTGTGGCTCTGATACCACTTGTTGGAACGCGGTGTGACCCGAATCGGAGTTGGCCCATGAGGTACGATATTGAGTTGAGCCCATATGCCTTTAAGAGAATTCTCATGTAAGGCCTGAACCAATTCAATTATTTACACCTCATGATCCCATCACCTACCCGATGTGGGACTAAATTACCAATTCCATTGTCATCCCCTTTTGACAGCTCAATCGGAAAACGAAATACAATCCAACAAAATTTTAAATTTATCTAGCTCTGTAACTAAGAGGTCAACTCTTTTGTTGAACAATTATTTAATTATTATTTAGATCACTTAAATCCCTCTTTTTTTTGAATTAGTTAATCATTAATTCCGCTTCCTTCTTATCCAAAATTTTTATTCTTGTCTTATTCTCATCAAGAATCTTCGCATCTTTTTCGTTTTACTTCAATTTATAATACATCACAAATGCAATATATACATACATATACTAATCAATGTTTCTTTAAAGTAATTAATTCTGAGAAAAATAATCAAGTTTGATCGAATATATGTATATTTTTTTTACTTTTACTTGGTCAGCAATATTTTTTTTAATATTAAAATTTAGGATTCCAATCAAGTTCTAGATATAGGTGCATAGCTTTATTTATCTCTACTATATACAAAGGTCTCAAAACATCTCAAAATAAGCCGTCTAAGTCGTATGTATTTATATAATTGTGTAATAATGAATGAAAAAAAATCTAAAATTATGGTATTATCTAAGTACTTGATATTTGTCACGCCCCAGAGCCAGAATACTGGAGAGCGGGGGAATGACTCAGCCAGCTACGTATTACGGGTAGATGAATACCGTATAATACGATCAATGTTGTCTAAAAGACAAGGGGGTGCATACTACATGAAAGTCTCGCTATGGTCACTTCACATCTATTGTCTCAATCATTCAAACAAGAAACAATAATAGAGAACATGTAAGATAAAGCGGCAAGGCGTCCCAAACGCTCAGTCAAAATGTTCTTGAGATCTGGCTTTACAAAATATAGCCAGATGATGTAGCAAGGTATACACAATTGTTATCAGCTGCAGTCTGACTTAGTTACAATTATGCAAAAGTAAATACAAGACAATCCGACTAACACGTCGGTGCCAAACAGCAAAGTATATAGTAAATAACAAAACGAGCGAGGAAGTAAGGAATCCACTCGAGTCCTCCTGCGATCATTCCTCTAGTATTGACCATCTTGGAGGTGGAAGTAAGCTGAGTCCTCGGGGACTGGCTCTAAATCTGGCCATGCAAAACCAGAGAGGTTAGACCTCTAACAGCAAGTACCACAAGGAAGCACGACATGAGAACTAAAACCAGTAATGAGAAATATGATAAATAGATCTCTGCTTGCTGCTAGGATTCACATAACATCACGACACTTCGAACCAACCTCCCAACCAAACAAGGACAGAAGTTGGCTCGTCATGCCCTGACATTCTGATCATCTTAGTTAGTTAACAGAGTAGGTACAGTAAACAAACAAATCAATTTAAACGGCCATTCAACTACTACGGCTTACTATTGTAAGACCCAAGTTACCTTGGTTTTATGCAATAAGGGATTCCTCAGTTCTTACTATGCACAAACAAGGCTAGTTTACCCAATCAATCAATTGCGCCAATCATGTATTTAGACGAGTCCCAGCGGGATGCCCGTCGTTAATAGATAATGTACAATAAGTAATATAAGCAGATACCGCTCCCTGCCCGTGTGGCAGATTGGCAGTATCTGTGGGGACCAGCCGGCCTGTCGGACACTAATAGTCCCAAAGAGGGCTGCCATGTAAGAACTCGGGAATCCATTCTCTCTATGCAATCATTATTTTATTTAACTTAGTAGCCTCTACGTTAAGTGAAATCCCATACCGTGGATCATGGTCATTCAGAATGAGTACCTTTGTACGGGGTACGATATGCACAATTCTACAACGATACCCGTGCGGTTAGGTTGTAGGTTTTACATAGCGTAATGCAACAATCAAAACTAACCACGGGATAATCATGTTAGTCTATTTGCAAACAATCGATGGAAAAATTCAGTTGCAATCCCTAAGAAGAGATGCAAAGAATGCAGTTGCAATCCCTAAAAAAGAGATGCAAAGAATGCAGTTGCAATCCCTAAAAAAGAGATGCAAATAATGCTGATTGCGTAGCCTAAACGATTAAAAAAATCGAATCGCGTTTGCAATAGCGGTTTCTCGAAGGCAACAAGAGATGATCAACAACAGTTGAGTCTCAGATTCTCGAAGGCAACAGAAAGAGGAAGGAAGAAGAAGAGCGGATCTCGCTGGGGTGTTGAACACCGGCGCTCAAAGCTATACCCGCAGTACGGATAAGCTCCCAGGAACCAGCAAGTTCAGGAGAACTTCTGGAACGCTCGTAAGTCAATATTTGAGACTTGAACGGGCTTCCTGGACTTAACAGACTCCCTCAACTCTCTTCTTGGTGCATCTTTCAAAGGAGGCCAAGGGGCTCTATTTATAGAGTGGAGTTGAGACTTCACCTCTTCTCCTATCCGATGTGGGACTAAAATACCAATACTCAAAAATAGAGTTTGATATTTTAGATCATCCCACAATCAGCATAGAAGTGTGCCAGTCCACGCCTACCCCCCGAACCCTCCCGTGCATGCACGAGACATCTTGGAGTCCGCGTCCGAGTCCGAGTCCGCACAACAAAAATTAACTTGCATCCTTGTTGGATTTAATCCTTTTTCCTTCTAGAGAAATACTTCCACATGGCACAAACTTGTGCCCCACTACACCTCATGTGCACACCTCAACACAAGCAATGCATTATATTGAGATACTCACCATTTGGTGTAGCCGATGTGGGACTATCTTTTCTAGTCCAAAGGCAAAAACACCAACAATCCCCCACATATCTCAATATATGGGTTGAGCGTTCCCCACAGTGATTGTCCATCATGCATTAGGAGAGATGTCGCTACGACTTGAATCTTCCCGCATAGGTTAAATAACAGCATGATACAAGAATGGACTAAGCCTTGAATTCTGCACCATAGCTGCAATTCTTCCTACTCACATAGTGACCTCAACTGTGCTTCTGGCTGCACATTGAAGGCCTTGTGCCAGCCTGGTTTCAGTGTATAATTTTTGGGCGTCTACAAGTTTACCCTCAAGAGACGGCCTGATATCTCTGTCCATACACTATAGGTGAGTTCTATATAAAGAGTCATTGGCATGAAGCATTGCGCTTCTTTGCGGTGCTACGCCGCTATGACATGGCTGACAAAGCCAAGGTATTACCCCTACCTGGGAACCTCATCGTAGTGTCATACTACTGTAGCATGAGGTCTCAAGCCTCTTTGTAGTGCCAAACTACCCAGCATGAAGCCTTGCGCTCCCTTGTGGTGTTACGCCACTATGACATGGCTTGCAAAGCCGAGGCTTTACCCCTACCTGGGTACCTCATCATGGTGTCATGCCACTGTAACATGAGGATACCGACCTCTTTGTAGTGCTGCCTACATCTCTTTATTACGATTATGCAATATTAGGCTACCTGCCTATATGCGGTGCTACGCCGCCTGTAACTTGGCTAACAAAGCCGAGGCATTACCCCTACCTGGGAACCTCATGGTGGAGTCACCCCACTGTAGCATGGAGTTGTAACACTCCTTTGTGGTTGTTGCGCCACCATGCTTCCTGTAAAGCATAACAGACCTTCACTCAGTCTGAGAACTCATTAAGGCATTATGCCATCCTTCTCACAGGATCAATTTTTCGTAGAAAATTCATAGTAGACAACAGTGGTTCTGGGTCCGAAACCCTTACATGTTCCGCAGAACAAGTGCCCACTGTTAACTAATATTTTTCCAGTCAATAGTCCTCCCTTGAATCAAAAAATTAGATATCTGGTAGATTTCTCTTTGAACCAATAACATAAAATTTATTGATAGGATTATAATGACACAATATTAGAATGCCTTCAAGCCCATCTTCCTTGCTGTGTCCTCGACCAGCTGACGCTTGAGACCCTTCGTGAACGGATCCGCCAGGTTTTCCTGACTCCGAACATCGATCACTGCAATGACGCCCCTTTTTATGAGATCGTTCACTGCTCTGTGCTTCAACCGCACAGTCCTCTTCTTCCCGTTGAAGAGTTCATTTGATGCAACTGCTGCTGCCGCCTGGTTGTCACAGTATATCGGAATCGCCGGTATCTGAGCCCCAACCATTGGAAGGTCATACATGAGCTCCCGAAGCCACTCTGCTTCATCTGCTGCAGCGTCCAATGCAAAGAATTCAGATTCCATGGAGGAGCGAGATAACATAGTCTGCTTCTTCGACTTCCACGATATAGCAGCTCCACCCATGGCGAACACATATCCACCTGTGGAATATTCGCTCTCCACCTCTGAACACCAGCTAGCATCACTGAAGCCTTCCACTACTGACGGATCTCCGCTGTAGTATAGTGCATATGTCTAAGTCTTCTTGAGATATCTCATAACACGCTTCACAGCTTTCCAATGCTTTACGCCTGGATTGCTCGTAAATCGACTCAACATTCCCACTGCAAAGGCTATGTCAGGCCTTGTGGCAGTAGTAGCGTACATCAAACTTCCGATGACGCTAGCGTACTCCAACTGCCTGACGCTCTCCTTCGAATTTGGCTCCAGTTTCAGATCACTCCTGTACGGTGTATCAATAATAGGAAGATCTTGATACCCGTAGCGAGAGAGCATCTTCTCAATGTAATGAGACTGTGACAGCGCTATTCCAGTGCCTGTCCGGATGATCTTGAGCCCCAAGATTACGTCGGCATCCCCCAAGTCCTTCATACTGAACTTGGTCGAGAGGAATTTCTTTGTCTCTGTGACGCAGCTTAAATCCGTACCTAGGATTAGCATGTCGTCCACGTATAGACAAACGATTACTCCTCTTCCGTCAGCAAACTTCGTATAGACACACTTGTCTGTTTCACTGACCCTGTAGCCATTTGACCTTATCACCTTGTCAAACTTCTCATGCCACATTTTGGGAGCTTGCTTCAAACCATACAGAGACTTCATCAACTTGCAGACTTTGTCTTCCAGACCTCTGACGACAAAACCTTCTGGTTGTTGCATGTAGATCTCTTCGGTCAGCTTGCCATTAAGGAATGCCGTTTTCACATCCATCTGATGTATCACCAGCTTGTGTATTGCTGCTAAAGCAATTAACAATCTGATAGTTGTCATCCGAGCTACTGGAGCATAAGTGTCAAAGTAGTCGATCCCCTGCTTCTGAGCAAACCCCTTGGCCACTAGCCTGGCCTTGAACTTGTCAATGGTTCCATCTGCTTTCATCTTCTTCTTGAAGATCCATTTGCATCCGATGGGTCTTGCTCCTTCTGGTAGGTCGACCAATACCCATGTGTTATTGGAGGTGATTGAGTCAATCTCGTTGTCAATCGCCTCCTTCCAGAATATAGCATCTCTGGTCTTCATCGCCTCATCATAGGTAAGCGGATCTGCTTCCACATGATAGGTGACGAAGTCATCTCCGAAGTCTTTCGGCCTCCTCGCTCGCTTAGTTGACGGCTCAGCGAGTTCTGGTTCAGCTGGTGTCTCCTCGACAACAACTCCATCTTGGACTACTGGTTCGATAAAGATCTCTGTCTGCTCCACACCCTCATTATTCTCCGGAATGTCCGCGAGAACAATGTTCTTGTGCCTTGCAAACTTTTCTTCAAAATATTCAGCATCGCGAGATTCGATGATATAATTTGACTCGATATCAAGGAATCTCCGAGCATCACTCTTCTCGGCATACCCCAGGAAGATCGCCTTAGTAGTCCTTGTCCCCAGCTTCTGAATCTTTAGATCCGGGAGCTTCACATAAGCCAGGCACCCCCACACTCGAATGACATTCAGGTTGGGTCTGACTTTGAACCAGAGTTCATGAGGAGTTATGTCGGAAGTTGCATACGGCACTCTGTTCAGAATGAAAGTGGCCGTTAATGCAGCTTCTCCCCAATAGCACTTTGGGAGACCCGCAGTCAACAGCATAGAATTCATCATCTCTGTCAACGTTCTGTTCTTCCTTTCTGCTACTCCGTTGGATTGTGGAGAATACGGAGCCGTCGTCTCGTTGATGATTCCATGTTCTTTGCAGAATGATGAGAATTCATGAGACCTATATTCCCCACCTCGATCACTCCTCAGCCTCTTGAGTTGTTGTCCAGTTTGCCGTTCAGCCTCGGCCCTGAACTCCTTGAACTTCTCGAATGCTTCGTCTTTAGATTTGAGTAAATAGACGAAGGCATACTTGGAGAAGTCATCGATGAAAGTAATGAAATACTTCATCCCGGCCTTTGTAGAGAATTGTATGAAGTCACAGATATCTGAGTGAACCAACTCCAGAAGATCTGTGCTTCGATGGACCCTGTGGAAGGGTTTCCTAGTGATCTTCGTCTGAGCACATATCTCACATTTCTCTACCTTACCCCCCACACTTGGAGATAAGTCCTAGACTAGACATTTTGTTTATTCGCTTACAATGAACATGTCCTAGTCTATTATGCCACAACTCAAGAGAGTAATTCAAACTAGTGATAGCATTGACATTATTATGCTGGGTTACAACAAGCTGAATTTTGTACATTCCTTCAGTCTGAAAAGCTTTTCCGAAGAAAGTACCCTTCTTGGACATCACCATTTGGCCAGCATTGATGTCCATCCTCAAGCCTGCGTTGCAGAGCAGGCTCCCAGAGATCAGGTTCTTTACGATTGCAGGAACATGCTTCACACCTTGAAGCGTCAGAATGTTCCCCGATGTAAGCTTCAGCTCCACCGTCCCGATCCCCAGTACTTCAGCTTGTGCCTGGTTCGCCATCATGACTTTCTCGGAAGTAGGCTCATAGGAGACGAACCAGTCCTTGTCTGAACAGACATGACATGTCGTGCCAGTGTCTATCTACCAGTCCAAGTCTGCCCCCACAGTTGCAACCTGTGCTATCATGGCAACCTGATTAGTAACCAAAGAAACCTTGTTAGGCTCACCTTGCCCTTTGGGCTTGGACTGTTGACACAAAGTCACAGTCAACCAAATATTGACTACATTGACCAAATAATACTTGTATTAATTCAATACGACACACGACGACTGCATTCAGTTCAAGACAGATGACAGCTCAGTCTTCAGCTCTCAGTGTGTTCTGGAGTCTGTATTTTATGATTTCATTGAGTCTAGATTTATGTACTCTGAGTTATGCTGAGCTCTTGGAACTTAGTCTACAAGCCTACCCAAAAATCCCAAGCTCCACCAAAACCAAATTGCCCACAAGTCCCTCTTAGGACCATTCTGTGCTCTGGAGACAGAGTTCGGGCCGAACTCTGCCTCCACACAGAGTTCGGGCCGAACTCTGTCCCCTAGAAATCAGGAACCCTAATTTTAGGGTTAGCTGTTTGCTAGCTGTCCAACGGCCAAATTTTTGAATTTCCTTACCCGAATTCTGGCCGAATTCTGTCCCTAAAATCAGTATAAATAGGGCATGAATTCTCTCATTTTGAATCACTCAATCTTCTCTTCTCTTCTCTCCTACAAGCTCTATAAGCCATACCCTTCTCATCTACTAGCCACAAGCCTCCTAAGTCTCGAGTGCTCAGCATCTCTCATTTAGGATTCTTGTGCAAGAGTGAAGAAATCGCTTGGACAATTCCAAGCAAATCGCCACTGCGATTCTCTGTAAGAAGTTGACGTGCTCTTCTGAAGTAAAGGCACGGGTTGTAAGCTACTATTTCACAAATAGTGGATTTAATCCTGAGCTAGAGTTCTCAGGCCTGGACTAGTCCTCCACGAGGGAAACCAGGTTAAAATTGCTGTGTTTGCGTATGCTCTCTTGTCTTTCATTTACATTCCGCATTTTACTCTGATTATTCATTGTTAGTGAAAGAGTTAATTTTTAATTGGTCATTATACATATATACTCTATTCACCCCCCTCTAGAGTTGCCAAACTGTTCTTCAATTGGTATCAGAGCTCTGTTCTCTTTATAAGGACTAACATCCTAAGAGCTGATCCATGGCAACCACACAATCCTTGATCTCCAATCATGGTGAAGGTCAGTCCACTCATAGGCCTCCCCTATTTGATGGGACTAACTACACATATTGGAAAATAAGGATGAGTTTTTATCTGAAGTCTCTAGACTTTGACCTGTGGACTGTCGTAACTGACGGTTACAAAAAGCCCGCCAGAATAGTTGTCGATGGTGACCTCATTGAGAAGCCACACGACAAATATTCTGTCGAGGAGAAGAAACAGGCAAGTCTAGATGCTAGGGCTATTAATGCTTTATTCTGTGCTATAGACAGGAACGAGTTTAACAGGGTCTCTACATGCACCACTGCTCATGAAGTATGGAGACTTCTGGAAGTGACGCATGAAGGAACCACTCAAGTCAAGGAATCAAAGATAAGCCGTCTCACTCAAGAGTACGAAGCCTTTAAGATGAAGCCAAATGAGACGATCACTCAAATGTTTACAAGATTCCTCGACATCATCAACCCGTTATCCTCGCTTGGTAAGCAGTACTCAAACCATGAGAAGATCCGCAAGCTACTCAGAGGGTTACCAAAGATTTGGAACCCTAAGGTGACAGCCATCATAGAAGGAAATGATCTCACAAGTATGTCTATGGAGACTTTGATGGGCAAGCTCATGACTCACGAGCTTGACCTCAAGGATTTCGAAGAGCCTGCTCCGAAGACCAGGGAGATAGCACTCAAAGTCCATCGACGAAAGGTTGATCACGATGAGACTGAAGACGATATCTCAGATGATGAAGACCAAGCTCTCATGGTACGTAACTTCAAGAAATTCCTTCGTTTCAATCAAAGAAAGAAGGAACCACAAGAAGACGATGAAGAAGAGCCAACTTGCTATGGTTGCAAAAAGACTGGACACGTCAGAAGAGACTGTCCGCTCTTAAAGAAGAGCAACCGGTATGAAAAGCCCTACAAGAAGAACTCATCAAAAAGATATGCCAACACAAGCATCTGGCATGAAAGCGAAGCAAGTGACTCCGAGGAAGAAAAGAACTCTCCTCAAGACAAAGCAAATGTTTGCCTCATGGCAAATTCCACCAAGGTATCAAACGAAACTTTAGATGACTTCTCTTTTGATGAACTTGGCGATGCTTTCACCGATTTACTTGATGATCACAAAAAGGTTATCGGTAAATACAAGCATGCCAAGGACAAAATCAAAAGTCTAGAAGATGAGATACAAAGAATTTCCTTGCTTCTTAATAATGTTAGAAACACATCTCCCACAAATGACACTGATGAAGTATCCAAGCTTAAATTAAGCTTACATGATGCTGAAGCACGCATTGAGCAACAAACTCAAGACATCACTACTCTCAACACATTGCTTGCTGAAGAAAAGAGTAGACACAAGATTTCTATGACTAAGATTTATGGCTTAAATATTAAGGTTGATGAATTACAAGCTGTTTCTAAAAGATTAGAAATCAAATTGGGAAAACAGGTTACTAAACCTCAAACCCAATCACATGAGCACAACACCACTCATGCTAGTCAACCACATCACCCTCATACAGCATATAACCATGCATTTATATACACAAACTTTCACAAACCGCATGCACGTAAAAATACTCCCCATACTCATCATATTGCACAAAGACACAACCAATATCACTCTACACATAGACAAAGTCATCATACCATACCTCATCAACATGCCATGCCACGTAGACATAATCATCATGTAACTCACTCTAAGCATAGTCATCATTACCATGCTAACTCTCCAAATCATCCTCATCCTGTTGCTCATAGATATCATTCTCATGCTCCCAGTATAAATAAAAATGCCATCTGTACTTACTGTGGAAAACATGGACACATCTCACCACAGTGTAGAATTAGAAGACTGGTAGACAAGAAAATATATGCTTGGTTTCCAAAAACTAACTTTTCAGGACCCTCGAGAAAATGGGTACCAAAGGTCACATCTACTCTTGATGTAGGTGGACCTTTCCTCCTCAACTGAGAGTAAGTGGATTCTCGATAGTGGATGCTCGCGACATATGACGGGAGACGCAAATCTTTTTGCATCACTATCGATGAAAAGAGAAGGATACGTATCCTTCGGTAACAATCTCAAAGGGCACATAATAGGTAACGGTATCATTGGTCATCCTCCTTCTCCTGTTATAAAGGATGTCTGCCTAGTGACCGAGTTAAAGCATAACCTGCTCAGCATTAGCCATCTTGCTGATCATGGATATGATATTAACTTTGGACAAAACTGTTGCTACATCTACGATAGGTCAACAGGAGACATTGCTTTTGAAGGGAAAAGAGAGGACAATATATATATTTTCTATCTCTCTATAAATACTAACAATGCAGGTAGATGTTTATATGCCCACAAAGACGAACGACTACTTTGGCACCAGCGTCTCGGTCATGCCAACATGGATGCTATATCCAGGCTTTCTACCAAGAAGCTAGTGAGAGGATTGCCTGACATCATATTCAAAAAGGACACGGTATGTGCCGAATGTGAACTAAACAAGGCAACTAAATCCTCATTTCATTCCATCAACTCTGTAAGTACTACTAGACCCTTGCAATTACTCCATATGGATTTATTTGGTCCTAGTAGAATAGCTAGCCTTGGTGGCAAACTATATGCTTTTGTTATTGTTGATGATTTTTCGAGATTTACTTGGGTTTTCTTTCTCGCTAATAAGAGCGATGCTATCTCTGTTTTCAAAGTTTTTGTAAATAAAGTTCAAAACGAAAAAGGCTACATGATTACTCGAATCCGAAGTGATCATGGAGGCGAATTCGTAAATTCAGATTTTGAAAGTTTTTGTAATACAAATGGTTTTGATCATGAATTTTCTTGTCCTAGAACTCCTCAACAAAATGGTGTTGTGGAGCGGAAGAATAGGACTCTTGGCGATATGGCTAGAGTCATGTTGAATAAATTTTCTCTTCCGAAATATTTTTGGGCAGAGGCTGTAAGTACAGCATGCCACATTTTGAATAGGGTGCTTATTCGTCCCATTTCGAAGAAAACACCCTATGAGCTTTGGTTTGGGAGAACCCCAAATGTTTCTTATTTCAGAGTTTTTGGCTGCAGATGTTTTATCCTTAACACCAAAGACAACTTAGGCAAATTTGATGCCAAAGCTGACGATGGTATCTTTCTTGGTTATGCTGCCAAAAGTAAGGGATATAGAGTTTTCAATAAACGCTCACTTATTGTGGAGGAGTCAACTAATGTGACTTTTGATGAAGATAACAGTGCAGTAAGTACTCTTGATGATGATGTTGTGCCATCAACTTCCTCTACTCCAATGAATACTTCAACTGAAACTAATTCTCTGGAGGGTTTGCCTAAGAAATTCTCATTCAAACCTTCTCATCCAGAAAATTTAGTCATAGGTGAAGTTTCACGTGGAGTTACTACTAGATCATCATTAAGAGACTCTGTTGCTAGCACTGCCTTCATTTCACAAGTAGAGCCTAAAAATATTTCTGAAGCTTTTACTGATGAATTTTGGATCTCTGCTATGCAAGAAGAACTCAACCAATTTGAGAGAAGCCAAGTATGGGAACTAGTTCCTAAACCGGCTAATCACTCAATAATTGGTACCAAATGGGTGTTTAGAAACAAAGTAAATGAAGATGGTTCAGTCACACGTAACAAAGCTCGTCTAGTAGCTCAAGGATACAACCAAGAGGAAGGTATCGACTACGATGAGACATATGCTCCTGTTGCTAGACTAGAATCCATTCGGATGCTTTGTGCTTTTGCCAATCATCAGAACTTTAAATTATTTCAAATGGATGTTAAAAGTGCTTTCTTGAATGGCTTTATTAAGGAGGAAGTTTATGTCAAACAACCCCCTGGCTTTGAAAATCACAAATTTCCCGACCACGTGTTCAAGCTAAAGAAAGCGCTTTATGGCCTTAAACAAGCTCCCAGAGCTTGGTATGAAAGGCTAAGCAGCTTCCTGCTTGAGAAAGGTTTTTCTAAAGGGAAAATTGACACTACACTGTTTATCAAATCTTTCAAAGACACCATTCTATTAATTCAAATTTATGTTGATGATATTATTTTTGGATCTACTGATGAAACTCTTTGTCAAGAATTTGCCAAGTGTATGCAGACAGAATTTGAGATGAGCATGATGGGAGAGCTCAACTACTTTCTTGGCCTGCAAGTAAAGCAACTGACAAATGGAACTTTCATCTGTCAATCGAAGTATACCAAGGACATGCTGAAGAAGTTCGACCTTGACAACGTCAAACCAATTAGCACGCCAATGGCTACTTCAACCAAACTCGAACCAGATGAGAGCGGCAAACCTGTTGATCAACGTAAGTATCGAGGTATGATAGGCAGCTTACTTTATTTAACTGCTAGTCGCCCCGATATCATGTTTAGTGTTTGCCTATGTGCTAGATATCAAGCAAATCCTAAGGAATCTCACATGACTGCGGTTAAGCGTATCTTTCGATACCTTAAGGGTACGGTTACAGTGGGCCTATGGTATCCCAAGTCAACATCATTTGACCTCATCGGTTACTCTGATGCTGACTTTGCTGGATGCAAGGTCGACCGTAAAAGTACGAGCGGCACGTGTCATTTGTTAGGAAAGGCTCTAGTCTCATGGTTTAGCAAGAAGCAGAACTCTGTCGCACTATCCACAACAGAAGCTGAATATATAGCAGCTGGGCGTTGTTGTGCACAGATTCTGTGGATGAAGCAAACCCTTGAAGACTATAAGTTATCTTTCATGCATATTCCTATATTCTGTGTCAATACTAGTGCCATAAATTTGACTAAGAACCCTGTCTGTCACTCACGCACTAAACACATTGAGATCAGACACCACTTTTTGCGTGATCATCAGCAAAATGGCACGATTAACTTAGAATTTATTGACACTGATCATCAGCTAGCAGATTTCTTTACTAAGCCACTATCCAAAGAGCGCTTTAATTTTCTTTGTCGTGAACTTGGAATCTTAGATGAAGCAGTCATAAATTGAAACTCACCTGCGTAAATATCGAGTATATTGTGATTCCTTTACGAAAAATTTGGTATGGGTACAAGCCGAAAGGGCCCTTCTGACAACAAGGCGTAAAAGCCTAAGCGACACGGTGCACTAGTCTTCAGGACTACCGCTAGCTGGGATCCGGCCCCTGCAGCTAACCCATGGCAAATTTGGACTATTGAACTGCAGTATATGTCCTTATTTATTATATGGCTTGTTTCGATTTAATATTGCCTAATTGACATTTTCTAAAAGTTCATTCTACTTTCTGTATACCTCTTATTTGCATTCAACACTCTTTGTTTTCCCCGACTATCATTTTGTTTATTTATTAAACATTTTCTTCCTGACTTTTGCCTATTTTCAGTTCTGGACTATTGAACCAGAACTCGGGCCGAACTCTGCCCCTATCAGAGTTCGGGCCGAGTTCGGTACCTAGGTTCCAGAATCGGGATCTGGCTCCACCGTTGGATCTTTTCTAATCCTATGGTCAATATTTCACCCGACCATAAGACAAAACCCTACTTTATGTCGGGATTCTACCTCTCTCCTTCACTATTACCACCTTTTCTCACCTATACACACTCTTTCCTTAAAACCCTAACCCTAGTTTTTGATCCAGAGTACCCCATTGCTTCTCAAATCAACAAAAAGGTGTCTCCTCTCCATTCTCCTCCATTGTTCTTTACCTGTTTGAGGTATCATTCATATTTTCTATCTTCTAGTTAAAATCTTTTAAATGGCTCCTTGCTTGTTCAATCGTGGGAAGAGGATTCGAATTGAGAGTATTTCCTCTTCAGATTCTTCTCCATCAATTGAACAAATCATTGAACTACCTCAACCACCTCACCCTTTGTTCAATCCACCTCGTCCTCTACATCCTTCCACTTATGACAATAGACTTTTTGTCTCACTTGATGCATCAAACAACTGGTTTAGTGACTTTCGGAATCGTCAGGTATTCACAGGACATCCTATCAATTTCACAATATTTTCTCAATATGAGTCTTTATTCCATGATCTTTGTTTGGATGCTTTAGTTGCTTCAAATTCTGTCATCTACCGTAGTGCAATCCAAATGTTCTATTGCAATTTAACTTTTGATGCAACACACATCTATTCCCGGGTTGCCGGTATTGACATCGCCTTCAATGATTCTGAGTTGGGGGATTTTCTTGATCTTGTTAATCTTGATACTTGGAATAAACTTGTGGAAGCACGTCAATTTCAATTTGTTGGCGATACTTCTCTTGAAGGATTCAAGGAGGAATTATGTGCTCCTAACATAAGTCCTCGCAAACTTATGGCCAAGCATCTCAACCCCTACTTCTATGAGCTTCACCGAATGGTTTTTAACACCATCTTACCCAAGGCTGGCTCAACAGATGAAGTCACTTATCTTGAGATCTCCGCCTTATATCATCTCCACTATCGTATTCCATTCAACTTTCCACGGACTATGATGGATTGGATGATCAACTGTCGGAAGAAACCAAGAGCTTTGGTTTATCCTCTCTATCTTCCTTTAGTTTTTCGTGCTTTCATCATTCCTATCCATGATTGTCCGTTCCTGCCTGCACCTGCTTTTCTATCCAAAGCACGACGCCTTCAGCCTGTCGCTGCTTCTGAGTCATCTGAGCATTCTGCTGATGAGGAGCCTGACGCCCCTCCTTTTGGTCAGGATGCACCACCTCCACCTGCCACTCTTGAGTCCATTCAGACCATGCTCCGGGATCGTTTTACTCTTGAGGACGATCGCTGGACACAGCTGGACTATCGTACCACTCTGCAGATGAGTGCTCTCGGCAACTCTCTGCATGATATCCGGTACTCTCTGTCTCAGCATCTGCACATTCCCATGGAGAGGGATCCAGCGCGCGCGGGTTATCGCATTGATGATCCGTGGGTTATGCGTTACATGGATCCGGATGATGCTTTTGTGGACCCTCGTCGCTCCTTCCATGGTCCATCAGATGTTCCAGGACCTTCTCGTGCTCCATGATGGAGACTGGCTACTATCTGCTGCTGCTACTACTGATGATGGTCTTAGTTACTTTTGCTTTCAGTTATTTAGTTTATCATGGATTTATGTAGCTGGTTTTATGTACTCTGTTTATGAGTTGGCCACTTGGTTTGGTGGATGACATTATCTATCTTTATTATCATTCTCTGTCAGTGCTTATTTTGCTTAAAATTATACTGTTTCTTCTCTTAGTGTGGTTGCATTACTATTCATTGCTTCTTATATTGCTAACTGCCAAAAGGGGGAGAAAACATATGTATATTTTTGTTTTGGGAAACTATTACTGGTTCTATGCATTCGTATATCTGTGTATATCTGTGCTTCTGCTCTGGAAAATATTATCTATCAGATCACAGGTACTATGCATTTTGTACGGGGGAGAGCTATAGTTTCTAGCTCGACACCGCTCATGATTTATGGGGGAGCTATTTTCGCTTAGCTCAGGCATCGTTTATGGGGGAGCTATGGAGCTATATTACAATCAACTGTGTCCAGGTATGAATATTGAAATATACATATATTATTTTGTCAATTATCAATATGGGGGAGATTGTTGACACAAAGTCACAGTCAACCAAATATTGACTACATTGACCAAATAATACTTGTATTAATTCAATACGACACACGACGACTGCATTCAGTTCAAGACAGATGACAGCTCAGTCTTCAGCTCTCAGTGTGTTCTGGAGTCTGTATTTTATGATTTCATTGAGTCTAGATTTATGTACTCTGAGTTATGCTGAGCTCTTGGAACTTAGTCTACAAGCCTACCCAAAAATCCCAAGCTCCACCAAAACCAAATTGCCCACAAGTCCCTCTTAGGACCATTCTGTGCTCTGGAGACAGAGTTCGGGCCGAACTCTGCCTCCACACAGAGTTCGGGCCGAACTCTGTCCCCTAGAAATCAGGAACCCTAATTTTAGGGTTAGCTGTTTGCTAGCTGTCCAACAGCCAAATTTTTGAATTTCCTTACCCGAATTCTGGCCGAATTCTGTCCCTAAAATCAGTATAAATAGGGCATGAATTCTCTCATTTTGAATCACTCAATCTTCTCTTCTCTTCTCTCCTACAAGCTCTATAAGCCATACCCTTCTCATCTACTAGCCACAAGCCTCCTAAGTCTCGAGTGCTCAGCATCTCTCATTTAGGATTCTTGTGCAAGGGTGAAGAAATCGCTTGGACAATTCCAAGCAAATCGCCACTGCGATTCTCTGTAAGAAGTTGACGTGCTCTTCTGAAGTAAAGGCACGGGTTGTAAGCTACTATTTCACAAATAGTGGATTTAATCCTGAGCTAGAGTTCTCAGGCCTGGACTAGTCCTCCACGAGGGAAACCAGGTTAAAATTGCTGTGTTTGCGTATGCTCTCTTGTCTTTCATTTACATTCCGCATTTTACTCTGATTATTCATTGTTAGTGAAAGAGTTAATTTTTAATTGGTCATTATACATATATACTCTATTCACCCCCCCTCTAGAGTTGCCAAACTGTTCTTCATGGACTTGCATTCACTTTTATAGTGACCCTTCTTGCCACAGTTGAAGCAAGTCACATGGGACTTGGACTTCTGTTGCTTGAATCCTGGACCCTTCACTTTCAGATTCGAGAAGTCCTTCTTCTTGTGGTGAGAAGCCGCCTGCTTTCCTTTGTTCTCTCTGGTGGCTTGAACCAGATTCGCCGTTGCTAGTTGCTTGGACAGGGTGTCCAACTTCTGTTGAGAGCGCATCTCGTCCTCAACATGAATCTCGCTGAGGAGATTATCCAGGCTAATCTCCATCTTCTTCCTATGCATCCTTGCATAGATGTTGCTCCATCCTGGAGGAAGTTTTGCCACGATCCCTCCAACGACGAACTTGTCGACGAGGGGCATGCTATCGTCCTCCAGTTTCTGGCGCAGCTTCAGGAACTCTTTTACTTGGGGCAGCATGGTCTTCTCGTCTTCAAAAACCCATTTGTGGTATTTTTCAACCATGAACATCTTCGACCGGGCCTCGTCGTCGTCATACAGCTTCCCCACGGACTCCCAGATCTCTTTGGCAGAAGTCATCTTTGTGTAGGACTCGGCCAGAGAGTCTTCCATAGAATTCAGGATCAGCAGCCTGCATATACTGTTATCCTTTTTCCACTTCGTCTGCTTGCTCGTAGCAGCGGCCAGAACAGCAGCAGATCCTGTTGCTGGAACGATTGGTTCTTCCTCATCCAACACGTGATCAACATCCACGAGTTGAAGGTTCAGAGTCACCTTTCGCTTCCAGATCTGGAAGTGTTCGCCGTCGAATTTCTCCAACTTGTTAAAGCCGGTATCGACAAGCGAAGCACGAGTGTTTTCCATCGAATCGTATAGCTTTGAGATTGTTAGTCTATTTGCAAACAATCGATGGAAAAACTCAGTTGCAATCCCTAAGAAGAGATGCAAAGAATGCAGTTGCAATCCCTAAAAAAGAGATGCAAAGAATGCAGTTGCAATCCCTAAAAAAGAGATGCAAATAATGCTGATTGCGTAGCCTAAACGATTAAAAAAATCGAATCGCGTTTGCAATAGCGGTTTCTCGAAGGCAACAAGAGATGATCAACAACAGTTGAGTCTCAGATTCTCGAAGGCAACAGAAAGAGGAAGGAAGAAGAAGAGCGGATCTCGCTGGGGTGTTGAACACCGGCGCTCAAAGCTATACCCGCAGTACGGATAAGCTCCCAGGAACCAGCAAGTTCAGGAGAACTTCTGGAACGCTCGTAAGTCAATATTTGAGACTTGAACGGGCTTTCTGGACTTAACAGACTCCCTCAACTCTCTTCTTGGTGCATCTTTCAAAGGAGGCCAAGGGGCTCTATTTATAGAGTGGAGTTGAGACTTCACCTCTTCTCCTATCCGATGTGGGACTAAAATACCAATACTCAAAAATAGAGTTTGATATTTTAGATCATCCCACAATCAGCATAGAAGTGTGCCAGTCCACGCCTACCCCCCGAACCCTCCCGTGCATGCACGAGACATCTTGGAGTCCGCGTCCGAGTCCGAGTCCGCACAACAAAAATTAACTTGCATCCTTGTTGGATTTAATCCTTTTTCCTTCTAGAGAAATACTTCCACATGGCACAAACTTGTGCCCCACTACACCTCATGTGCACACCTCAACACAAGCAATGCATTATATTGAGATACTCACCATTTGGTGTAGCCGATGTGGGACTATCTTTTCTAGTCCAAAGGCAAAAACACCAACAAATCATGCCTTGACCATAAAGTACACATGCTGCTTTAGTAGAAAAATTAAATTGAAGCCTGCACATGCCTGTATGCCAATATTCGGGATCGACCAATCGATTGTAATAGTTCATAGTTTAATATGAACGTGTCTCATTCATTCAATTCAATAAGACGACTAGCCAGTCTCTTAGTTCCAACTAGGAACACATGATCAATTATTAGTCAAGATAACAATCATTATCAATGTTGACAAGGCATGAAAGTCAACTAGTATTAAGTGGGGTCGAGTCTATAAATCTCAGGGTTAAGTTCCAGTTATACTGGGTATCCAAGAATCAATCGGGACACAAGACGCATTCCACATAACAATCTGTATTGACAATATTAACATATCATGATTTTATCAAGTTCATGTCAAAAGACATAAGGATATAATAAGAAAATGCCATGTGCGTAAAAAGGAGTATGCTTAATAATGAAATAAAGTTGAGCGTAAAAACTCGTGTTATGCCGAGCCAGAAAAGTACGTACGTAAAACTCGTTTTACGCCAGGCCATCGGGTTACACCACAGTTTATGCTAAGACAAATACGCGTAAAGGAAGTATACCCAAATAAAGGAACAAGTTGAGCGTAAAACTCGTGTGCGTAAAAAGGGTTAGGCGTAAAAACTCGCCTTACGCCGAGCCAAGGTGTGAGCGTAAAAAGAGCTATGAGTAAAGAACAGGATTACGCGCGAGACTTGTATGCGTAAGGATCACATGCGTAAAAGATCACATGCGTAAAGGGTCACATGCGTAAAAAGTCAAGTTTTACGCATGCATGAGTGAGCGTAAAAAGAGATTCACGCTGGCACGAGTGATCGTGGGCGTAAAAACTCAGTACTACGCGAACACGTATAACGTGAGCGTAAAAACTCAATATTATGCTAACACGTAACAACGTGGGCGTAAAGCTCAATATTACGCTAACACGCACAGCGTGAGCGTAAAACTCCTCCCGAACTCCAAATTCTATGGGACCTTCGTCCAAGCCAGAACTGGGACTTCCATAGATCAAAATGGGGTAGAATGAGAAGCTCTACTACATGAAACTATCTATTTTTGAAAATATGCAAGTTTGGTAGATCAAAACCCATGGACAACCGAAAATACAACCACTTAGATCTATAAGAAATGAGCCAAGGAAATCAAAAATGCTAAGTACTAAACTCTCTTAGAATCACGAGAAGAAGAATAATGAACCATAAAAATTGATTCTCATGTGGAAGCAATATGTACTTGCCTATGGGTTTTGGTAGGTGGAGAGAGTTATGAGGAAAAAGAAGAGTAATGAGGAAGAAGAAGAAGTAATGAAGAGAGAGAAAGGGTTGGTGGGTCTTAAATGGTGATAGGGAGGTGGGGTTGGTCAGGTTCATGAGGGACCATACTAAACCAAAATAAACCAACCTAGGCCGAAATAAACTAAGAGCAAGACTAGAGCCAAAAAATAAAATACAGAAAAATAATTAGCACAAAATTAAATGAACTAAATACGGGACAAATGCATGATAAATACGAAATAAATACATTCAAGTAGTATACGTATTAAAATACGCATTCTGGGAACGGGGAGTGACATCTCTACCCTCCTTAGAAAAATTCCATCATCGGAATTTCAAATCCAAGCGGATAGAAATATCAGAGCTAAACTAATACAAGCAATTCTAGCGAGCAAGCAGTCATTCTACCATATCAATAGCAAGTACTATATATGTATATTTATCAATCTACGATATCAAGTAGTTCTACCCATAAGGCGATAAGCATGAGGAATCAAGACAATCAAGGTATACAGAAAGAGATATACCTTGTGAGTCAAACAGGTGTGGATACCGTGATCGGATATCATCCTCACGTTCCCACGTTGACTCTCCCAAGGAGTGATGACCCCAAGCAACACGGACAAGACTAATTGTTCGGTTCTTCAGTATCTTCTCTCTTCGGTCCAAAATGGACACTGGCTGTTCCTCGTAAGACAGGTTGGTACCAACAACCAGCTCAGAATGATCGAGGATATGGCTTGGATCCGATACATACCTACGTAACTGAGATACATGGAACACGTCATGTACCTCTTGTAACGAAGGTGGAAGGGATAAACGATAAGCAACATCGCCTACCCTATCAAGGATAACAAAGGGGCCTACGTATCGTGGACTCAACTTCCCGCGAACGCCAAATCTAATGACCCCACGGGTAGGTGAGATCCGCAAGAACACGTGGTCCCTAACAGAGAATTCTAGCGGCCTACGATGCTGGTCCGCCCAATGACGATGCCGATCCTGCACAACTCGAAGTCGCTCTCTAATTCCCTTAACCACTACAACCGTCTGAACAATCATCTCCGAGCCTAACATCTTCCTCACCCCGATATCATCCCATGCAAGTGGCGACCTGCACTTCTTACCATATAGTGCTTCGAATGGCACCATCTTGATACTGGCTTGATAAGTATTGTTGTACGAAAATTCAACTAAGTGCAGGTGACTCTCCCAAGACCCTCCAAAATCTAGAGTGCAAGCTTGTAACATATCTTCTAAAGTTTGAATCGTTCTTTCTGATTGTCCATCCGTCTGTGGATGGTAGGCCGTATTAAATCTTAACTTGGTACCCAGACTATGATGTAAGCTCTTCCAAAAATGTGATGTAAAATGAGTATCTCTTTCTGACACAATACTAACAGGGACTACATGCTGCCTGACTATTTGCTGCATATACAACTCTGCCAACTTTTCTGTAGATTGTCCTACTCTGAAAGGAAGAAAGTGTGCTACCTTTGTAAGCCGATCTACTATCACCCAAATAGCATCTTTACCACTTGGTGATCTTGGTAAACCGGTCACAAAGTCCATTGTAATATGTTCCCATTTTCATTCCGGAATAGGAAGCGGTTGCAATAATCCAGCTGGCCACTGCTGTTCTGCCTTCACTTGCTGACATACCAAGCCACGGGAAACAAATCTAGCTATCTCCCTCTTTATTCCGTTCTACCAGAAGTGCTGCTTGATATCTTGGTACATCTTGGTCCCTCCAGGGTGTATAGAATACTGAGAACTGTGAGCTTCTGCCATAACTTCCTGTCTGATATCTCTACTAGGCACACATAGGCGTGATCCAAACCTAAGTGTACCATCTTTATGAATCTTCATCTCCTTCCTGAGCCCTGACTCACATTTTGTCCTAAGTTTCTGAATCCTTGGGTCCTGTGCCTGAGCTGCCTTGATCCTGTCTACTAAGTCGGATTGAAGTTGTAGACTTGCCAGAATTCCTACATCACTAGGAAGTATAACCTCGATGCCCATCTCCTGAAGGTCTTCTAAAATGTGCTTCTGTGTTGTCAACATAAATACGCCGCCTCTCATGCTGAGAGCGTCTGCTACCACATTAGCCTTGCCTGGATGATACTGAAGTTCCACGTCATAATCCTTGATCAACTCCAACCATCTTCTCTGCCTCATGTTCAGTTCCTTCTGAGTAAAGATGTACTTCAGACTTTTATGGTCTGTGTACATATCCACTCGATCACCATATAAGTAATGCCTCTATAGCTTCAAAGCAAATACTACTGCCGCCAACTCCAAATCATGAGTTGGATAATTCTTCTCGTAGTCCCGAATCTGCCTAGATGCATACGCTATCACCTTTCCATGTTGCATGAGGACACATCCAAGTCCTTTACCTGACGCATCACAATATATTGTAAAACCTCCGGGTCCAACTGGCAATGTAAGAACATGCGCTGATATCAACTTCTGCTTCAAATTCTCAAACGATGACTGGCATTCTGCCGACCAGACAAATGGCACATCCTTCCGTGTCAAGCGGGTCATGGGTGTTGAAATTCTTACAAAATCTGATACGAACCTTCTATAATATCCTACAAATCCTAAGAAACTCCGCACATCTGCTATGGTCTTGGTACTGGCCAACTCTCTACTGCTTCTACCTTCTTGGGATCCACTGCTAATCCAGCTCCTGATATGATGTGACCTAAAAATAAAATGCGATCCATCCAGAACGCACACTTGCTGAGCTTGGCGTACAACTGGTTCTCTCTCAGAACCTGCTACACTTTCCTGAGGTGATCTTTATGCTCTTCTTCACTAGCTGAGTAAACGAGAATATCGTCGAGGAACACAACGACAAATTGATCTAAGTACGGCATAAAGATGCGGTTCATCAAATCCATAAATATTGCTGGAGCATTGGTCAACCCAAACGGCATTACCAAGAATTCATAATGCCCATACTTCGACCTGAATGCTGTCTTGGGAATATCCTCCTTTCGAACCCTCACTTGATGATACCCTGACCGAAGATCTATCTTGGAGAAAACTCTTGCTCTACTCAATTGGTCAAACAAGTCATCGATCCTTGGTAGTGGGTACTTGTACTTTACTGTTACCGTGTTAAGCTTCCTATAGTCAATGCATAATCTGGATGACCCATCCTTCTTTCCCACAAGTACCACTGGTGCTGCCCAAAGTGATACGCTAGCTTGGATGAACTTTTTCTCCTTCAGTTTCTCTATGTGCTGATATACTTTGGCCTGCTCTGAATCTGCCATTCTATAAACTCGATCTGATATCGGTTTAGTTCCAGGTGCCAATTCTATACTGAACTCAATATCTCTAACCGATGGTAGACCGGGAAGTTCTTCGGGAAATACGTCTAGAAATTCTTCAACTACCTTCGAAACTTGGACTTCTTCCATTGCCGTCACTACTCCTTGCTCTTATTGAGTTGGCTCTGATCCGACTAAGGTGAACCTCTCCATGCCTGGAATGTCAAAAGATACACTTCCTCTATGACAATCTATTGTCGCATGACTGTCTTTCAGCCTGTCTATGCCTAAGATAACGTCGAAATTTCCAACAAAAAATTCTATCAACCTGGCAGGTAAAGAATGCCCGCACACTATAACACTACACGCTAGAATGACTCTACTAACTCCTACGAGCCCATTACAAGTGAGTATATTCAACCTTCCTGGCAATGCCTTGAACTCCATTCCTAGCCGTGTCGTAAATTGTGCAGATATAAATGAGTGTGGAATCAAACAATGCTACAGCGGGATATGAGGCGACGAAAATGTTACCTGCCACAACATCTTCCGATGCCAATGCCTCTTCTAAGGACAGATTGAATGCCTACCCTCTACCTCCTTGTTGGTTCCCATGCTGCGGCCTAGCCTGGTACTGCTGCTGGCCCCTGCCTTGGTGATGCTGGGGTGGTCTATGCTGGTGTTGCAGCATCGGCGGTCCCTGCTGCCGAAACATCTGAGACTGCGGCATGAACGGACGCTGTGCCAACGGTCTCACTGCTACCGCTGGTCCTCGATACTGTCCTGTCCCTGGTGCTGGCAGAGCAGGAAATTGTTACACTGGTCCTCCTGACCTCGAATTCATAGGGCAAGTGGTAACCCGATGATCTGGATTTTCATATATCAAACACTGCCCGTTCAATGTCCGACACACATCTCTAGTGTGCCCTACCTTCCCATAATAAGTGCAGCCCGCTGGGGGTTACTGGTTCTTCCTCTGTTGCTGTTGCTGCTGCCTGGGTGGTGGTGCTGGCCCTCGCATTGCCACATCGTGAATACGAACGCCAAGGGATGGTACTGTTGTTCGGGGCGTTGCTCCTCCTCCTCCTCCTTCAATCTGGCTATGGGATCTCTTCTGAACTCCAGTCCTTGCCGTGATCCTCTGAATGGTAATCTCATGTCTTCGGGTTGCCGTCAATACTTCATCAAAAGTCTGGTAATTATGCCCATCTATCAATTACAAGAGATCAAGATGAAACCCTTGCTGAAATCTCATAGCCCTCTGGCTCTCCGTTGCTACCATTTGTAGGACGAACCTACTCAATCTGTAGAACTCCGCTGCATAAGCATCTACGGTCTTGTCAGCCTGCTTGAGGTTGATAAATTTCTGTTGTAGCTCAAACTGCGCCACAACTCCATAGAACTTCGTCTTGAACCTTGCTGTAAAATCATCCCAAGCTATGGGACGTCTGATGCCCACTTCCTCTGATTCCTACCAATCACGGGCGAGATCCTGAAGCAACAACTTCACCTGATCCACACGTTCTTCTGTCGGTACTTTAGCTGCTGTCAGAATAGCCTCAACATCCTTAAGCCATGCATCTGTCGAAATGGCATCCTCTGTGCCCTCGAAACGACGGGGGTTGTACTTACAAAATCTGGTAGATGCTCCTGAATCCGTCCTCACTCCTCTTTCCAAAGCCGTCTGCAATCCTTGGTTACGCAATACATTCTGCTCTTGTAGCTGAATGTGCATGCGTTGCTGGGCCAACATCTGATGCTGCTGAGTAGCCATCATTCCTCTCATGATCTCCAGAAGGGCTGGTGTGCACTACACCAAATTGTCCAATTTCTAACGGGCCCTTTTTTTTGTTTCTAACGGACTTAACACGTTACAAATTAGTAACATGGTAGAACCGTTAGTATTTACTTTTGTTCGTTACAAATATAATTTTCCCCTAATCATTTATTATTAATTGGTAAAAATATGGCACCCGTTATACCAATATCCTCCCCCACCCAAAAAATTTCATTAGCGCACAACCAAAATCTAGCGGAAGAGTTCCCTATAATTTCACAATATCCCCTATCAATTCTCCTCTCTCTCTTTCTCTCTCTCTCTCTCTCTCTTTCATAAATTCCTCAACCATAACTTCTTCTCTCTCATTCAAAAAACCCTAACCTGAGATGCGTCATGCACCTGCGGCGGTCATCCTCCTACGATGGTCTTGCACCTGCGGTGGTCGTCCTCCTGCGACGAGATTTATGTGATGTCGTCCACCTGCACCGTCCACCTACGGCTGTCCGTCATTCTCGTAGTGAGTTTACATGTTCTCCTTTAAATTTTTTTGATTCTCATATGATTATTTAGATTCACGTATTTTTGGATTGGAAATTTCAGTATGGTTTGTCAATTTTATTAGTAATTTTGATGTGTGATATGAGTAAGAAACCCTAAGTTTTGGTTTATTTTTCTATTTTTATCACTTTTGAGGAATGTTGGAAAATCGAAACCCTAGGTTTTGGGTTTTTTTTAGTTTTTTGTCTAAAAATCCAATTTTTCTTGTCAAACTTGCACTAGCCCATCTTGCTCATATGTGAATCTTATTTGTATGTAAGCGACCTCATAAAGTGTGGCTGGTGGATATATTTGTACCCGATATCTAGAATAGAACCAGAGGTAACAATAGCCCCAGAGGTAACATAGGGATAAGGCCATGTTATTTGCTAGTGAACTCTTCCCCACTTCACTTTTTAAATTCTTCTAGGATCGTAAATTTGAGCTTATCTTTGTATATTTTGGATGCACATACACTTATGCTTCGGACATGCGACATTCTTCTTTGTGCTATTGTATCACAATAGCAATATCACTTGGTCATCATGTATTTGGCTTGGTTCGTATCGTGCCCTTGTTCTTGGATAGGTGGTAGGCACTGTCATTGTCATGAGAGTGAAAACATGACACTTAGAAGTAGGATACGGTTTCTGAAAACCCTTGGGTATTGGGATGCATCACCAAATAATCTGTTAGTACTTAACACGAGTTCAATCATTCTCCAATCTGTATTACATTGTGCACATAATGGTGTGTCTTGATTGGAAATCTTCCAACTGACTTCAGTGTCTTAATTTGTAGAAAAATTCATTATGCAGATAATGGTTATGACTGAGTTCAGGTCCTGTGATTGGAAATACTGGTGTGGCTTCATTGGACATCTTCCAACTGAGTTCAGGTCCTGTGATTGGAAATAATGGTGTGGCTTCATTGGACATCTTCCAACTGAGTTCAGGTCTTGATAAAATCATTATGCAGCTAATGGTTAACTCTCCAGATAATGATTGATGCTTGGTTTCATGGCATTGGACATGGAACAATTACTAATATTTGATGAATGCCATAGATGTTGATTGGTGAAAGAGGAGGATAGCCACCGGCCTCCCAAGCAAAGGATTTCGGGTGCTGCCGAAAATACTATAGGAAATAGCGGTTATCAGGAATGACCAGGTTTGGTAAGTTTCTGACTAGTCTCATGGAGGGTATTAACAATGTCTAATCTTGTTTTAGATATTTGTGATGATGAATTTGTTCTTAGGTTTTGAACTTGTCATGAATTTTCTAGTTAATTTGATCTCACTAATAACAACTTGGTTGTTTATTTATGTCATCTTCCTACTTTGGTGTTAGTTTCAGCTCTCGAAGTAAATGATTAATCTCTAGTTTGATGCGGCTAGCACTATGTTTGTTTCTACCGAGTACTATATATGTTTGTTTCTACATTTTCTCAAGTCTAATTGGTGCAAAGCATTTTCTAGAATGGTTGAGATGTCTCTTGTATCATCTATGTGCTTGCCAGGTTTCTTGACATACTATGCCAACATTCACTATTTATAATTGTTTTTTGTTCCTTGCATATATAAAATGTTTCTAAAGAACCTAGAAACTCCAAAATAATAGGACACATCAAATTAGGTGTTGCTTTTGTACCGTAGCTTTGTTCCTTGTTTGGAGCATAGTAGTTTCTTCTTTTTATGCATCCATTTTATAAGGAGAGGTCTTTTATTATTTATTTACTGAGCCCTTTGATTGATTTATGTCCATCTCCCATGTATCTACTTGGGTACTACTAGTCCTATTAGAGTTGCAAGCTAGTGATCTATTTGTTCTTATATTGCCTGAAGCCTGTGATTTGTGCTTGATTACAATTTTATCGAAAGCCTGTGAAATATGGCTTTACTCTACAAATTTTCATTTAGTTACATCTTCAGATATATCAAACTAAACTTTTATATTATATTCTTGTAATTGACGATTGACACAATATTAGCTCAAATTCTTTTCGCATTCCTCAATCCTTCATATGCCTATCAGGCTATCATCCCCAGCTATTTTATATTGTGGCAGTAGTCATAGTAGCCTTATCTATGTTATGCCATACTTTTTTTTTCTTAAAATCATGCTATGTTGCATTGCCAACCAGATCTGGGAGTTCAGTAGCATCTAGTAATAATTATCAGAATGATGATATCTCACATATTAACTTCATTGGATCTAATTCTAATGCTTATTCTGCCAATCATGTGCTGCCAACAGCTTTAAACAGTCATGTTGGTACTTCATCTCTCCTTTAATATTTTGCCCTCACAATCTTTTATAGCTTAATATACTTTTTTTTGTTATGCTATACTTTAGAAGGTTTGGCATACTCAAATGCTGCAGAACGACATCATCTCAGTAGAGTTGCACACCCTGTAGGATTTGGTTTCCAAGTGCCATGTATACACAAGACACTTCTGATACATTACAGACTAATGGAAGCCTAGATCCTTCTTTAATGAGAAACTATAGTGGAACTTCACATATGGATCTATTTGGGTATCCAAAAGCATATTTTCAAGCATTGCTTGCACAGTAGAAGCTGCACTGTGGCATGCCTTAAAAAAATATCGAAGATTAAATAATTTCTATTATGATAGCCCTCTTGGTCATGGCTTGCAATATCCAGTAAGTCCGATGTCCAGCTCTGATATCTTGATTTTGGGTGCCAATGGTCCTTTAAGGAAATATGAATGCCTATCACGCTTCCCTTCTATGACAAGGGGGCGAACTAGGGGATCAATTGGATCATGAAACCCAGAAAATTGTCTTATGGGGGAAGGTTGTTCATCATTGTTGTTGGAAGTGTTTAAAAACAACAAAACCAAATCCCCATCTATTTTATAACAGTAGTCTTATCTCTGTTATGCCATACTTGACAGGATATGCCGGTTCTTGCCATGGTCAACATGCTTGTCTATTTCTGCCAAGTGGAAGTCTGTCCAATGTTGTGAGTGATTTCTGCTTCTTACTAGTTCTAGTCATGAGTTTTCTAAGTATATATGTTTTATGTTAGGAAGCACCAACACTACAGAAATTTGATGTTGTGTCCACAAGGATTTTTTTTCTACCATGGCATGGACACACCAAAGTACACTAAAACATTTTGTGTCATGTTAGCGCACCATACATTTTATTATGAATGCTATAATGTAAGAGAGAAAAATTGCATGACAAGGAACCTTATGTTTCCAGGGTGATAAGTTGAAGGTCGAGTACCAGAAAAATGTTGAAGCATATGAGAAGGGGCAAGCACAGGTATAGGCTTTACTTTATTGAGCTCTTGAATCTTTAGTTTTCGTTTTAGTAATTTGTCAATGTTTACGTGTGATGTTGTAATAGGACAAGCCGGAGGACAATGTTGAAATGGATGAGGAGTCAGACACATCAAAGTCTTAAAAATGGAAGTGAGGAGGTATATATTAATTTTCCTTTTAATGAATTACATTATATTGTATTATTAATTGATTATTCTAAGCGTACGCTATGAAGTAGTATTATTGAGAGAATTATACAATGGCTTGAATTTTGGTAGAAATAATATAGAGACTACATGTACTGACATGTTTTGAGAAACTCTCTAACAAATAATATTTGATGTACCTGCTGTTATAATTTGATCAGACACATTGGCTTTGGCTACCAAAGTTCTGTTGGTTAAGAGTATTGGTTAACAGTATGTGCAGACTCTTGTGTTAGACACATTGCTAAACTTCTATTACTTTCCATATGGTAAATTAAATCATTTTTTATACTTTTTGTCAATAAGTATATTGCTAACGTAACGATCTACATTTTTCATGTCACATGGGGGTAGAATATCATTTTTCATGAAAGAGTGGTTTAAGGTGGTGGGCATAGCACCTGATGTAAAGAAACTCTAAATAAGAGGGTAAAGAGAAAAGCTAACCGGGGGCCAAATTATGTCCATTTTTTATGGTTTTGTCAAAACTCTGATGGTAGAGGGTAAAGGGAAAAGCTAACCTTGAAAAGGTCAAACAAGTCCTAAAGAGATCTGTACTTCGAGTTAATTCCATGAAAATTTCCATGGGAGCCATATAGGAGAATACGGGAGGGAGGTCACTAAATGCCAACGTCTCCCTCTTATGCAGGGTCTGGGAGGAGCAATGTTGCATGGTGAAATTCCTACTGTTTTATGAATGCTTTCTGTGTTGCTATATGTTACGGCATAAACAACCAATCTTCTACTTTATGACTGTCAATTTTTATACTTGTCTAATTTGACATAACTCCCTTAAGAACTGAATAAAAAGCCCTTATTTACAAAGATGCCCCTTAAAGAAACGTAACAGATGGCTCTAAAGATCCTGATCATATTGGTTGACTCTGTTCATGTAAGTTGTCGTTGAACTATCATTTATGATGTGATAGAAAGTTGCAAGATTCTCATATTCCACTTACCTCTCTATCTATGTTGGAATGCAATTATCCTGGATCCCATGTTAAGATGTACTATGACCTCCAACAAGAGAAGGGATCCCCATTAGTTTGTTCTCTATAATAAGTTTGAAATTTCAAATGTCTGCATCAGTGTAGCTGAATTATAGCTTGGTATTATGTTTATTGGCATTCACGTTTCTGATGCACTACGCAGGAAAGTTTTCGAAAAGTAAGGGTGTTGGAGTTTTTGGTAATGATGCTAAAGAAACAGAAATTCCTACAGAAGTATGGCGATACTACTTACTAACTAATAGGCCTGAGGTGAGTTTGTGAAGGGTGAACATTTTTTGTAAATTTTGTTCTAATTTTCTTGAGAGATCTCTATTTATCATTATATTTTGTTGTCTGTGTGGTTTAGGTGTCAGACACATTGTTCATATGGGCTGACTTACAGGCGAAGCTAAATGGCGAATTGTTGAATAACTTGGGCAACTTTATTAATCGTGTTTTGAGCTTTATTGCTAAACCAACTGGTAAGTTTGCAGAAATTAACTTAAGATAAATGATTCTACAATTTCCTAGCACATCTATGATAACCTTTCTCGTGTGTAGTTAGACAAAAAAGAATGTAATACAGACAAGGCTAGAGAGAGCAGAAAAATTACCATAAACCAGATAGGTGCAGTATTGTTAGTTAACCTTCTGTTTTAGCTTCACCAAGGTTCACCTCTGTCTAGTCTAGGTCAGGGTTTACTGATTCTTGTGGTGCAAGTGCATATCTTGATGTATAACCCATGCATATGAAAGCTGTCCTTGAACATGACATCTAAGCAAGCAACTAGATGTGGTGAAGGCACACGCATATAAGTTATTTTTGTTTATCTGGGCTACAAATTTTGGTTTGCAATGATGGTATCACTACAAGAAATAGGACCTACAATAGCAGTTTTTCTATAGCGTACAAGTGTCCCCGCTATAGAATGTTATCAACAATAGCGTTCTTTCTGAAGTGTTATAACAATATCTATCTACAGCGTTTCCTGAATGCTGTAGAATCTATAACATTTCTATGTTTGTATGTCAAAGCAGATCTCATGTTCGAATCCTAGGAGAAGCACGGTAGATTTTTATTTTACGTGATAAAAAAATAGACTATAGCATATTTGGCATAAAAGTATACAAATTTACAAAACTATAGTGTTTTCCCCATCACAAAAATTGTTTCTCCCCCCAAAATTTTTATTTTGGCGCCCAGCCCCCCTCAGCCCAATTATAGTGTTTTTCCTCATCTCACTCTCTTCCTCCCTCATTTCTCACACACAAATACAAAACACACTTCTCTCTCTCTCTCTCTCTTTCCTCTCCCCCGCCTTAATTATTTTCGACATCCGGCTGGTCGTCGACGGTGCCGCCATCACCGTCTCCATCAAGGTCCTTCATCTCTACCTTTCTTTCTTTCTTAATATCTATATATATTACTACCTAGGGTTCAGAGAGTAAAATAGCAGTACATGGAACAATCATTCGGTGGTAATTAAGGATTTTTGTAATCATCAGATAGCACTTTCCTCCAAATTCATCTACCTCTCTCTCTCTTTCACGACCAAATTCCCTAAATTTTTTCTAAGTAGAAGCTCCACCTGACGCCTCCGCCTTCTCTGAGATGCTCAAGCCAAGACCACGCTCTTCTGGATGGATTCGGTTACGCCTATTGTGGGCTTACTCACGATGACCAGACTATTTTACTAATTTATTACGAAAGGAATCTCGACTATTCCCCAGCTGAACCCTTGACTCATCCTTCCCAGCAGAACCCCTACTCCTCCTCGCCATAACTCTGTCGTGTACCCCTGGATCCAATGATTTTTCCTGGTCGAGTCGCCAGCACCAACATACTCAATGCCTTATCCAACTCCAGACCTCCGCCAACCAAGTGTTCGATTGAATTCTCCAAAGAGTCGGTAATAATAATACTCCTTATTTTTTCTAACTCCCAAATTTTGATTTAATTTTGCTTTACTTATTACAATTATTTCATGAACATTGCCCATTTGTATTTGTCCACTCTGAAATTCCTAGCACGAGAGTCCAACTCTAAGTACATGTGCAATTAATTCATGAGCATTCCCCATTCTTCTTGTGAACATGCATTCCCCATCCAAACAATGGATTTGTAAATCCTGCAAAATTATTTACATGCAACCAAACAATAGATTTGCAACACCACTTACAACAACAAATGCTACATGCAACATATGTTTCATGGGATTTTCATTTATGGGCAACCAAACAGCCCCTTAGGCAAATATGATGCCTATTTTATTCAAGTTTATATTTTGCTTATTTTAATGCTGATCTGATTTGTACTTCTAATTTGTTGACATTATATATAATTGTTACAGCTTGTGTTTCTTTGTGTCAATTTTTGTTTTCTCTGTAAAATTCTCTGGGTTTTTAGTTTTATCTTTGGATGCGAAAGATGCACAGTTCTGTTTATTTAGTGATGAGACCCCCTCTTTTGAATCCTGTTATTTTTCTTCCTTTTCTTGAGGTACCTTTCCAATCGAAAACAAACACCTCACCCCACAAAAATGCCTTTGTTGTTCCTCAGCTATATGACATGATTATATTACCTAAAGATTTAAGGAAACAAGTTAGTTTTCTAATAGTAGGATATAGGATATGCATTTATTACGATACCAGCTTTTCTTCCCAAAAGTTTCCTGGATTTTTTTTCCTGAATAGTGTGCAGAATCATTTAAAACTTCTTATCTAATCGGTTTAAGTTATTTTTATAGGTTGACGACACACTTTCAGTTTATCTTGAGTATGTATCTGGTGGTTCGATCCACAAGTTGCTTCAGGAATATGGTCCGTTTAGGGAACCCGTCATTCGCAGTTATGCTAGGCAGATTATCTCTGGACTTGCTTATTTACATGGTAGAAATACCATCCATAGGTACTTGCTCATTAAAGTTTCAAAGTGATGTATGGTTGCTTTCTCTAAAGATAAATGTATGGTTGCAATGAGAAGGCCAATTAACGTAAAAACTGGCTAAAAGTGGACTTTTACCTATTAGGGATATCAAAGGGGCAAACATACTTGTAGATCCTAACGGTGAAGTGAAGCTCGCTGATTTTGGCATGGCCAAGCATGTATGCCTCTTCTCAATCTATTGAAATTATAAGTTCTTGTCGTAGTGGATAAATTTGAAACCTGTTGTGATAGTGACTGTAATTTACTACTGTTACACCAAGGTCTTTATATGATTGCAATTGTTCTTTGGTGTTTGTATATGAATCACTTTTTGAGAAAATTTATATATAAATAAAAAGCATTTAACTGTTTGCAGTCAGACTTAAGTACTTCTCCACTTTTCATTTAAATGTTCACAATTGTTCCTTAGTATGCTAGTTCATTTTCCTCTCAAATCCTCTTAAATCACTAACTTTCATATTTCATTGTGTGCCCCATCTCTTTTGTTTACATTCAGCATAAACCCAAGCTACACTGTATTATGGTCTCTTGCAACTTTTGTTTTTCATGTCTCCAACTTATTACCGTCTATTTCTAAGAAAGTCATTCATATTTCATCTAAAACGGCCAAAATCTTTAAATGCTCTTGATTTTTGAATTATTTTTTAATTGTAGTATTCCTACTTCAAGTCTTTCAGAAATTGATTTTATGGTTTGATCACGAGTTATTGCTAATAGACAAATTGAAATGTTCACCTATTAATTGTTTTCTTTTGGTGACAAGCTCTTAGCTCTTGTTGATCTTTCACACTTGGTTTTGAGAACTTTCTTTTGCCACTTTTATCATCTGAACTGGAGACCACAACTGCTGAAAGCATTCTCGGACATGTTTTGTCATTTCCCCCTCTGGCCGAATATATAGGGCCACTTCAAAAATTTGTCATTCGTTGGACGGAAGCAAATAATCTCACCACTTTTCTAGACCTATGGTCACCCTTGGTTGCCACATGAACTGAATGGGATGTTCAGTTTGCTAACTACACACTTTAGAAAAGCTGATAAAAATATCAGAGTAAAAGTTTAAACAAGGAATTTTAAGTAGGAAGAGACACTCGTGGTTATGGGCATTTGTTACGAGAGTATATAGGGCACCATAACGGACCACCAGTGAAGGGTTGGTGGGAGGAGAGCCATTAGTTACAACTAGATCTGATTAGGCTTTCTATCAATGCTTTTCTTATTCCAATGGTCATAACAAAAGTATGAATATGCTTTTAGGATAAAGTTGAACCATATTTAATTTCTATTAACGTCCTTGCAAAGTTGATGGCTTATTGCATACTAAACACGCTGTATTTTCTTTTAGATTGATAGTATGACTAAATCAGTGGGTGTTTGCCTATGAAAATGAGAGCTGTATATAAGCTTTCACATGCAATGACATGCATGTACTTTGGTTTATAGACTCACACAGTACTGTCTTGCTTTTCAGTTTTTATGAGCAAGATATTTTGATTGGTAGATTATATTATGTAGCTCATGCTATTATTTGCACTTCATAACCCTGCTTCTTGCAGGAAAATAACTGCAGTATTAATCTGTTTGGGACAAATAGGTTTATTCAGAACTAAAAGAAGAATCAAGAAACATGTATAGAAATGATAATGAAGGGTTAAGACATGAAGAGTACGAGGAGCTATGAATATGTAGAAAAAACAAAATGTTATTATATGAGAAGAAGCAAAGTATTCCCCGGGCCCAATAATAGGAATGGCAGCTAGCACTCGACGCTTCATACATGCTAGTAATATCTATTCTAGTTGATGGTAATAATTAGCTAGTAATAAGTGGAAGTTACTTTTTCATCTCATATTCACTTATTCCCATTTGCTTTCATTGTGAATCAGATATCAGCTTATACTTCAATACGGTCATTCAAAGGAAGTCCTTACTGGATGGCACCTGAGGTTAGAAGCTTGTGATGACAGTTCCTCTACCAATACATACAGTTCATCTTATATTACTAGCCACCGTTTGCTTCACTTGCTGCAAGGCTGTGACTGAAGTAACAATGTGTTATGTTACCTTCAATACTTTCTTCGATTACAACATTGATGACTCTATGCATGTTTCAAGTTTTGGTCTATTTGATAGATTGCTAGAGCTTATTTGACAGGTCATATCTGTAAACAGTTTCTTCATGAAGTTGTATTATTTATATGTGTTCACATTTAATCTCTTTGTTAAGTATCTCTTGTGGATTGTGTTATTTTCAGGTGACAATATCCAAGGACTATACTATTTTTCTTGATGGGGCTGGTGACAAGAAAGGCATTCACTACAATAAATATGGCCTACAATAGCAGTTATTTTCAGGTGACAATATCCTTCCTGACTTTGCTTCTGAGTTCAGCTTCATCGGCATTAGACCACCAACCATTCCCTTCAACCCATTTTCTATACCTGGACACATGATCTCGAGTAATTCTACTAAATAGCTAGATTGTGCTTCAAGAATATGTGATCACTAGATTGTGCTTCATGAATAAATGTTTTGATTTCAACAATTGCCTATCGTAATCAGCTGGTAAAACAATTATTCCTTGAGTTGATTTTTATTTCCTCTGACTCGGTGTGTTCTAATTCACACTGTACCATTTACTTATGCTATTTCTTAAGGCCAATTCATATTTAAACTGTTAGTTTCCTTCCCACCCTAATTATGAATGCTGGTGCAGGTGTACAAATTCAAAAATCTATTGTCATTAATTATTTGACATTTCACCAGTGTAAGTGCACTATTTTTCGTCTATGTAGATGTATTTTAAAAGATAGCCAATGTAGAAAGTAGGTGGTTGTGCCAAACTCCAGAGGTCTAAGTGCACTATTTCTCGTCTTGGACTATGACATTGAATTTATTCTATTTGCACCTGTAGTTGTCTAATGGTTGAGCATGCTGAGAGTATCTTTGAGTGAGATCGGAAACCTTCTTAGCCACTGCGTACAGTAAAACCTTCTTGCACTTTACTTTATGTATTACACTGCTTTACATAACACTACTGTCCCTGCAACTTCACATTTAACACACTGCATGCCTCCTTAGCCACTGAACATATTGTATTCGCTATTGCGTATTTAGTTCATTTCATGGTTTCAAATATTTCTATCTTATTTTTATATCATAATGTGTTTTCTTCTCAATTTTGTGTAGGTTGGCGTATATATTTTTGATGGTTGTGGATAGCTGCTAGAAGGAAAGAGGCGATCGACCTGTTTTTTGGCCGACAGATATTTGTAAATGGAATGGTTTATTTTGGACTACAGATACTTTGTAAATGGAATGGTTTATTTTGGCGTACAACTACTTTTTCTGCATCTTGAATGTTTTAATGACTACTACTTTTTGTACATCTTGAATGTTCTAATGAAATATTTCATATTTTGGCAAATCTTTACTATATCTTGATTGATCGAAATGCAAGTTGCGATTGAAATTGTTTGCGATTATTGTTATTTATATGTGATACAAAACAGGCTATAAAATATGAAATTCTGTAGCAGATATAAAATAATATGAAATTCTGTAGCAGGTTTATAGCACTCAAAATGTCTAAATTGCTGCTACCACGATAGCATATGATGAACGCTATAATAAATCAAACCATTCATCAAACGCTATAAATCATCCACAGCATTCACAAAATGCTATAAATAATCCACAGCATTCATAAACGCTATAAGTAATCCACAACACTCACGAACGCTATAAACTATCTACAGCGTTCTAGAATGCTATAAAGTATTTACAGCATTCATAAACGCTATAAACCATCAACAGCATACACGAACGCTATAAACCTTCTACAGCATTCATGAACGCTATAATGTTATAGCGTTCACATGTCTGGACATACTATAGCGTGGGCGATCATAGCAGACAGAATATGCTATAGAAGGCTTTCTATAGCGTTCTGCGCATGCTATTGTAGGCCATATTTGTTGTAGTGTATGCTTTCATATTGGTAACTGACTAGACCTAGTCATTGAGTACAACATCAGAATGCCTTTCATGAAAAAGTCCGGGGTTGGCTACATAAATCCTTTCTTTCCATTCAGTTCTGTAAGTCCATCCCTCTCTAACATTAGTGATTGCCATACTCTTTTTTTCACAGCCTAGGCCTTGACTCTCATCTACAAGAAATGTGTCCTTTATCATGGCTCCTTGTCATGAGGCTTCCACTAATGCACAACCATCAGGGAAGGGTAAGGCTGCATTATGCCTTACCAAGTTTAAGGAGAGCTTTCTTTCACGACTTGTACCCCGCGTTGCAAGCACCAAGCTTTTCTATCATGCCAACGTTTATTAGTTTCTATTTTCCTAAGCTTACTGTTATCTTGTCTTCTGTGTTCTAGAAACAAAAAGTTATCGTACATTTATGATAAAAACTGATGTCAGGACTGACTATTTGGTGGAAACTTTGAACTGATGGAGGATATAATAGGTTCTTTTGGCCTTCGTTATGGTAGAAATTTAGTTAGTTGATGATTTTAGACATCAATTCTAACTTTATCAAGTGAGTGACTTTTCATCATGAGTGGATAGACCAATGAAGCTTGCATTGCTACTTAAAATCATTTTTACAAGATTTTCAGGGATCTTACAATATGAGGGCTATGGGACTAATTAAGTAGTGGATCACTTGAAAAACATTAATGTGGCCTGTAGGTCAATACCATGTTTCTTTTTGGTATTATAGGTTTGTAATACAACTTCAATATGCTGGTCATATTGAACTGCATCATAAAAAAAATGTTGGTCATACTTAGGAATTTTTATAATGCAATCACTATTAATCAAACTGTCCTTAAACAGGATAATCACATGATATTCCACTTTTTGCTTGAAAATCTTCATGCTAAGTTTTGTCATCATGCACTTGAATGTATAGGTCTATACTTCATCGCATCAATGTATGCAGTTCTTATTGCTTACCTAATTTGTCTGCAGGATCAGGCTATGGTTCCGTCATTCCTGATGCTCCTGCTGCAGAATCGCATGAGTTAACTAAGACTTTAGCTGGAACTGTTTGTAAATTAGTTGATCAATATCTCGATGCCATGGAGAAGGTAATTTACTTTGTATAAGTTCAGTTGTGGTCATTTACTAGTTTCTGTTGCAACTTGCAACAATCACTGAAAAAGTGAATGCGATGTCATTATTCACACATCTTATTCATTACAGAAAAAAATGATGTTTGTATGTGACAGGTTAAACTAAAACAAGGCTCAGATATTTCCATGGAATTATGATGTTTGTATGATGTTTGTATGTGACAGGTTAAACTAAAAAAAATGTTGCATCTTATTCATTATTCATACATCTTATTCACACATCTTATTCATTACAGAAAAAAAATGATGTTTGTATGTGACAGGTTAAACTAAAACCTGCCATCGTCTCCGACCATGAACTCCCTGTACTCGTTCTGGCTGGATCTTTCCATAGAATCTTGGATGAGTGATCGAATGGAAGCTCAGATATGAAATTTACTTGAGATTCATATGCGTGATATGGCTCCAGTCGAGCATGAATCCTAGAGATCATTGTGAGGTTATATTTTTTTTATTTCTCCTCTATTTTTTATTGTGACACCATTCATCATGTTGGAAGTTGAGCTTCAGTCAAGTAGGCCAAATATGGTGTTAGAAAGAGATTTGCAGAGATCATGTTGGGGTTTCCTACTTTCCTCATCTCTCTATAGCAACGGATGCTTAAAGTCCCGTATGAATGCAGTCTCAATTTGCTACCTGATCTTTCATGGTTCTGTCGTGTATAGTTTGTCAGACATAACAATAAAGACATTTATTTAGAATTTGCTACTCTGAGAATGCAACAGATTTAAAAATCATAACTGTGTTGTTTTCATTCTTAATTCCATTCATATAGCATAAGGTATGACCTCCCATCATATACTGGAACCTAAATTGCCATGAAAAGTTTAGCATGAGAAGCATAGCTGTCATGACTACAGGAGGGCCGAGGGGGGCAGTCTTCACCGAGGAATTGGAGAGTTCTCCTAATTTGGGACTGATGCGCTCGCTGCCAGGTAGACCAAGGGATCCTTCAAGCTGATAAACCAAGGGATCCTTCAAGCTGATAGACCAAGGGATCCTCCTAATTTGGCAGTCTTCATTGAGGGGGGCAGTCTTTACTATTGCTTTCATAATTTGATAATGTATCAATAGGTTTCTGCTTGCTTTATTTTATTGCTTTCTTTGTTACAATTTTAAGATTTCTAACAATTTTTTTGTTATACTTATGTTTTCAAAAACAATGGTTACTCAGCATTATATTTGTGATTCCTGTGATGAGCTCTTCCCCTACGATGTTGTTGGCTTGGAGGAAGTAAGAAGGCACGAAAGCTGGTGCTGTCGAGAGCGGGCTTCACTTGTGTGATGAGTAGTTAGTAGGCTATATGTGGATAATTTTGACTAAAATGCATTTTGTAGACAAGTTTCTATGTTTGTGCTTATGTTTATAGTACTTTGGATATCTATGCACTGAAATATATTGAGCTTTATTTTTTTTGATTGTACAAAGGACATATGTATTCAATAATTGTCTATGTGAGAAATCTATCAATGAATTTTTTTGTTATCATAGATAAAGTCCACAATTATCTCATATCAGGATGCAATTCATCCTTTTTGGTCTACCATGTATCTTTGACATGTTCTATACATCTCTATCAGTGATCTATTGGTATTATAATTTTTTTTTCCATTTTTAGGTATTACTAACGTCCCATTTCCGTTAGTATTGAATCCTAAATTTATTTATTTTTTCCTTTTTAAAATATACTAACGGGCACAACCCGTTAGTATTCAATTCTATATACTGCTATAAGCCTGTTAGAAAAATAAACACTAACACCTATAGCCGTTAGAAAAGTGGACATACTAACGGACATGATCCGTTAGAAAGGCAGTTAGTATTATTACCCACGCCTATATACTTACGGAATTTACCCGTTAGAATTAATTTTTCTAACATATTTAGACCGTTGCAATACATGCATTTTGGTGTAGTGGTGTCTACTTCCACAGGGGTAAGTGGAACTATTGGTGGTGTTGGAACTTCCGGATACTGCGGTCCAGCTGCTGGTTCTACTATCACTTCTTCTTGGATAGTCTCTTGAGGTAGTACTGGCCCCTGTTGCTGACCAACCTAGTCATGTTGCCCATGCTGCCCTTATTGTTGCTGTCCAGTCCTGACAGATACGGACGAGGTGCCCCTAAGAAAAGGGACAAAAGAACAATCAAACGATCGAATGAGAAAGATCAATGAAGTCAAAGGATACCAGAATGTCAAGTTCGAGTCGAGAGTAACGAATCATGAGATCAAGGGGGAACATGTGTGATTGAGATATCCTATAAATTAAAACACCCCACAAGTCTGAAATCAGACCTGCATGGGCCACCACTAAAACCTTGTCACGCCCCAGAACCAGAATACTGGAGAGCGAGGAAATGACTCAGCCAGCTATGTATTATGGGTAGATGAATACCGTATAATACGATCAATGCTGTCTAAAAGACAAGGGGGTGCATACTACATGAAAGTCTCGCTATGGTCACTTCACATCTATTGTCTCAATCATTCAAACAAGAAGCAATAATAGAGAACATGTAAGATAAAGCGGTAAGGCGTCCCAAACGCTCAGTTAAAATGTTCTTGAGATCTGGCTTTACAAAATATAGCCAGATGATGTAGCAAGGTATACACAATTGTTATCAGCTGCAGTCTGACTTAGTCACAATTATAGCCAGATGATGTAGCAAGGTATACCCAATCAATCAATTGCGCCAATCATGTATTTAGACGAGTCCCAGCGGGACGCCCATCGTTAATAGACAATTTACAATAAGTAATATAAGCAGATACCGCTCCCTGCCCGTGTGTCACCCCCAATTTTCAAATTAGGGGTATTTTTGTCATTTTTCAAGTTATATAATTTTTAGGAATTTTTTTTTATTTTATGTGATTTTTTTTGGGATTTATTTGGGTTGGGTTGGATTTTATCCAATTCGGACTCAAATTGGAGAACCGGGTAGCCTAGACCCTAGTGGGACCCACATACTAGCTGGGCTTGGCCCACATGCCATCATAATGAAGTTAGAAATCTTTAACCCATCTTCCATGGCTTAATTAGTCATTTTAGAGACTTAATTAGTCAATTAGAACAAACCGAAACAAACCGAACCAAACCGATTTCAATTGAACCCAAACCAAGTCTAATGGGTTGGGGGCTTATTGGATCCCCAACCCAAACCCAATAGCCAAGCCATGGCCGGCCATGATAAACCCCCCCCTTTCTTCTCCTCTAAGAAAAACTCTCTCTCTCTCTCACAAATTCTTTCTTTTCTTTCCAAGCTTTCTCCCACTCCAAGAACCTATTAGGTATGAGTTTAATTCTCTATTTATTCCCCTTTTCCATTTATCGCATTCATAATAAGTGTAGAGAAGAGGATTCTCTACACTTTGCCCACCAATTTATAGGTTTTCCCTAGAAAATCTAGGTTAAGAAATTTTGGGGGGTTTATATATATTAAATAGTATATATATTAAATAGTATATATATATATATATATATATATATATATATATATATATATATATATATATATATATGTGTATATATATATGTATACATATGTTTATATGTATTTGTGTGTGTGTGTGTAGAGAGTGATAGTGGTGGTGTTGTCATGGGAGTTGTGGTGAGAGTGTGTGTGGTTGTGTGTGTTTGTGAGAGAGTGTGTGTGTGTTTATATATATATATATATATATATATATATATATGTGTGTGTGTGTGTGTGTGTGTGTGTGTGTGTGTATATATATGTATATGGAGATGTGTGTGTGTGTGTGTGTGTGTGTATGTATAGGTATGTATAGAGGAGTGTGTGTTTGTGGAGTTGGATGGATGATAGATTATATATATATATATATATATATATATATATATATATATATATATATATATATATATATGTGTGTGTATATAGATATTCATATATAGATATATATATATATATATATATATATATATATATATATATATATATATATATATATATATATATATATATATATATAGATATATATTGTAAGCCCCCTGAATTTCAGGATTTATTTTAAATTTTCTAAATAAATTATTTTTATAAGTATTTTATATTAATTTAAATACGTATTTTATAGCGTATTTCGTATTTTCTTGGTTTTCGTAATACTTTAAAACTTTTCCTAACTTATAGATTTTTCCTTGGCCGGTATACCGCCAGTATACCGGAGTATACCGACGGCATACCGTCCAGACAGATTTTCTACATTTTAGATATTTTCGATTTTAGATATTTTGATGAATAGTGTTTTGGATATTTTGATGAATAGTATTTTAGATATTTTCGTGAATAGTGTAGATGCATCCTACTATCCAATGGATAATTGGTTTTGTTTGAATGGCCATGATTGACTTAGATTTTGACATGGATCACGATCCGACGGCTAAGATTAATTTCCCCTTCTATATATACCCTTTCACTTTCTCTCTCCTCTCTCTTTTCATTCTCTTCACTCTTTCTTCATTTCATCTTCCTTTCTCTTCCCTTGGAGCTTGTTAGGAGCTTGGCCTTGAGGTCTAGAGTGTGGTTTCGTACCCCTCTTGGTGGTGGAGTAGAAGATAGAAGATTAGGCTTGGAGCTTAACATAGGCAAGTACATCTTGCTCATAAGTGACATGACCAGGCTATAATTTTGTTTTCCATAGAAACTAAAGTTTTATTGGCCTATAATTTACTTCTTTAAATTGATAACATGTTTAGTATATAGCACTTTTGGTTTTGATCGACAATATTGCGTAGATCTGAGTTTCTAGATATGATTTTCGAGTATTTTGAGGTTTTGATCTATCAAATGTTTTGATTTGTGAAAACTAATACTTCCATGTTGTAGGAAATTCAATTCTATTCAATTTTGACTTTTGAAAGTCCGAGTTTCGATTTAAAACGAAGTTTTTATGGCCGAAACAAGTTTTGAGTTCAAAAATCAACTTTCTGCGACGGTTCGGAAAATCCATCGGAAATCCGCGGAAATCCGTCGGAAAATCCGAACTTTCACCACAAAACTTGCTGTGACGGTACGGAAAATCCGCCGGTAATCCGCTGTAATCCGCCGGATAATCCGGTTAGGCTGTTTTGAATTTTTTTACATATTTTAAGTGCTATAAAAATTCTAGAAAAATTGTATTTAAATATTATGTTAATTTAGCTAATTTATTATAATTTTTTCAACATTTAATAAGTACTTTTGGTATTTTATAAAAATAGGAAAACAGAACCCATTTTCAGGATACATATGTTTGTTGATTTTTAATAAGTATCTATGAGGGTTTATAAATTCCAGAAAAATTAGTATAAATTTTTATAATTAACAAGGATCATTTTGGTACTTTATTTCATGAAAAATTGAGCTTTTTATCTTTCTCAAAAATTGTTGGAACATAATGTACAGTTTAATTTATTTATTGAATAGTTACGACTTGCAATGTTTGGTGTTGTTTTGAGTTATTGTAGTATTGGACCACCCCCTACACTAGTGTAAAGACCCTAGAAAGTTAGTTTGGATATAGTGTCGCCCTACATTTGACTTGGAATTGACCGGAGTTGACCAGTTGACCAAAGTCAACTATAAGTCAACCTCTGACCCAGTTTGTCTTAGTTTGCCCTAGTTGACCTAGACATTATAGTATATCTTTTCACCCTGATTAGCTATTGTATTATGTCATATTTAGGACTGTGGCTTCACTCCGAGCCTTGATTCATATTGATAGCAGGATCCCAGGCAAGTACATCTACAAACTCATTTACTGTCTTTTAATGCTAGAACATGTATTAACCCTGTTAAAATACTGATCCTTGAGGTAGCAAGCTATGTCTTCACATGTTGTATTACTTACAGTACCTGACATCCTTAGGACAGTTCTTATATCTTCACATGTTCCTTACTGGTTCTCAGTACATATTTTACTATGCTTTATACTACTCGGAGTATTCACATATTTCATACTATTCCCAGTACCGGCCATGCTTATATTACTCCTAGTGTCTCTCACATGTTTTTACTGTTCTCGTATCTCTCACATGATAGACTATGGGTTATGGAGAAACTGACAGTTGAGTACGTGATCATGACCCTCCTATAGTAGCGAGCGAGGTCACATTTTATATGCATACCTTGCCGTAGGCCATTATCCCGCATTTCTGTACGGATGTACACCTATGTCTGTTGACTTGTACGTATGTACATTTTATTTACATGTACCACAGTACATTGTATATCTATTGACCGATCACGTACCTGGTACAGTTTTAAACATTACATATACATATGTCTCTATGACATATGTATCCTTGCCATGATAGATTATGAGATATACCATGATTCCAGATATGCCATGTTCCCTATGTTACTATGATACGGTGATTCCAGTCATACCATGATCCCAGTTGTACTATGAGGCCATGTTTTCAGTAATTCATGTTTTATAGATTTATCACACCATGTTTCTTGTTATACATCTCTTTCATTATATGTTCAGTACTTTAGTTGTAGAGGTTGTACTTGCTCCCGTCCTGACAGGATAATATTGTAGGTTTACTTTCTGAGGAGGAAATGCTATGTGATTCATATTATGGCACTGATTTTGAGGACTTGGCCTTAGCTCCAGAAGAGGCCCAGCGGAGAACCTTGCTTAGTTATCATTCTTGTGTTTTGAGACTTAGATTTTGGTCTGTACTTATATTTGGATACTGGACTTTGTCTCCAGTTAGATACTTATAAAGTGTATTATTAAGTCTGTGCTTACGTTACCTTCGCTTATAGATGCTGTGTTGTGATGAACTTTAAATGTGATTTTAAAACTGTTAGCTGCTTAGATCCTTTATTGTCTATTCTTAGAACAGCTTACTACGCTTTAACAAGCGTAGGCTGGACATGGCTCGGCCCGGCCCAACAATTTGGATAACGGGTCGTGACATGTTTTTAGTGGTGGCCCATGCAGGTCCAGACTTAAGTTGTTTGGTTACGTTATTGCACCAAACATGCCTGCAATTAGGATCTAGGACAACTTGTTAACACTAGGGATAAACATTTAGAACACCTAGAGGATTTCTAGGATTACAACATAGGAAAACTCGTCACAGCATAGGACCGTTTACTATATTTAGTATCTTGTTTGAAATTCAGTGGGTTACAATTTTGACCAGGATAGTACCCCTTGGGATGACCCCTGAGGATCTTACTCTAATCTTATCTCGAAATCTGTTTTCACCTGTTTTATTTGCTCTCCTCTAAATTCGTTGTTGAATTTAAATTTCTGATTTTCGTTATTGACTTTGATCTTGCATCGTGATAAATTTTGTGGATTAAATTATGATATATCCTGATAAGGTAAACGTCTGCTTTAGTTATGGAGTTTAGAATTTATCGCAGCCATATTAGCTGGCATGACAAAAACATAGAGCCTGATTTTGGATATACTATCCTATTCATAGAATTTAGATTTTCTCGCAGCCATACCGGTTGGCGTGGCGAGGATTCTAGATAACATGATTAGAAGATGTATATCTTAGTTTTGACTCTATCGTTTGTTGCATCTAAGCTTACTGGTGTGGCGAAAATTCTGGCAACATGATTTCAGGAAGACGTGTATGTTTATCAGATCGTATCTTAACTTGGTTTACTTTGTTATAACCGAATGAGCAGGAATAAATCCTTATTATCATTCTTCTCCGTCTTGATTAACTCTGTTCTATCTACATCTACAACTAGGATTACAGGTTCTCTAGGACTCTCCAACATGATTGTTTTTATGTTATCTTTTGGACATAATTATTTTTGTGTTCCATATTTCCTATGACTTGACTAAACTCTTCTTCGTTAACCTCTTGGTAATTCTTCTCGTTATGCATCTCGTTGTCTTCGTACCATTCTTGGAGATATTCCAATAAACTTTTCTGTCTTGCTTGACCTTTAACTTGTTTGGACACTGTTATGAATTGCTTGACCCAGTCTTAGGCCTTGTTACCTTCTACTTGATAGATGACCGAAATAGCCAAACCTTATTAACTGATCCTGTAGTATAACTATAGATGTATTGTGTGATTGTGATAAATACTTTTCCTAGGGATTGGTTAGATCAAGCTTATGGGACAAGTATGGGTGACTGACTATAGTAGACTTGGAAACCATTAAGAACGATTGTATTGATAGTATGACTTGATGATAAGGTGTCTAAGATAGAGAAATGAGATAGTATATTGTTGTGACTATGGATTAAAGATTAGAATCTTGTTCTTAGAATTTGAGGGTTGAACATTCGTAGGACTTTGATGACCAAGTGATTATTGGTTGTCTACAAGCTAATTACATGTGATTATAGGGTATATCGATATGTGGAATGATATAGAATAAATTAGAATGAGATATAATATTGCGTACGAGATCGAAAAGATATCGATTAAAAAGACAAGGAACAAGATAAAGACATATGTACTTTGGTAATTAATAAATCGGGAGTTTGAAATCGAGGATTTATATTCGGAGGAGTTATTAAGTAAAAAGAAGAAGGCTCTACGCTATGGATAAGTATTGAACGTATAATTTCAAGGAGAAGCTGTAGGAAAGGATTGACGACAAATAATGCAAAGGGCTTGTGGATTGATAGAATAAGGATAATTAGGATATGATAAGGAAATCAAGTATTTACAATTGAGGTTGAAAATATGGTTGATGATTAAGTATTGTAGGCTTATAAACATACCCAGAGAATGACCTATAGTTTATGGTATACATAAATGTTCCATATTAGTATGAAAGATTCTAAAGGATATATGACGTAGTTTATGATAGAAGGACTTTGTTGAACCTGAACCAAAAAGATTGTAAAGAGAAACGGAAGAGATGATTACAAGGGTAGCAGATTGAGTATCGTAGCCAGAGCAGCTACATGTTATAGTTTGACCTATGGGGTAATTTTTAATTTCGAGGACGAAATTTTTGTAAGGTGGGTAGGATGTAAGCCCCCTGAATTTCAGGGTTTATTTTAAATTTTCTAAATGAATTATTTTTGATAAGTATTTTATATTAATTTAAATACGTATTTTGTAGCATATTTCGTATTTTCTTGGTTTTCGTAATGCTTTAAAACTTTTCCTAACTTATAGATTTTTCCTTGGCCGGCATACCGCCAGTATACCGGAGTATACCGACGGCATACCGTCCAGACAGATTTTCTACATTTTAGATATTTTCGATTTCAGATATTTTGATGAATAGTATTTTGGATATTTTGATGAATAGTGTTTTGGATATTTTGATGAATAGTGTTTTAGATATTTTCGTGAATAGTATAGATGCATCCTATTACCCAATGGATAATTGGTTTTGTTTGAATGGCCATGATTGACTTAGATTTTGACATGGATCACGATCCGACGGCTAAGATTAATTCCCCCTTCTATATATACCCTTTCACTTTCTCTCTCCTCTCTCTTTTCATTCTCTTCACCCTCTCTTCATTTCTTCTTCCTTTCTCTTCCCTTGGAGCTTGTTAGGAGCTTGGCCTTGAGGTCTAGAGTGTGGTTTCGTACCCCTCTTAGTGGTGGAGTAGAAGATTAGGCTTGGAGCTTAACATAGGCAAGTACATCTTGCTCATAAGTGACATGACCAGGCTATAATTTTGTTTTCCATAGAAACTAAAGTTTTATTGGCCTATAATTTGCTTCTTTAAATTGATAACATGTTTAGTATATAGCACTTTTGGTTTTGATCGACAGTATTGCGTAGATCTGAGTTTCTAGATATGATTTTTGAGTATTTTGAGGTTTTGATCTATCAAATGTTTTGATTTGTGAAAACTAATACTTCCATGTTGTAGGAAATTCAATTCTATTCAATTTTGACTTTTGAAAGTCCGAATTTCAATTTAAAACGAAGTTTTTATGGCCGAAACAAGTTTTGAGTTCAAAAATCAACTTTCTGCGACGGTTCGGAAAATCCGCCGGAAATCCGCAGAAATCCGTCGGAAAATCCGAACTTTCACCACAAAACTTGCTGTGACGGAACGGAAAATCCGCCGGTAATCCGCTGTAATCTGCCGGATAATCCGGTTAGGCTGTTTTGATTTTTTTTTACATATTTTAAGTGCTGTAAAAATTCTGGAAAAATTGTATTTAAAAATTATGTTAATTTAGCTAATTTATTATAATTTTTTCAGCATTTAATAAGTACTTTTGGTATTTTATTAAAATAGGAAAACAGAACCCATTTTCAGGATACAGATGTTTGTTGATTTTTAATAAGTATCTATGAGGGTTTATAAATTCCAGAAAAATTAGTATAAATTTCTATAATTAACAAGGATCATTTTGGTACTTTATTTCATGAAAAATTGAGCTTTTTATCTATCTCAAAAATTGTTGGAACATAATGTACAGTTTGATTTATTTATTGAATAGTTACGACTTGCAATGTTTGGTATTGTTTTGAGTTATTGTAGTATTGGACCACCCCCTACACTAGTGTAAAGACCATAGAAAGTTAGTTTGGATATAGTGTCGCCCCATATTGGACTTGAAATTGACCGGAGTTGACCAGTTGACCAAAGTCAACTATAAGTCAACCTCTGACCCAGTTTGTCTTAGTTTGCCCTAGTTGACCTAGACATTATAGTATATCTTTTACCCTGATTAGCTATTGTATTATGTCATCTTTAGGACTGTGGCTTCACTCCGAGCCTTGATTCATATTGATAGCAGGATCCCAGGCAAATACATCTACAAACTCATTTACTGTCTTTTAATGCTAGAACATGTATTAACCCTGTTAAAATACTGATCCTTGAGGTAGCAAGCTATGTCTTCATATGTTGTATTACTTACAGTACCTGACATGCTTAGGACAGTTCTTATATCTTCACATGTTCCTTACTGGTTCTCAGTACATGTTTTACTATGCTTTATACTACTCGGAGTATTCACATGTTTCATACTATTCCCAGTACCCGGCCATGCTTATATTACTCCCAGTGTCTCTCACATGTTTTTACTGTTCTCGTATCTCTCACATGATAGAATATGGGTTATGGGGAAACTGACAGTTGAGTACGTGATCATGACCCCCCTATAGTAGCGAGCGAGGTCGCATTTTATATGCATACCTTGCCGTAGGCCATTATCCCGTATTTCTGTACGGATGTACACCTATGTCTGTTGACTTGTACGTATGTACATTTTATTTACATGTACCACAGTACATTGTACATCTATTGACCGATCACGTACCTGCTACAGTTTTAAACATTACATATACATCTGTCTCTATGACATATGTATCCTTGCCATGATAGATTATGAGATATACCATGATTCCAGATATGCCATGTTCCCTATGTTACTATGATACGGTGATTCCAGTCATACCATGATCCCATTTGTACCATGAGGCCGTGTTTTCAGTAATTCATGTTTTATAGATTTATCACACCATGTTTCTTGTTGTACATCTCTTTCATTATATGTTCAGTACTTTAGTTGTAGAGGTTGTACTTGCTTCCGTCCTGACAGGATAACGTTGTAGGTTTACTTTCTGAGGAGGAAATGCTATGTGATTCATATTATGGCACTGATTTTGAGGACCTGGCCTTATCTCCAGAAGAGGCCCCAGCGGGGAACCTTGCTTAGTTATCATTCTTGTGTTTTGAGACTTAGATTTTGGTCTGTACTTATATTTGGATACTGGACTTTGTCTCCAGTTAGATACTTGTAAAGTGTATTATTAAGTCTGTGCTTACGTTACCTTCGCTTATAGATGCTGTGTTGTGATGAACTTTAAATGTGATTTTAGAACTGTTAGCTGCTTAGATCCTTTATTGTCTATTCTTAGAACAGCTTACTACGCTTTAACAAGCGTAGGCTGGACATGGCTCGGCCCGGCCCAACAATTTGGGTAACGGATCGTGACATATATATAGGTAGATATATATAGTAGAGAGGAGGAAGAGAAGATAGAAGAAGAAGAAGAAATGAGAGCAGCAGCAGCTGCTGCTTGCTGCAGTGGCAGGTGCCACAGCAGCAGCTGCTGGAAACAGCAGCTTCCCCCCCCCTTTTGATGCCATTTACCCCATAAAACCCCCCTATATATATATATTTTTTTCTATATATATATATATATATATATATATATATATATATATATATATATATATATATATATATATATATATATATATATATATATTTTTCCCTATCAATATATATGTATGTATATATATATATATATATATATATATATATATATATATATATATATATATATATATATATATATATAGAGATAGATGTTTTTAGAGAGGGAAATGAAGAGTAGAGTTGAAGAATAAGAAGTTGGAAGAAGTTAAAGAAAAGGGGAAGAAGAAGAAAATGGGAGAAGACTTGAAGAAGTAGGAGAAGGAGAAATAGGAAAAAGATAAGAAGAAAGAATGAAAAGAAGAATAGTAGAAAGAATAGGAAGAAGGAAAAGAGGAAGGATTAGAGGAGTTAGGAAGAGGAAATTGGAAGGAAAGAGTGAGAGGAAGGAATTAGAAGAAGGAGAATTAGAAAATGAATGAGAATTAGAAGAAAAAGGTTTTTAGGAGAATCGAGTTAGAGGGCGAATTTGAGCCCGGAGTATCGGATCACGATGAAACTTGACGTAGGCCTAGGATACGTGATTTAGATTTTGCGGGTAGGCTCCCGAGTTGAAATCGGGGTCGTAGGGCGCCGGTATCGTGCCGTATCGGTGCGTATCTTGAAATACTCAAGATTTTGGCAACGGGCCGTATCGTGGACTGGATGTCCACGTTACCTAGGTATTTTGGTAGGTAATATATGTATAGGCTAGTATCATACTACCCTAGGAAGATCGGGTCAAAATAATAAGCGTAGGTAGGTTAACTAGATAATCGTCGAAGGTTGAATTTTGCCCTTTTTAAGGGTAAAATAGGAATTTGGCCTATGGCCAAGAAATGAGTTTCGAAGTCCAAGATGGACTTGGATATAGGTTGTAGAGGTTGGTAATGGGTAGAAATAGCCGTCTAGACCTAGTCTTGACCCCGGTTGACCACGGTTGACTTTTTAGGCCAAAAGTCAACTATGGGACAACACTTTACCCAATTTAGTCCCAAATTCCATTAGACTTGTGCAGTTGATCGAAAGTCAACTGTTAGTCACCAGTGACCTAGAGTTGACCTAAGGTTGACCACAGTTGACCATAGTTGACCACGGTTGACCAGAGTTGACCGGTTGACCAAAAAGTCAACTGTTGACTCAAATCGATCCCGATTGATTCCGTTTGACTTACATTGACCCAGTTTGACCCAGTTAGACCTAATATGACTTAGTTTGACCCCGTACAACCTAGTTTGATATGCCATGACCAAGAATGACTTAATAGGATTCAAATTGATTTGATTTTATTTCCTAAACATAGTATTGATACGTCTTGTTCTCTATAGGTCCTCGAGACGCTGCATTTGCTCCGGTTGACATACCATATTATACTACAGGCGAGTACATTCTCTGACACTTTTCTAATTTATGATAACTGTTATAATTCATGTGATTAGTGTAGATATGCTTGTTCTCGACACATTGGTCACACAGATTGGTATTCATGGATCCCGACATGAGATATTATTCCTCGTTATCTTCGTATATCTTGTGCAAGCCCCTTGTAGTTCATGTGCAGTATATGGACATCAATTTTCGAGGAGACTTGCTCCCTTCTCGTGGAATCCCGTGTCGTAACGTATCTTTCTTGGATCCACTCTACCAGTCGGGAACGGGGAGTATTAGTGTAGATATGTGGTCAAAGGCTATTGTGCACCCATTGTGCACCTATTGATTGTGAGTGTTGATCATACACCCCACGTATGATTAGCCAGGCCAGTTACTATTGTGTAGTTCCCAAGCCGGCCACATATTGTAGCTAGTATTCACACACCTAGAGATATGATTCTTGATTCTTGTACATGCCATGATCAGTTTACTTGCCTTGTTCTAGCTCTATATTTACAGCTTACCTTGCCATGATATTTACATGTACATTCCATGATTTCCTTGTATATACTATCTATTTACAGTCTTGTAGCTTTTATCATATCTTGTGAACTGCTGTTAGTAGATTGTACTCGTTCCATCCTGACATGATATGTTGAAAATATTACAGATACAGATGAGGGAGACTACTGTACCTACTACGGTCTGGATGACGTAGTAGACATAGACTTGGAGACTTTGGTCCAGCAGGGCTTAGCTCCGCCTGACGAGACCCTACCTATTACTTAGTTAGAGTAGGTCTTTTGTACTGGACATTGTCTCCAGCTACTTTTGAGACTGTTATTATTATGGACTGTATTAGAGACTTGGACTGTATATATTCTTGTGTTGGACTTGACAGGTTATATATTATTTTATCGTCTTATTGTCTTTTCATTTCAGTCTTTACTTTGTTATCTTAGAGTCGTGATTGAGTACTCGTATATATATTCATTGCTTGTCCTCCGTTCGGAGTTGACCATATTCTCGACAGGTTTTTGTTATATATATAAACTGTTTAGAGTAGAAAAATCTACAGCGTTCCACGCCGATTTTTCGGTGAGGGCTGGGCGTTGTCGCGTCACGTGCCCTTTTAACGGGTGCGGGTCGTGATACGTTTTAGTGGTGGCCCATACAGGTCCTGAAGTCGCGATTAGTGCGATGTCGTGGCGGCACTCGTCTTAGAGTGTTGACTACGAGCCTGTGTTACACATAGGAAGTAGTAGACTAAGAGTACTCAATCACAGTAGGATCTTTTCTTGCTTATCTTGCTTACCATCTTTGATATTGATTTACTGTATTCTAGCTGTCCTCCGTTGATATTGCCTTCATGTGCCATATTGATATCTTATTTTCAATTTGTCTCCAGGATAGTGATGACTCATTCTCCTGGCGAGGAGTACGGGGAGACGGAGAGGTCTGCCACCTCTGGCGGACAGGCTCCGGTCACCTCCCCTGCAGATGGGACTTCTGTTGGAGCTCTCGGAGGTACTCCTCCAGCTACCTCGATGACAGTCCCTGGGGTTACGGGTGCTCTTCCCGTAGTGTCGGGAGCTGTCGGGGGCGCTCTTCCTTCTCCTGCGCAGCGGATTCCTCCGCCAGTTGCAGGCGTACTTCCACCTCCACCTCCTCTGCCTACAGATATGGGGCAGATGCTTACCTTCCTCCAGCAGATACTGGAGACTCAGAGATCCCAGACCGAGGCTCAGCAGAGGCAGACAGACGCGATGCGTCAGGGCATGGAGGATGCCCATCAGTTGGCCCCTGCAGCCGTGGAGCAGAGGGCTCCTCATCCGGGGACGCGACCGAGGTACGGAGATATCCAGGACTTCAAGAAGCTCGGGCCCCGTGACTTTAGCAGGACCGAGGGTGTGGTCTATGCAGATGATTGGCTCGAGGATATCGAGCGGCATATGAGGGCCTGACGCCTGGCAGACGACCTGAAGGTCGAGGCGGTAGGTTTGCAGTTGCTAGACATTGCGCGCACCTGGTTCAAAAATAAGCCAGCCCTAGCTGGAGAGGGCCATACTTAGGAAGAGTTCACGCTCCTCTTCAAGGAGAAGTTCTTTTCTCCCACGGACAAGATTGACCTGGTGCGGCAGTTCCAGGATCTGCAGCAGGGCAGTCTATCTGTGGAGGAGTACGCCGCGGAGTTCGGCCGTCTGAGCTGATACGCAGAGTACATGGTTCGAGACCCGGAGATCAGGGCGAGCCGGTTCAGGGAGGGACTCGCTTGGGATATCAAGCACCTCATTCCCTCCTTCTATGAGACATATGCCCAGATCTATGCGGAGGCCCGCAAGGTTGAGCGGGAGTGGGCTTGAAGCCCAAGAGGGAGCGTGATCATTTCTTGGGGGCTACTAGCAGCGCAGGGGCTGCTAAGCGCCCTCAGCTTCAGCATCGTTCTTTGCAGCATCACCAGCCACAGGTACAGGCCAGAGCACCAGTTCAGCAGCAGGTGCAGCACACCCAGCCGAGGCAGGCACAGCATGGGGCTCCTTGTCACTTCTGCAAGAAGCCTGGTCACGTCTAGAAGGTTTGCCGGAAGAGGCTAGGAGTGTGTCTCTTTTGCGGCGGAGCAGGCCATCAGTTGAGGGAGTGTCCAGTGAACCCTCGGGTTACTGGTACAGCTCAGAGGGCACCGGCGAGAGTTCCTGCAGTACAGCAGAGGGGTCCGCTTCCGACCCAGCAGCAGCGGTTTGTACAGCACCACCAGCAGCGAGGTGGTCAGGGTAGAGCCTTTGCTCTTGCAGCCGAGGAGATCGAGCCAGTCGCAGATGTAGTTGCAGGTTCGGTTCTTCTTGATTCTTTTCCTGCCTTAGCATTGTTTGATTCAGATGCTACGCACAGTTTTGTGTCAGTTTCTTTTGCACTTAGGCACAACATCATTGCTGAATATCTGGGTAGGACTTACAAGATTATGACTGGAAATGGCATCATCCTAGTTAATAATGTTTGCAAGGGGCGAAGAGTTTCTTTGAGAGGCCAGGAGCTGAGTGCGTGTTTGCTCGTAATGCCACTTTCGAGTTACGATGTGGTACTCGGTATGGATTGGTTGAGCACGCACCACGCTAGCATCGATTGCAGAAGGGGCAGGATTCTGTTTAGGCCGCCGGGAGAGCCGGAGTATGAGTTCACCAGGGGTGCAGTGGAGCAGGGTGACGGATTTTTGGAGCTCTGTTGGCGGGGCCGGTGTTGCCACATCCACTTATTGCTGAGTACTTGGATGTCTTTCCGGAGGAGCTGCCCGGGATGCCGCCAGATCGTGATGTTGAGTTTTCTATAGACCTAGTGCCGGGCGCTGAGCCTATCTCCCAGCACGTCTATAGAATCAATAATAGCGAGTTAGCGGAGCTGAAGAAGCAGGTCGACGAGCTGGAGGACAAGGGCTTTATTCGATCTAGCTCTTCACCTTGGGGCACGCCAGTTCTTTTTGTCCCCAAGAAGGATGGTACGGTACGTCTGTGTATTGATTACAGGGCGCTCGACAACCTTACCATCAAGAACAAGTATCCTTTGCCAAGGATTGATGACTTGTTCGACCAGTTGAGCGGGGCGAGAGTCTTCTCGTAGATCGACTTGTGCACCGGGTACCATCAGCTGAAGGTAAAGCGGGATGACATTCCGAAGACTGCCTTTCGGACTCGCTATGGCCAGTATGAGTATACCGTCATGCCGTTTGGGTTGACCAACGCCCCGGCGGTATTCATGAACTTGATGAACAAGGTATTTCATCAGTACCTTGACAAGTTCGTGGTGGTCTTCATTGATGACATCCTTATCTATTCGAAGACGCCAGAGGAGCACGAGGAGCACCTGAGGATTGTGTTGGACACTCTCAGGAGGGAGCAGCTGTATGGGAAGCTGTCAAAGTGCGAGTTCTTATTGGATCGCGTGGAGTTCCTAGGCCATGTTGTCTCTGGCGAGGGGATTTCAGTGGATCCAAAGAAGATTTCTGCGGTAGAGTCCTGGTCTACGCCGAGCTCAGTAGCAGAGGTTCGAAGTTTTCT